>CM046367.1:13328604-13485810 GCA_025413025.1 Ficus hispida | reverse complement strand
TAAAACTCATATGGACGTATAATTGAGATGTCTCTCTGTTGTATTAAAATTAGACAGTATTTATTAAATGAGTTTAACTAAGTTGTTTACAAAAATTTTTTCATGTATCTAACCTTACGTAACTACCCTATTAAACCTCGAAGCACCTATTGTAGAATTTCATAAATTAGTAGTAGAAGATTAATTCATAAAAGTAAAGCTTTAACAAATCACTTGGTCTATCAAATAAAACGTTACATGGCAATATGCTAATATGATATATGTAAAAGAAAAATGTATGTGTGTGCTTCTACCAAAAAAATAAAAATAAAAATTTATGTGTGTGTATATAAAAGAAAATTTATGAGATAATGACAAATTAGATATTTTTCCCAATTAACAGATTATGCATTAGGTATTATTTAATGCTTGAAAGAGATATTAGAGAATTTCATATTTAGAAAAAAAAAAAAAAAAAAAAGTAGTAGTGAAGGGACTTTCGCAGTGGTGCTAACAACCTAATCCGAAAAGGCACGATTTTCTATGTTCATTAATTATCCGAAAGGAAATTTTGGTTTTTGGGTTCGACGAGGATTCAGGAAAATACTTATGGTCCCTATTTTGATAAGATTTGGAAATCTTGTAGTTGGTTCTATTTTACGTACCAATTGGTTATTCATTAAAGACATTTTTTCCATTAAAACCAATTAAGTGTTGTGGGTATAGTTTTGCCATAATTACACACCCATTCTATCAAAGTGTGAAGAGTTCAAATTCTTCACCTTCAATTTTCAATTTTTTTAATTAATTAATCTAATAAACTTTAGAGAGAAAGAGCCAAATAACATATTTGAAGACTCTAATTTAAAATTATAATATAAATTTTAAAAACCGGTAATAAACAATAAATTCATATTCATTATACAGAAAAATACAGATATTATCCTTACTACTTCTCCTCTCTCTATTGCAACTCCCTCTACTCAATATTACGCACTATCATAAAAGCTCATTATTATTTATCTGTAAATCTGTTATTTACTACAAAATTCAAGTATTTTACTAAAAAATTTGAAAATTTATTAAAAAAATTTAAGGATTTACTCGTAAAAATATACTATAATTTATTATCTTTAAAAGCCTTACTATAATTTTAAAATTTACTACATGCTACAATTTCGCATAACACTTTATGGTATGTGTAGATCTTAATATGTTTGGCATTTTTTTTCCCAACGGTCAAACTTCAAAATTTAGTAAAAACGATGCATGTCCTATTCTGGGACGCGAACCATAAAACTAATAAAATGATTCATTTGCTTAAAGTTTAGTGGTTAGTAAGTATCGTGGGTATAGTTTAACGGTAATTATATACCTAGTTTTACTAAAGTTCACCTTTAACTTTTAAATTTTTTCTAATTAATTAATCAAATAAACTTTAAGAGAAAGAGTCAGATAGCATATTTGGAGACTCTAATTTAAAATTATACCATAATTTTTAAAAACGGATAACAAACAATATATTTATATTAATTATGCAGAAAAATATGGAAATTATCCTTACAACTCCTACTCTCTCTCTTCACTCTTATCTCTATTGTGGCTCTCTCTACTCAACATTGTCAGCTCTGACACTGTCATGAAAGTCTGTTATTATTTTTATGTAAATATTTTATTTACTGAAAAATCTAAGTATTTACTAGAAAATTTGAAGATTTATTAAAAAAATCTATGGATTTACTCATAAAAATATACTGTTATTTATGATCTTTAAAAACCTTGCTATAATTGTACAATGTATTTATAAAATATGCTATATGTTCATTTCGTTTAACACTTTATGGTAGGTGTAGATCCTAAGATGTTTGGCAAATTTTTTTTTTCCCCAACGGTCAAACTTCAAAATTTTGTAAAAACTAAGGATATATGTCCTATTTTGGGACGCGAACCATATAACTAATAAAATGATTCATTTGCTTATAATAATGTAAATGGATGAGGTTATTTTTTCTTGGGAGAAGTAACCTTTTGTATATAATTTTTTTTTTTGGGGCACTAATTTGAATATAATTGTATTTAAAAGACTTTCATTGTTTACCAAGGAGTGATGACATTTATTAATTTGCCTCCGGAGCACGTCCCCGGAGGATTCTCAAAATGGTAGTAAGGGTTAATTTTTTATAGTCAAAGGGTAGGGGACTAATAAGGGTCAGTTGCAAATACAATCCAAGATTTTACCTACCATATGAAAACAAATGAAAAGTTCCTTCAGTTGACCATAATAAATGAAATTTTGGCTTTTTATAGCAGAAAAAAAAAATTAGTAGAGCAAATAGGAAAGGAAAACGAATAATATCAATATATTAATTTTAAACTTAATTTTTAAACATCAATTTACGTGATAATAATATTTAATTTTTAATTAATATAGTTATTATTTAAATACTTGTCAATAAAATAATAACGATTTACATATCATATAAAATAAAGAAAGTTGATCAATATCCTTAATAAAAATTATTTTTTTTAATATATTGTATTTTAAATGTAAAACAATATTTTAATAAGTTATTATTTTAACGGAAATTATAGCGTATAACATATTTCATAAGTACTTTATGAAGTTTATTATATATTTTTTAAAAGATGACAAATTATGATATATATTTCTAAGTAAATCTTTAGATTTTCAGATAGATCATTAGATTTTGGGTAAATGTATGTGTGATTATAAATCGGATTATGTTATTTATTTACATATTCAAAATTTTATGTCATAATTTTCTATATATTCAAAATTTTCTGCCATGATTTTCTATTACTCTCTTCAAAAATATTATTTTGCTATGTGCTTATATTTTAAACAATGATTGTAGACATAGTTTTATGATAATATCACACATGACTTTATAAAAAATGTAAAATTCAAATCCACTCATTCTCAAGTTAAAAAAAAAGAAGAAGAAGAAGTTATTGTTCTAATGAATATTTATCGAAGTTCTTTTATCTTATCATAATTTTCTTAATTCGACATTTTTTATATGTGGTTAATAACTATGCCCCAGTGCTACTCATCTTTTCTTCATACCCTACCAGAAAAGAGAGAGAAAAAAAAAAAAAAATCCATGTACAATGTACCCCACCGGATCACCGCCCAAGAGGCCCGATGCTCACCGGCCTGTGCCCTTTCCAGTCGTCACAGACAAGCGCGTCCAATAGCGCGTGGCCAAAAATCTGGGCCCAGCAAGGGCACTGGAGAAGTGGACCCCGGCCCATTAGAGCCCAAAACTTTTGGTATATATATGTCAATTGTAACTTGTAAGAGAGCCAGACCACTGCCACTACATATCATCATCCCCAAAAACAGGAGGAAAAAAAAAAAAAAAAACCAAAAACGAAAAAATCTATTTTTTTATTTTAATTAATTTCCTTTTTTCTCATTTTCAGACTATTCAACAGTGGCAAAGAAAATCCTCTCTCTTTCTCGCTCTCTCAGAGGGGATTGGTTTCTGTCTTCTTTTTCTTCAGCTATGGCTCTCTAGCTGCTCTCTCTCTCCTCACTTTCTCTCTCTTCAATCTCTATCTCTCTCTCTCTAGGTTTCCGATAACGATTCTCTTGCTCTCGTGCTTCCGAACATGGGAGGCGACCAAGGAATCAGTCTTGACGAGATCAAAAATGAGTCCGTCGATCTGGTAACGCACATTCTCTCTCTGTTTTCTCTGTTCTTGTTGTTCTCGCTAGCTTTTATTTTTTTGGTGAATATTGTGCCGAGTGTTTGGTTGCTGAGAAAACAGAGTAAAACTGATATATACAGAAAAAATTATTTTGTAGTTTCACGTTGTTTCTGCTTTGAAAAAGCGATATAATTCCTTTTATTTTTCGCTTTGCTTGCTTGCTTCGAGGAACTCTGTTCTCTGTTCAATACTACATACACATGTATTTATATATGCAAGCACTCACTCACTCACACCTTTACATATACAAATACATGTATATAATTACTTTATGGCAATTAGAAATTTTTTTTCTTAGTTTGCTTATTCTTCTGCAAATTTTCTCGCCAAGTCGTAAACCAAACGTTTCGTCCGATTACGTCTTCGTCATTTCTTCTCTAAATCTCACAGGAGATCAATGATTTTTTCCCAAAAAAAAAAATTCTGATTCTGATTTCTGATTTCCAATTTTTGATTTTCCATTTTCGATGTTTTTTTTCACCTTTTTGATTCCGTCATTTTGCCGATATGAAAAAAAAAAGAACGAAGATGATTATGGTGGTCCGATGTCAACGACGGCGACATATGGAAGCCTTTTTCGCTACAGTTATAGTGAATCTGAAGCGTCCATAACACGTGGCCCCATCAAGTGGGCCCACCAATGGTCTGGACGGCCCAGATTACGTGTCTCTTTTTTGCTTAAATTTCAAGCATATCATCGTACCCGTTCAATAAAAAAAAAGAAAATTATTATATATTATTTTATTTTTTGAAAAATAGAAAATTAAAAAATAAATTATCTGTGCTTTTATTTCTAAGGAGAGTATCAGTGAAATACGCACCCAATCACATGAGATCAGCGGCTTTGACAACGCGCGCATCTTTAGGGAACGTGGCCGAAGAGAGAATTGGAATAAAATAGAACAGAAAATAAAAATCTTTTTTTAAAGAAAAAAGTATTATTATTTTAATTATATTTTAATTAATATTTTTCTCTGACTTTGTTATCACGCGCCAAATAAGGCGCGGGTTTCACGTATTTTCCCTTATTTTGGTTATTTCCCAATCCCACATGGGTAGAATTCGTCCCATATTTCCCGTTGAGGGCTTGTTTTAGCTGGCTCCGTTTTGAAATCTTGGAAAGAAAAAAGACCTGATTTGGACGTCGTGCCCAATTTATTTACATTTTGTATTTATATATTTATATTCTACTATTTTTGTCAAGTCCTCCGGAATTTTTTGTCCTACCTAGGGATTCGAGCAGACTATCGTCAGTTGTACTTTTTGTACTTTATTCTTTTATTACCAGTGTTTTAGCTAATATTACCCCCCCTTTTTTTTAAGAGTATTTTAATTTTGTTTTTGTGGTTGCATATAGGTATTTATTAATAATGAATAAAAATGGAACGAAGAAAACAAGCACACTTAAACTAACCCATTAATTTCAAACAAACGTTAAAAATTTTAATTTAATTAATATCATTTTTTGTCATTTTAAAAGACTTAAATTCTGGTAGAGAGTGAGAATGTAGTATAAGACCTCCTTGTAAAGAGTTCACATGTGTAGTTACTAAAGTTGAGCTTATCCTTTTCAATTACCAGTGACTTTATATATCCTGTGACAATATGTGGTTCAAGTTTTGTTGTTGTGGGTTTTGCTTTGGTTTTTTTTTTTTTTTTTTTAAACGAAATGATTAACCTATCTTTGGCCTATATTTGGTTTAAAAACCTGATCACATTTCCATAAGATGTAGAATCAGTGGTATGACGCAAAAATGTGTTGTAACAACTCGGTTAAAACTTAAAAAGAGGGAAGAAAAAAAAAAAAGGTTACCCCGAGTATTGGAGAATAACATTCCACTGGATTCAGGCTTCATTTTCTGTGACTAGTTGGTTCATAGTCTGATCAGAACAGAAGATTAGTATGTGTTATCAAAAAGGGAAGTTAAATATGGAATTTAGGTAACTTTTGTACGGATATTCTTTTTCCCAGAATTGTGATGAGCTGGGCAGTGGCTGCATAAATATGGAAAAGATTTTGATGGTTTATTCATGCATATCTTCATTGTTGGTTACAGGAACGGATTCCGATGGAGGAAGTGTTTGAACAGTTGAAATGCACAAGGCAAGGGCTAACATCAGAAGAAGGAGCCAACAGGCTTCAGGTTTTTGGACCAAACAAATTGGAAGAGAAAAAGGTTGGGATCCTCAGACCGATGGCTTGTTTTCATCTATGTTTTCACATATTCTGTACCATATGATTACGTGATGGCACCTGATGGCTTTATGTTTTCAAAACAGGAAAGCAAGATTCTCAAGTTTCTGGGATTCATGTGGAATCCTTTGTCCTGGGTCATGGAAGCTGCTGCTTTGATGGCTATTGCCTTGGCAAATGGTGATGGGAAGCCTCCGGATTGGCAGGACTTTGTCGGTATCATTGTCCTGCTGTTGATCAACTCTACCATCAGTTTCATCGAAGAAAATAACGCTGGTAATGCAGCAGCTGCCCTCATGGCTGGTCTGGCTCCCAAGACTAAGGTGAAAGAAAGATTCAACCTTCACTTGATTACTTTGATTGTCCTGCTGATATTTCAAATCTTTTCTGATATCTTTTTGGCCATAATGTGTAGGTTCTTAGGGACGGTCGATGGAGTGAGCAAGATGCTGCAATTTTGGTTCCAGGAGACATAATCAGCATTAAGTTGGGGGATATTATTCCTGCTGATGCTCGACTTCTCGAGGGTGATCCTTTGAAGATTGATCAGTCTGCTCTAACTGGAGAGTCCCTGCCGGTCACTAAGCATCCCTCAGAAGAAGTGTTTTCTGGTTCAACATGTAAACAAGGTGAAATCGAAGCCGTTGTCATTGCAACTGGTGTGCACACCTTCTTTGGTAAAGCTGCCCATCTGGTGGACAGCACCAACCAAGTTGGTCACTTCCAGAAAGTCCTTACAGCTATTGGTAACTTCTGTATCTGTTCCATTGCTGTTGGGATAATTATCGAGATAATAGTCATGTACCCGATCCAGCACCGCAAGTATAGGGATGGAATTGACAATTTGCTGGTTCTCTTGATTGGAGGAATTCCGATTGCCATGCCAACTGTTTTATCTGTCACGATGGCTATTGGTTCCCACAGGCTCTCTCAGCAAGGTGCTATTACCAAAAGAATGACGGCCATTGAGGAAATGGCTGGCATGGATGTCCTCTGCAGTGACAAGACGGGGACTCTGACCCTGAACAAGTTGACTGTTGACAGAAACCTGATTGAAGTGTTTGCCAAAGGCGTGGAAAAGGAGTACGTTATCCTTCTTGCGGCAAGGGCTTCAAGGACTGAAAATCAGGATGCCATTGATGCTGCAATTGTTGGAATGCTTGCAGATCCAAAGGAGGTATTTCTGAGTACAACCTTTCTTTCTTTTAATCGTCTTACATCTATTTATTTATTTTTACCGAGATTTTATAATTGAATCTGCTATTTGATCATATGAAATTGGCAGGCAAGAGCTGGTATCAGAGAGGTCCACTTCCTTCCATTCAACCCCGTCGACAAGAGAACTGCTCTGACCTACATTGATTCTGATGGAAACTGGCATCGGGCTAGTAAAGGAGCCCCTGAACAGGTAATATTTTCTTTTAACCTTATTGGTGATGTGGCGTGACAAACCTTTTGAAAGAGTAGTAATTCATTAGTTTCCCATGCTTCTGAGCAGATTATTGCCCTATGCAACTGCAGAGAGGATGTCAAGAAAAAGGTTCATGCAGTAATTGAAAAGTTCGCCGAACGCGGACTTCGTTCTTTAGCCGTAGCAAGACAGGTTGGAAAATGTAGCAACGAATGTCCTAGTTGCTCTTACTTGAGTATATCCTAATTGGTGTCAGTTCATTGCTGTTACAGGAAGTACCTGAGAAGACAAAAGAGGGTCCAGGAGCACCATGGCAATTTGTTGGGCTATTGCCTCTGTTTGATCCTCCCCGACATGACAGTGCAGAAACTATCCGAAGAGCTCTCAACCTTGGTGTGAACGTTAAGATGATTACTGGTAAGGCTTGTTCAGCCACCATTCCCATCGATCACTTCATCAAATAACCTACATAGTGCTGCCTTTGAGCCTAGGTTCCTTGTATGTAATTTGCTCACAATCTCTTCATTTCCCAGGGGATCAGCTTGCCATAGGTAAGGAAACCGGTCGGAGGCTTGGTATGGGAACAAACATGTACCCATCTTCATCATTGCTTGGCCAAGACAAAGATGCAAGCATTGCGGCAATCCCAGTGGACGAGTTGATCGAGAAGGCAGATGGGTTTGCTGGAGTTTTTCCAGGTGCGTTTGCAATTCTCTCTTCATAAAATATGCTTAATCCCCTTGTCTTCCTAAATAGTGGAGAGTTAATGAATTGCTTGTCCCTATGTACTCCTTGTTGTCTAATATTTAGGAATTCTCTGTCCCCCCCTGCTTTGCTGGATATGCTTTAACGCCTCATTATTTGTTTCTCTTGTTCTAATGATTCGTTTTCCACATGGCAGAACACAAGTACGAAATCGTAAAGAGGCTGCAAGAGAGGAAGCATATCTGTGGAATGACGGGAGATGGTGTCAATGACGCCCCTGCTCTGAAGAAGGCCGATATTGGAATTGCTGTTGCTGATGCTACCGACGCTGCTAGAAGTGCTTCAGATATAGTCCTTACTGAACCTGGGTTGAGTGTGATTATCAGTGCAGTGTTGACCAGCAGGGCCATTTTCCAAAGAATGAAGAACTACACCGTTAGTTGATTTTTGTGCTCTTACTTAGAAATTGATAAATCTGTATGATTATATTTCTCAAGTGTCTAAGCTTATTTGCTTTTGATTTTTTTTCTTTTGTAGATCTATGCGGTTTCAATTACCATCAGAATAGTGGTAAGTGTAGCACATAAAAGGTTTTTCTATGCAAATGCCACAACTTAATATTTTTGCAGTTCAGATGTTGTTTGTGTTCACATTGTGTCTATTTTGCAGTTTGGCTTCATGTTCATTGCTCTGATATGGAAATTTGACTTTGCACCCTTTATGGTTTTGATCATTGCCATCCTGAACGACGGTGAGATAACTTGGTCTAAGTATACGGGTTTATAGAACCCATTAGTTTGTCTGCTTACGACTACTTGTGAAACAAGAATCTGAATCTTTCCTTTACCACACTTCCAGGAACAATCATGACAATATCCAAAGACAGAGTAAAGCCATCCCCTATGCCAGATAGCTGGAAACTGAAAGAGATTTTTGCTACTGGCATTGTTCTTGGAGGATACTTGGCACTGATGACTGTTATCTTCTTCTGGGCCATGAAAGATACCAAATTCTTCTCCGTAAGTACACATCTTTTATCTGCAGATAACGTCTTTTTTTTGCTTGGGTAGGAAATCTCCTTTCTCATATTTACTTATCCACTCTTTTGAATTACAGGACGCATTTGGTGTAAAAGCCTTGAAGGATAACCCCAAGGAAATGATGGCAGCCTTGTACCTACAAGTGAGTATTGTGAGCCAGGCCCTTATTTTCGTCACAAGGTCTCGCAGCTGGTCCTATGTTGAACGCCCTGGACTTCTTTTAGTCAGCGCCTTCATAATTGCACAACTGGTAATAACTTAATTGTTTCTTCACATTATCATGGTTTGTTGTTGCACTAGACTCTATAGAAACCTGTCAAAAGATCTAAAACATTGTTGTGGTAACCTAGTACCATTGTATCCGTTATTTAGATATGGAGAGTTCAATCTGGCAATGTCCATTGTCCAGTTTGTTCCGTATTTTGATGACAAGACCAATTCTTTAATTATCAGGTGGCAACTCTCATAGCAGTATATGCAAACTGGGGTTTTGCCCGAATTAAGGGAACTGGCTGGGGCTGGGCTGGTGTAATCTGGCTATACAGTCTGGTGACATACATCCCTCTCGATTTCCTCAAATTTGCAATCCGCTACATTCTGAGTGGAAAAGCTTGGGATAACCTCTTGGAGAACAAGGTGTGTATATATATGTATATATTTTTTTTTTTGTATGGATGTACAATATTCGTATAGAAATTCAAGTGTGAGGATTGATTATAGTTTTCATTATTCTTAATTCAATTGCTCTAATGCTTTCTTCTTATAACAGACCGCCTTCACCACCAAGAAAGACTATGGTAAAGAAGAGAGAGAAGCACAGTGGGCCGCAGCACAGAGGACTCTACATGGTCTTCAGCCACCCGAAAGCACCAACCTTTTCCCAGAAAAGAGCAGTTACAGGGAGCTTTCAGAGATTGCAGAACAAGCTAAGCGGCGGGCTGAGGTTGCAAGGTAAGCGATTTAGACATTGAAGATGATAAAAATGTAGTGAAGTTTCATAGTTTTACTTGCATTGAGGCTTTTGAACTGGATTTCTTAAACGAGAATGCTTTTTAGTATGGAATATTTCGTAATAATATGAATGGAGAAAATATTTTGAAGATAATTACCTTGCTCATTTTACCGACTGGGATAAAGATAGTTTATGATTTCTAAGAAACAATTTGTTTGGATTATTGCACAGGCTTCGGGAATTGCTTACACTCAAGGGTCATGTCGAGTCGGTGGTAAAGCTGAAAGGCCTTGACATTGATACTATTCAACAACATTACACAGTTTGAAGAGCTAATGAGAGTTTTCAAAGAGAAAGAAAATGGCTAATTTTCAACCACAAGAGAAGCTCGGAAAGCTATATGATGATGATGATGATGAACTTTGGTAAAAGCTTTATGTCTAGAATAGGGTGATATTTCCTTCTGCTAGAAAATTTTAGTTAGTTATAGTTTTTCATTGTCACCTAAAGGCAGAGGAAAAGTACTGTTCTCTTTAAAAAGCCAAACAAGATCAATTACATTTTCTTTTCAATCTTCTTCTTTTTCTGTTATGGTCTTGAATGCGATTCACTCTTGCATATTATCTATCACCCTGAAACATAGGACATGAAGTTCTAGTTTTTGTGGTTGGCGAGCATTGCATTAAACATGACCGATACTATTGAAAAATAGAAATTATACAAAAAAGGATCTCTCTCTCTTAGTTTCTTCAGATTCCTCGCCTTCTTAAATTTCTACCTCTAAAGAGTGCAAGAATGTCATACAAATCTTGTGAGTTTCTTTACGGTTTTGACACAAGGCAATCTTGTTGCTTGTTGTACTATATTTGAAAGTTAAAATTCTTTATGTTTAAATTTTAGACAATAAAACGTTTTCATAATCAACAGAGCGTTTCCTTTCTTGATTTCCATAATGAGAATAATCTTTTAATGATTTTCAACTTGTAACTCAGTTTTGTCTGCACAAATATCTTTGACGTTTTTTAAAACACAATAAATAGTATATTCTAGCATTTCGACTAAGCATGTGAATCATTATTTATCGTTGTCCCTTAATTTAATATCGAACGGACATTACATGGTCTTTCGAAGTCCCTCTACATCAAAACTAGTTTCAAAACGTGCCTTCTGAATCTCGAAAAGCTCTGGTATTCACTACTTCCCCACGAGCAATTTTCACGTCCGTGGAATGCAGCATTTCGGCAAAACACTCTGGATTTTTGTTGTTATGTCACACTTGCAATATTTACTATGTTATCTCAAACGATCAGCATAGCACACCCTTTACATGGATTTTAGAAAAAAAAAAAAAAAAAAAAAAGATCGGAAAATTACAAGAACTAGAATTTCAAGTTTGTGATTAAATCTCTAAAAAAAGTCGAGTCAAATCGAGTGTAAATCTAGTTCACAAAGGCACAATTACGCCTAATTTCGCCTTGGTTTCCAGTCTTGATCCCTATCCTTCCAAGTCTAGTTATGGCAGCCACAAAGGCCTCTTCAAAAGCTGTGTTATTGGAGGCAAATAGGTTAACAATTACCCTTGCCCTTTTGTCTGTGAACAATGACTGATCAGAGGTAAATAGACCCTTTCCTTGCTGAAGATTCTTGTAATACTCGTTGTTGAACTTTAGGGGCGAGGTTGGATCCATGTCGACAACGAGAGTGGGGTTGACATTTTGAGGACATTGTCGTTTTAGCTCGTTTGCGTATTGCAGGTTGAGTGTTGGATCAATTCTGGTCTTGCTTTTGAAACTGTAGACCCTCTTGAAAACTATACTGCAGTGTGCAAACCCAATTGTGTGAGCTCCTACAAACAAAAATCATTTTTTTGTTAGGACGGTGTTATCAGATAATCACGCGTGATGCGATATTCATGAGACCCCATTAGATGTACCGAAATGACTTGAACATAAGACTTTTTTTCAAAGCATTTGTGACCCAACCTACACCTCATTGTTGAGAGATGTGATGCTTGACATACAAAAAGCTGAGGGGCTCCGCGAGCTCCAACTTCATAACAGATAGAGGATTGGGCCCATCTCTTATCTCTACATGGAGTTGGGGGACTCATGATTCCCCCTAACAAAATCTAATAGTTGTACGTACTACTGAGCTGTTTCCAACTGGATTATTTAAGGACAACTCGAAGAGAACTGTTTTTTTTTTCCCTAATTATTAATTATTAGATTTTTAAAACATAATAGTACCTGAAAGTGCAACCAGATCAATTAGAGAGAGACCATGTGAGGCAAACATTGATTTGAGTTGATTTATTCCGAACTCTGGATGAGGAAGTTTGTGACGAACACTTGCCTTGGTAGAGATTCTCCCATCTCTTCTTCCCAATTCTACTTCATAAAATGGCCCCCCTGTCTGCATCACAAGTACATCTCCACTTGGTTTACCAATACAAAAAATGGCAAAATAAATGAAATATAAAACAATGTTAAAAGGACATCGGTGGTATACTACATAATAAGAGAGAGTGGATCTCACAGCATGGTGTCTAAATGTAGGATCCACTCTTTATTAGCAATAAAGTCTTTTCCCAAATATGTAATCTTATATTGATTCACTACACACATTTTCCCTGATTTAAGCAAATGAAATAGGCCTTTAAACCAGAAACATACACTGGCTATTACTAGAGTTCCCTTTTTTTTTTTTTTTTTTTTTTTCAATAATGTTAAAGTCGATAGGCATAAAAATTAAAAAATAAAAAGGGAAAAGAAAAATTACAAGTTATGTTGACTACTAGAATTGCAATAAATATATGTATAGGACATAGGCTCCACCTCACATGAAGAAACACACTAAAGATGTTGCATCATGAATGTAAGTCACACATATAGGCTCCACAATGAAAAAATGATACTAGAAAAAACGTGTGGGAAATAACCTCAAACCATCCTTAGATTTTTTGAACTAGAGACTATGTAATGGAAGAGAAACATTTGTAAATGTCACCTTCTCTCACACACCTTACTATTGGATCCGGGTTGGCAGAGCTAGAAATTTTTTAGGCCGGTGTAAATTGAACCAACATTTTAGATTAGAATAATAGTGCAGCTTTTAAAAGTTTATGGTTTACAAAATTGTGAACTTAGACAATAATATGGTTGTTTTTCAATTTATTTACTTTTTAAAGTTTGAATAAGTATATTACATGAAAATTTTAGAGGTTTAATTGAAACTTTTCTAAATAATTTAACAAAAATATTGCAATTTGAAAATTTCAGGGGGAAGTATTAAGAAAATAAGTGAAAATGTTTTTCACTTGACCCCAAGGTGGATCTACCTATAGTCATGGGATTACGTTGGTCCTACGATCTGAAGATCATTTTTTTCTTTACCGTGTTCTTTAAAAGTGTCGGTAAAACAAAACTGTCACAGAACAAAAATTTAGATAAATATCTTCTTTTTTTTTTTTTCCCTATAAAAGATTTCTAGGTCCAAGCTAAAATGTCGGTAAAACAAAACTGTTTGGTAACAAAAATAGGACATAGCTGTGTCGCAATTACCAATCTCACAACCTCCCTGGTGGCCAAAGCCAGGATGTCGGCACAAGAGACTTTCTGTCTGCAACCAGGAACACTCTCAACTGCCTCCTTTGCTTTGATAACCGTGTCGAACCCGTCGCCGGCCAGCGAAAGGTTATCGGAATTGTCCTTCTCCGCTGTGTTATTCCAAGAAAACAGAATCACTGATGCATCACATCCCTGCCCCACCCCAAAAAAAAAACAAAAAAACAAAAAAAGTTTCAAGACATAAGACATAAGAGTTAAGGACAATGCAGGAATTTCGTTTTCTTGTGAAAGAAGTAAACAACAAACCCGAACAAAACAGTCATGGAAGAAGAGCCTAAGAGTGGCCGGAGCTGTCACAAACGTCTGCTGCATTTTCCGGTCCACTGCGGTTCTGACGATGGACTCGACATCCGGGCAAGAATTCTTGTAGTAGTCTTTGCTTAGTTGGGCGTGACATTTACTTGAGATCATGAGAAGGAAGAGGAAGGAGAGAGAGAAAAGAGTTGGGAAACTCATTGCTTATAAGCTTCGAAGAACAACTACTTGCTTACTGTCATAAAGATATGGATACTGTGTTCTTTTCAAGTGGTTTAAAAAGTTAATTTGGTGCCTATGTAGACAAATATGGACGTGGGTTGTTCTTAGCTGTAAAGGGGTTCTTAGTGGGTGGATTTGAGAAGGAATTGGTTTAAAAAATGGAGGGGTTTTGAGAAGTGGATAGCCATTTTGTTGATACTAATACTAATATATATATATATATATATATATAAAAGATGATCGGTGATGTCCTCACATCTCTTGATCCAATAATTATTGGGTGAGCTCATTAAAATCATCAATGAGATGGTTGATACTAAAGATATATGAAAAGAAGAGAATCAGTGATGTTCTCACGTCTCTTGATCTAGTAATTATTGGGTGAGCCCACTAAAATCATCGATGGGATAGTTGTTGATTATGTTTTTGGGCATTCAACAACTATCAGTCCAAGACTTTTAAACACTTGTGTGTCTGTACAATAATACTTGAACCATAAACTTGAATCCAAATAAGATATTTAAATCATAATGTCATTATCATTGGTTATTTATTGGTATTAACGTTGTTGTTTAGCTTTTGAGAATATGGTGATTGCCTTATTATTTATAGTTGCCTTTTGCTTTATCACTGTAAGGAAAAAGTAATATTCTGAGTCACTCCTCTTCATTAGGCAAAACGTGATAATATAAACTAACGTTGAGGAAATGGGACAAGAAGAAAGTTCCCATATACATATACAGGCAACACAACTATAAATACTATATAATTACTTATTCATATACGTACCTACTCTTTTGTATATAGTTGTGAATCCGGATTTGATTTGTTTGGGTCTCAGTACAAGGAATATTTTTTTCGTATTTTAAGATAAGAATGACATAGTGGCACTTAACCAAGAACTTACATTCCTTATCTTTGTTCTTTCTTTCCTTTCCTTCTTTTTCTTTCTGAGAATTTTTTAATGTATGGAAAAAAAAATTTATCGATAACACATAATTTTAAATGTTAGATCACATCAATCATATCATAAAATAAAATTATTTATCAGGTACAATTAGGAAAAAAAAATACCTTACTAATAGGGTATAATTATAAATCACTAAATCTTTATCAAATTATGTTCAATTATCATACTTTACTGATATTATTTTAGTGTGATTTTGTTGTATAAGATTTTTTTTCTCATACCATCTTAAAATATATATATATATATATATATTTTGTGAGAGGAAAGTTTAAAAAGATCATTTAGTAGTATGATCTTTAATAACATTATACTAATTATAGGTGTTTAATGAGATTGTATGATTTTGTTTAGGCCTTCAAGAGCTTTTTAGTATAATTTCCTTCTAAAATCTGCCACATGGTTCAGTTTCTGCCATTGGACTCATGTTCAACAACAGTTTTCTAGTAATTTCATAAGATATATATATATATATATATATTTGATATTCACACAAATAAATGACACATAATCTCACGAGACAGATCATCCACAAAGATCTTTAGTGGAGGAAAATAGTGAACCATGAGTCTGTTTTCTAGAACATGGTTTCTCTTGAAAGTGGCAATCACATGTTCATGGTGGTAGTGGACGAACCAAAAAAAAAAAAAAAAAAAAAAAAAAAAAAAAAAAAAAAACGTAACGAGTATGCAAAAAGTGGAACATGAAAGGCATCATGATTCATGAGATTAATTGCAATGGAAATAGGAGCCTTCACTTCACCCCACCGTCACATTGTCTATGATCACACCCACGCAACCGAATATTCTGTGTCATTTGTATGTTTACGGGGACTTCTACAATGTTGTACATTTGCTTTGCTCCATTAATGAGGTAAAATTTATTGACCATTTCATGGCTTTTGAATGATTCAGATTTGAAACGTACACCAAACAACTACAAGATAGACCACATATTATGACACTTAACAGACAAGACATAAAATAAAAAATAAAAGCTCTTTCTTCTTGAATGCATGAAGTCCCGTGCCTCCCAACAGCACAAATTCCACGCATCTCTCTAAAATCACATTTGGATCAATACCCTCTTCGACTGCAAAATCCCCAAAGTTCGAATCTCTTGGTTTTTTTTTTTTTTTTAATGAAACTAAATGGTCTAACAAAATTTTTTTTTTTTAATTTTATTTTATTCAATCGTTGAGATGAAACTTCATAATTACACAACTAAAGTAGTGAGAATGCAGATTACAACCCACAAACAAGGTGGTTTTTTTTTTTTTTTTTGGGACAAGGTTTGAGCTACAGTGGAGGAGAAAAAACAAAAACAAAGACCAGCAAACTGAAACAAATGAGGGACCGAACTCTGCTATGCCCTTAAACATTACAAAAATAGAATGGATTTATCATTGAACGGCTAAGTTTGTTGTAATTTAATTTGTGTTTCAAGAATCGTTTTTTGGTGGTGCGAACGGGAGATCTCGCCACACCCCGCAGCGGCCCGGACACGACGTGGTTTCTCCTCTGCCCAAACGCCGGCGGACTCATCTGTTACCTTCGACGACTCTTCTTTCTCCTCCGGCGACGGTGGTATTTGCCGTCACGTGTAGTTTTGCTCACAGTAAAATATGTATACCAATAACATCTGTACAGTTGAAATGCAATTGAATGGTTTAGAATTTTTTCCCCACGGGGAAAAGTAGCATGCCCCAACCATAGAATTAGCCAATATTTATATATATGTATATATGTCAAAAGATTAGATACAATTTCACTGACCAAAGATTTAGCTTACAAGATAGAATCTGTATGAAAGTGATGGTTTTGAGAATCTCATTGAGTGAGTGAGAGATAGATTTGGCGAGGAAATTGATCTAAGAGAACAACAAAAAGAAGGGGGAAAAAAAAAAGAAACGTAAAAAATTTTAAGTTTTACTGCTCAAATTAGTTTTTGATAAATTTCTATTTTATGAGTTTGGATAAGTGTTAATTTAATGCCTCGTTAAGAGTTAGTTTTTGATAAATTTCTATTTTATGAGTTTGGTAAGTGTTAATTTAATGCCTCGTTAAGAGTTAGTTTTTGGTAAATTTCTATTTTATGAGTTTGGGTAAGTGTTAATTTTATGCCTCATAAAGAGTTTGTAAATAAGTATACCATATTTAGAGGTACGTATGTTCAGAAAAATAAAAAGAGTGATGCCTCTATTTTGAGAAAAAAGTATGAGAAGATATATAGATAAAGGGTGTAAGTTGTACAAAGAGGTTGAGAGAGAGTTTGTTAAGTCTGTAATTTTGAAATTGGTAGTCCTAGTCATTTTGTTGTCCATCTTCTGTAGGCATAGGCAATTCTTTTTTGTTTTTGGAGTTTATTTTTCTACTCCCTTTTATGTATAGGCGTGTTTTCCCAATAAAAAATTAGTTTTGCTCAAAGGTTTTCCCTTTCCTCAAAGTGACTCGAATGAGTTTTTTATTTTATTTTATTTTTTAACTACTGCTATTGCCATAGTTCTTAATTCATTACAAGTTCACCTATTATGGATCAAGAGTGTGGTAGTCCAGTAATAAATAATTGTCGTGACCGAGTGTATAGCCTTAGGTTTTAGTATTGGATGGATTTTTTAAGAGTCTTAAATGTAAAGACTTGTTATACCATTCTTATATAACACGTCTGAAAAAGCGTCCTCACTCATTTTGACTAGTATAATCGGTAATGCTGATGTGATGCACTCCTCCTTCAATTGGTAAGACTTGTAGAGTAGTTAAGGCATTGAGCAAAAAATTAGGATACGTTTAGGATAACCCTTTTCATCAAGCTAGAAGGAATATCCTAATACCAATTACTCTCTTTTCGAATTTTCATTGTTATGGAAAATGTAGTTATTTTTCATTGATCCTAGCACTAATGTATTAACGATTTTGATGCAACAGTAATGACACCCGTTACAAATAATGTTACAAGTTACAACTCAAAAGTAAAACTACTTGTAACTAGTGAGAAAGAATACAATAAACTTTGAAGTTAAAATTTGGGATTTAAATTCAAGATTTTTAAATAAAATCAGATGTAAAATTACGATAAATGTATAAGGTTATTGTAAGTTTATATTATACTTTTTTCTATAATGATATTATATAATGATTCATAATACAAAGATCACTACTCTAGGATGTAATGTAACAATATAGATACCATTAATCCTGGAATATAACCTTTGGAATTTACTTTTAACCCAACTTAAAAAAAATAATAATCATAAAAAATAAAAAACGTGAGACCTGTAACACTTATAAAGGTAAAGTTGCCACCTCATTTTCCTCGTTGCCTCGTAGCACATGCCATAAAGAAGTGAAAAAAAAAAAAAAAAAAAAAAAAAGAAAAAAAGAAAAAAGCTGTGCTCTTTTTACCATGCGGATCACTGATAGATTTCATATCTTTATAATCACTCATTTATGTACAGCTTCTTTTTATCATATCTGTCATTTTTTTTTTTTCTTTTTTTCGTACTCATTACCTTTTGTAACAAGCTCTGCTTGGTCGAGAGATTTTCCCCTATAATTATGTTACTAAATATGCCCTATCAAAGATTTGGAAGCATGTAAAATGAGGAAAACGGGGAATTTAAAGGCAGTTAACAGAAGAAGAAACAAAACAATACGAGAATTCTACAATTAGGTATTAACAAAAAATTCCTATGAGATCTGTTTGAATATTCGAATCTTCATCAAATTGTGTAAGTTTTGCGTACTCTTTTTTTTTTAATAAATTTGATATGATTTTAACCAGATATAATATTGTGTTGTGACAGTAAATGGCAAAACCAAAACTCTAACCAAAACTCTATACTTGTATGTCTTGCAACCCGCTTTAATGTCTTTTCTTTCCCCCACAAAGAATAGTATCTTCTGCAATTGTGTTTGGTAATTTACAGAACTTCATTTAGAATTGCATCAAACTGTTTAAAGTATTTTAATAAAAGAATAATAATGAATAACTAAATAAGTACCCCAAAAAAAAAATTTATACTAGCAAAACAGAGCAAAAACAGTCCTATTTGCTACCAAACAAGCAGAGAACCTACCCCCACCAACTATCAACAATCTCTGTGCAGAAAACCCCAAACTTTGATGCTTAGGGACGTGTGGGTAAATGATTTTTTTTTAATGAATTTTTTAATAAATTTCTACAGTTTTATAAAATTTAAAAAAATTAACTTTTTCTTATTTTAAAAAAAAATTAACGTTTTTTTAAACTAACTGACTTCCACAATCAAAGGCCACCGATCATTTTTTCTAACTAAAAAAAAATTCGGCAGTGTTTTTTTTTTTTTTTTAATAAGTGATTAAAAACTACCTTTTGAAGACTAATCATCTTGGATATACATAGATCCAATATCATAACAAGACTATGATTTTACTGGTCAGTTTTAAAATGATAGAGCCAACAATTAGATCTTCCACTATAAGAAAACGAGCAAATTGTAATGTAAAAAATCTGAATTCAATTACTTTAGAGTTCAGTCATAGGCATCTGATGAAGTTGGGGTCATGACACAGTTTGGACAGATCAAACAGTATGATACAAAAATTTATCGACAACTAGACACAGGCGGTACTAAACTCAGGTCATTCATTTTCCTAATATACAAAATGACGAGAACCTACCATCTCCATTTTCGCCGGGCAACGGTCCCGCATACTACATCTGTACTCTGCTGCTAAACAACATCTAGAGCCCCAACCAACTCTCCTATAAGCATTTGTACATAGTCAGGTTTTGCCGAAATGAGATGAAGGCGCTAGGTGGGAGTCCTTTGCTGATATATCTGCGGAAGAGCTCGCGGCAGATTCAACACAATCTCGGCATAAGCTGGAACCGGAACCAGAAATCAAAATCCAGAATGTGGAAATACAAAAACAGAACACAAAAAAGTTATGACTTGAACAGAAAGAGCCTCGAGGTCATAAAGTTGACTTCAACAACGAACAAAAAAAATTGAGTTCACTTAGAAAGAGATAACACCTTCTGGTAAGCTCATGTTTCGTAATGCATCCTCTGCATATGAGAGACGAACGGGACTGGCTTGACCCGTCATACCTCCATTTTCCTTCCTACTTGTAGTCGATGAATTTGAACTACTTTTCCTGGATTGATGCACTGGCCACGCTAGCACTCTGATACGAGTAGGAAGCACAGAGACGAGATCTGCATATCTAAGCGCAACAGTTACCTTGCTGCAACAAAAGACATTCATTCTTCAGCATGGTGAAAACTTAATCAGATAATATGTTTTCTGTTAATGGCTATGAACAGTTTCTTTTTTACGCTGTTTTAAAAATCTTATAAGAGAACAACATATTCTTACTGTCTGTGCTCATATCGACAAGCATGATTCATACAACCTGCTCTAAAAGATCTAATCTGCAGCCGTATATCAACCAAAGCTTCAGCGGGGAGAAATTCATTTTGATACAGTAGGCAACTTCTATTCCAAACAGAAACGTCTTATTTATTGTTCTTTTTCTAAGATAAAATTTTATTTCCAGAACATGAATTTTATTTTCAGATTCATGGATGCATCACCTATATTCCTTTTCGTTTTCCCAACCTCCAGATCTTTTCTTTATTCAATTTCAAAGCATGGCTTATGGGCCAACTAAAAATATACCTCGAACACCATCAAACTTCCAGAATACAGACACAAAGTTGAAATACTTGAAAATACGTAAGATTCGGATAAGATTGAAAAAAAATAGATAATTAATCAATCAATTGATTAATTAATTAATTAATTAATTAGAAGGGAGCTATATAGCAAAGTGGGGAAAAAACAATATGGAAAATGGACTGACCAGTCAAAATCATCGAGCACAAACTCAATCATATGGTAAGGCAGGCTATGATACAATTCCCCAATTTGGTTTCCATACAACTCCTTCACAAGCCGAACCTGTGAGATTAGGTAAGTTCGAGTAATAGCTCAGTAAAGCCTGTTGTTGACCAAAGAGAATATTGCTACAGTACCGAATAATACAGGATAAAATTAAAGAAAATATTATACAAAATTGTTTGCCCCATTACAAGTTTATAGCCTAAACGATGCAATGCAACATTAATTGACATCCAAAATTAGTAAAAGTACTTTATATATGTGAGATAACCTACATCAGAAAGAATAGGTGTAAACCCAAAAAACTGGTGACGGCATTAAGATAAATTTTCAGGAAAACAAAGGTTGTACCATCACAACCTTTACTTAAAACCCATAACTATATAGAATATCAGAAATAGTCTGTCGGTTATATGTTAAGAAATACTAAATCAGTTGTAAGCTTCTGCAACACTAATCAGGTATGTATAGGTCCTGATCTCAACAGAAACCGACTTATTCAGATAATCTGCAAGAGCCCTACTTTCTAAATGATTGCCAGTTGATTCCACTGCAAAGAAACGGTAACTGTCAACCCGTTCAAAAGTGTAACTCATTTGGGGATATGGTAAAGAAGTTTCTGGCTTCAGCTCAATCGCATCAACTCTAGAAAGATATTATGAAGCAATCTGCAAATTTCACTATGGTTGCTTTTTCTTTTATGGTTTCCAGCAAACAAACTTATACCATTAATCTCGTAATCCATAGAACTCAGAATATGTTAATCTCCCTTTTATTTTGCCAAGAGAGAACAACTTAAACACGCATTGCACACACACACACACACAAAACATCATACCTGTTCCCGTCTATCCACATAAGCCTGCAAAAGTTCTCCAATGTAATCTATAAATTTCTGGAGGCAAATCGTCAGGATCAACAGTGAGAACAAGTTCAAAATAAGAGCAAACAAAAGTCAGCAAAGCCAATGCAAGAAACCAACCTTACCATAGCATTTGAGGAAAGAAGATCAGTTTCTGCTTCTCTTAACGGCAGAAAAAAAGGAATTGTGTGTTCAACGACAGTCATCTTTTCAAGAAACGATTTGCTCTCAAGCACACAATGATACAACTCACAAGGTTCTCCTGCAAAACATAAAGAAAAAAGATGAGAGCCTCCCTTATTGCTCTGCAGGTCACAAGTATGCCTACGACCTTAAAATTCGTATTCAGATACTTTCTATATAAGCTTTAGTTGACCGTGACCCCTTTATGCCCCCAATAACAAGAAGGTACCAAATGATCAACTAGCGTTGACGCCCAATACTCAAACTACAAATACAAGATTGAAAACAAGATATTGGGTTTATATGCAAGTGCTAAACAAGTAAATAACTGAGAATTGCTTCAATCTTACCAGCAAAAGAAGTCTCATATTGTACTCCAATTCTTGCCCCTTCCAAACAGCAAATCACCTGATAACAAATAAGTAACCATTCAAAGGACTTAACATCCAGAACGCAGTATGTAAATGAATTGTGAATAAAGAAAATAATTTCCATGCTTGAATAATGCTGTACCAAGTATGTAAAAGTGACGATTAATTCAGAATTTTACAGCATTACATTAGAATTCTCCCAAATCTAATAATTTCAACCGTATAACTTTCTCTGAGATACACTACTCGATCTTTGGAAGATCAAAAAGCTCCTAAAAATTGCTCTTTTAGAAGTAATTAACGCTTGAATTATCTTAGTCCTGAAAGGGGAGACTTCTCAAAGCCTATTTTAAGCTGAAGAAATGGCGGAACCATTAAACCACCTTCTATCGACAAAAACTTCCAAAATTATTACCTTACTTCCAGCTTTATAGGTAATTTTTTCCTGAACATGAGGACCTGCCAACATGTTTACATCTCCAGGCATTGCCTTTCTGTCTACCTCCATGTGAACCTGATAAAAACCCAAATCACCTATAAGACACTTGCACATTTATCAAGAAATTTGAAAATGAAACCGTAACATGAAAAATATCTTTAGATATCAACATCCCAAATCATATAATGATAACACTAAATGATTAAAGTGAACCAAACAATTAAATGTACTATGTTATACTGTACCCGCTCTCTTATGGTAGCTAATAGCCCATCATTCCACTCTTCTCCTTCTAAATAAACCTCTAGAAAGAAGCAAAGAAAAAAAAAAAAAAAAAGATTTCTTAATCAAACAAGCAGCTTACGATTCTTTGAAGAAGAAAATACATACTTATGAAACCAGTAACTAAAATGAAAATAAAAAAGGAAAACACAGAGAATTTTACACGAGTTGGATTGCTTCTATTTAGCTAATAACTCTTCCTATCTGCTTACATAACTTAAGTCTGCACCACTTCTTTTGAGAAGTTCTTTATGAAGCTACCATGGGTTTGAGAAACCCCTGTTGGGCTAACTCAGTGGCTGGGAAGGGAGGTAGGTAAGAGCTCCCAAGTTCGAAAACTGTGAGTGTTCTCATTTCTATCTAATAAGTGGGAGCCATAGGCCCCTTAATATGTATATATACTTAATAAATGCATAAATAAGAAGCTACCTTTAGTTTGAGAAGCTCGAGCAGCTTCAAATTCAGTCTGTAGAGGCTCAAATATCATCTTGTCAGAATCCCTATTCATTCAATTTAATAAAATAGCTCAATCTATTTAGCCAATTACTCTACCTATCTGCTTACATAACTAAGTCTGCACCACTTCTTTTGAGAAGTTCTTTATGAAGCTACTTTGGGTTTGAGAAACCCCTGTTGGGCTAACTCAGCTGGTGGGAAGGGAGGTGGGTAAGAGCTCCCAGGTTCGAAAACTGTGAGTGTTCTCATCTCTCTCTAATAAGTGGGAGCCATAGGCCCCTTAATATGTATATATACTTAATAAATAAATAAATAAGAAGCTACCTTTAGTTTGAGAAGCTCGAGCAGCTTCAAATTCAGTCTGTAGACGCTCAAATACCATCTTGTCAGAATCCCTATTCATTCAATTTAATAAAACATCTCAATCTAGGATTAACATAACCTTGACAGTTGCAACTTTTGAAATCAGCATGTAGTTTAACTTTAAACAAGTAATTAGGAAGCAGATATCAAAGATTCAAAATGCATCATGCATCATGCATGAAATGGAAAAGGTAGACTAAATAATAACTAAAGAACCAAAGAAAATTGAACCTTGAAAGACGCTCTGTTAGCTCGCCATGTCTTTTGAGAACATTTGAAACTGTGACAAGCAACGCGGAGCTTTAATCCATTTTAAAATAGTAAGAGTTCATTATCATTAAACGAACCAAGAAAAACATATAGGAGTTCCTTTTCTTTTCCCCCTAAAAAATGTACGAAACTTACATCTAGCTCGTGTCACCTCTAAACGGATATCTTCATCTTGCATAAAATTCTGTCAGAAAGCGGGGCAAAGCAACAATATCAGGAAAGAAAACTGTGTAAAGAAATAAAGAACAATTAAATTTAACAAAAATTCAACCAAGCACCCTAGTTCTAAGTGCAACAGGAGTTTTCCAACACAGAACGGAAAGATTTTTATGAGCTAAACCGAACCAAAATGTGCCATACACATTCCCGGTTGGCAAAATATTCACGATTCATGTATCACATGGAGAACGAGAGACAATCCTACTTAATTAGAAACATACAAAGGCTAGGTAAATTTATTCCATTACTACACAAAAATAGTTTGATACCAACTAAATAAATCCAGGACAACAATACTATTCCCATTGTCACAATCCCTAACCTAGTAATCTTCTAGAATTTTCATTCCAGTAAAGCGGTTATCCAACTGGTGGTGTTAATTCCAGCTTTCCTTGCCTGCATTGTTCGCCACTTATCCTCATTCGTTACATATCATGCAAAAGGTTTAAACCTTTTCTGATTAGCATCATCGCCTAAGACCCACTAAAGCACTTCATCTCTAAATTGCGCAGCTTGAAATACCATGAGCAACTCCATCAATACATCATAATCTAGCCTACAACTCAACCACTTCGACCCGCAACATGGTGGACTGGCACTGATACCAATTGTTAGGAACGCACTGTGTAGAACTCACGCTTACAAAACCGGCTTACAAGAGGATAAGGCCCAAGTGCTTATAAACCCACTGCTTATCTTATAATCTTTCCACGTGGGACATTTGACTTGAATTGTAAAGAAGTCGAAGGAAAGAGCATTAACCCGTGATTAGAATAATCCTATCTGAAATGAATTTCATATTAATTATGAGAACAAGATTAACAATTACCACTTCTCCCATTACAGCATATGTACGTCCAGGAAACTGATCAAGTTGCTGCATCAATTTCAAAGACGCTAATTAGATTATCCGGTATATAATAAAATAACCCAGATTTAAAACATCAAAATGCAACGAAATTTGCAATCAATTTGTAAGCATTCTTAACCTAATCAAATCTAATCCATTAAAAAAAACTAAACTAAACCCTACAGTTGAATTGCATAAGATAATTATGTTTGGCGAGAATTATTGGATAATCAGATTAAAAAAAGGCAATTGCTTTGCTTCCACTCGAACGCAACGAAACGAAACGAAACGAAATGCGAAATTAATCATCGAATTAAAAGGGCAAGGGAGGAGAAGAGTTGGAAAGATTAGGAGAAGAAGATTGCAAAGAAACAAACTTTGCGAGAGAAATCCGGGTTGAAAGAGCTCTTTCTGGGTCTTTTCTTAAGCGATTCCTCAATGTCGCTGTCCATGGTATTGGGGCGCGCACAGAAGGAAGAACTACAGAGGGAATGAAGAAGAAGAAACAGCAGCAGCAGCAGCAGCTTAGAGAGAGAGAGAGAGAGAGAGAGGCGTAATAAGTTGTTTTGGTATCGACCCGAAAGAAAACGAATTAGGGTGTAACTGTTTCAGACGGGTAATTATTTGAATACCCAAATCCAATATGGTTGGCCCGGAATATTGTGTATTTGTTGGCTTCAAAAAAAAATTTGTTTTTGTTTATTTATCAATTTTAGGTATTACGAGTTTAATACCCGTATACGCGATACAGTGAAAAAATAAAATGAAATAATTGACTATTATACAATAAAAATAGTTATTTAAAATAAATAATATAATTATAAACGATCTATTTGTTTAGTATTTATTATTATAATATTATAATATTTATATAAAAGTTCATGGAGGTAATATGAATTATATGTTATTTGGCAGTCAAATTTGTTAAAAATTTTCCCCTTACATAAGAACTTATATTTTGCTAAATTAAATGATAAGTAACCTAAGTGATTTACATTTTTCAGCAACAGTTATTTTTTATAACATAAATTTAAACAAAATGAAAAAACATATAAAGTAAAAATTTGACATTACATTATAAAAGTACAGAATATAAAAATTTACATCAAACAATTTAAATAACATTGGTTTGTAATAAAAAAATATAAAAAATTACATCAAACAATTTAAATTACAATAGCTCGTAATAACGAAAAGATTTACATACAAATATAACAATACTAAATCTAAACACTTGAATAATTTAATAAAAGAAAAAAAAACCCCCGGGTAATAAAAATCATACAAAAAAAAAAGAAAACTATATTAAATTTAAAAAAATCCTTAAAGAATACCATGACAGGGAAAAAAAAAAAAACAAACCTATAACATATTTAATCATGTCCACGAATTTAAATATATAATCCAATATATATATATACACATACTATACAAAATATAACGAAAATTTATATTAACTATTGAAAAAAAAGGCATTAAATATTAGTAAAGTAAGCTCAGATCTCTTGTATTATAAGAGTATTTATCAAAAATAACTAAAATATAATTCGATTTCGTTTTTAATAGCTACCAGGTGAAATGTTTGGGAATATCTACCAAAAA
Organism: Ficus hispida; assembly: GCA_025413025.1. NCBI lineage: Eukaryota > Viridiplantae > Streptophyta > Magnoliopsida > Rosales > Moraceae > Ficus > Ficus hispida. Next base: position 13,458,943 of record CM046367.1, on the reverse strand, counting down.
AAATATTAATAATAAAAAAGAAAATAAAGTAACAAAAACAGAAGGAAATAAAAGTAGAGTGAACAACATAAAGCAAAAGTAAGAAATGAGGAATAACTAATTAAGAAACTAAAAAAATTCAAAGAATAGGATCTTGAAACCATAACTTCAAATTTTAAATTCCAAAAGGAAAATTTGAAGAAATAAAAAGACAGAAAATTATAGAAAAAAATAAAATAAAAACAAAATAAATATCAAATAAATCAAAGTAAACAGTAATTTATGAGTATATTTATATATATTTTTGCAAAAACAGAAAGGGACAAAAGCAGAAAAAGGTAAAGAATACACAAAACCAATAAAAACAGAAGGCATAACTGATACCGAAAATAAAGAAAACAACAAAAAAAAATCAAAACGTGAGATTTACAAACCATAAATCCACAAAATAAAAACACATGAAAAAGCACAGAGAAAGAAACAGAATGAAAATAATGAAAACATTATAAAATTCCTAAACATTCACAGCAACGATAAAAACTGTCAAATAATATCTATTAGTTATTTAACATATACTATAAATAATATGATATTCATCAACATATACCAAACTAAGTAATACATATAGTATATGCATATCCAAGTAAAGATCATCATAGCATATTAAAATTTTTTTATAAATATTCCTAAAAAAAACATTTATAGTATTAAGGGAAGGGAAAAAACCCCACTATAACAAAACAAATCCAAATAAAAAAAGAGAACAAAACCAACAAATACTTACTACAACAATATTAATAATAAAAACATAACACAAATATATAAATGCTAAGACTTTATAAATCATATAAAAACAGAGACATAATTAACATGATAATAAAAACAAATATAAATGAATAAAAAACAATGTAAGTCATGAATAATCAGAACAATGAAAAAAAATTATTAGATCATATAACATGATTATTTAACTTATAATAAGAATAATAGTCATCAAAGATCTAATCAAAGAAAAAAATTATTTATATTCTCTTGGGGAAAAAAAACAGAGATAGAGGAAAAAAAAAAACAAAAAGAGACTAAATCAAATAGGAAGATGAAGAATCAAAGGTAACTTTCAACAATAAAGGGAGGCAGCGACAGAAAAGAGAAAAACAGCGCATAGATAGAGTTAGAGGCATAAAAAGGTCAAAACAGTATAGACAATATAACCGATATGCATACTTAGAAGGGTAAAATCATCCACACAATAAAATGAGTCCAAAAGCAATAGTAAGAATATAAAAATCAATGAACATGGAATATAAAATCAGTGAAGAAAGTAATTGACAGAATAAAAATACAACATTAAATATAGTACCTGAATAAAAACAGTAGCTTTTCACAGAAATAAGTATTCCAAAATGATCAGTTTTTGGAAGATGACAAACAGTAGGATAAAATATTTAAGGTCAGAAGTAAAGAAGGTTTGAAATAGAGTAATTGAGAGGATATTACGGAAATACTAATAGTAAAGTATAAGAAATATATAATAAATGAGAGAATATGTAATAAATAAGGGAAAAAACAGGTTAAAAGTTTCCAAAAGGCTGTCTTTAAAGAGTCGGTGAAAAACAGCAGTAATAAAATGTTTACACGTATATGGATAAAAATACATGTACTCACAGCAGACAATACACATAAAGCAAATTACAAACACTAATAACATATATACACATACTACAAATTTCGATAAAGGTAATCTTCAGACTGCCAGTTACAAAGTTATAACAAATAATACAATCACAACTAAGACAAACTAAACTAAAAGCATTAAATATATAGGACAAATCAGCAAAACCAAAGCAAATTATCTCACATAAAAACAACCTAAACAAATCACAAATTCAAAATAACAGAAAACTCCAACGATTCATTACATTCTAACTAAATCGTAGAATATAACTATAAATCATGACAGAGATTTATATAGAGTAAAAATAAATAAATAAAAATTCGGATAGAAAATTAAGGAAATAATACTCGGGGGGGAAAAATCAAAAAAATTGAAAACACAAACATCACGGATAACAAGTCTTCAATATGTTCGTCAAAAGTCCCAATCAGCCAGCTAAGAATCGCAACCACTGCAATCTACAAATACAATTTAACAAAAAACCAAAATCAAAATTAATTTATATAAAACCAAAAACAAATTGATAAAAAACTCAGCGAAATAAATAGAACAAAAACCAAAACATACCCCATCCCTTTATCCATTTCTTTACATTTGCTTGCAAAATTTCTTTAATAATACCGAAAAAATTAAACGAAAAAAATAAAAAATACTGTTATTTCAGTACACACATATACGTCAAGAAAAATGAGAAAACAAACAAAATAACCAAAAAAAAAAACCAAAACTTAGTCGAAGAGGAAAAGGGAAAAAAAACCCTAAATGACTAATAAAAATCCTAAAATTATTCTTCAACCATACCCATACACCGGAAAGGAGAAAAGGGGAGACGGGGAAAAAGAAGAAATGCACAACAAAGATAATCAAAATACCTAAAAACTACGGTTTTTAGAATAGAAATCCAAAAAATAAGAAAACAATGAAGCCAACACAATAAAATCGAAAAGTCAAAAAAAAAAATAAAAGAACCAAAAAAAAAAAACATGACTTGCAAAAAAGAACCCCAAAAATTGTTCTTCAACCAAACCCATGCACCGGAGAGAGGAAAAGGAGAAAAAGGAAAAAAATGAAGAAAAAATTCAAAACACACAATAAAGAACAAAAAATAAGAAAACAATGAAATAAAACACAACAAAATCTAAAACCACCAAAAAAAAAAGTAACATAAAAAAACAAAACCGGAAAAAAAAACCCAAAAATTCTTGTTCAACTATACCCATACACCGAAGAGGCAAAAAAAGGAAAGGGGAAAAAATGGAGAAAAAATTCAAAACATACAATAAAGAACAAAATAAAAAAACAGTAAAGAAGCATAAGAGAAAATAGAAGAGGAGCCAAGAGGAACCAATCGGAAGAAATTTGAAACCAAAAACACAAAAAAGGAGAAAAAGAAAAGAGAATAAACACAGAGAGAGAAAGAGGAAGAGGAAAATGAAAAATCAAATAAGACATTGAAGAATGAAAGGAGGCGGCGGCAGAGAGGAGAAAGAAGGATGAAACTTAGGATTTGAAGAGACAAAAAATGCAAAAAAGAAGAAGAAGAAAAGAGAAGAAAGAGAGAGAGAGAGAAAGAGAGAGCAACATGAAAATAAAAATTGAAAAAAGAGATTGAGAGATGAAGGGAAGCAGCGGCAGAGAGGAGAAAGAGAAAGGAAATATAGGGTTTGAGGGGCAAAACAGTCAATACACTATACTGGAAGGGCGGCATGAAGGAATTTAAAGGTTAAAATCGTAATTTTACTGTGCGTAAACATTAAAATTACATCCCTTTATTATATATAATAATGTTCTTTTAATTTATTGTACTATTCTCATTTATGTCCCCAAATTTTAAAGTTATTTTTATTTTGCCTATTAAATTTTAAAAAATCTTATTTATCCTTTAAACTTTTATAATGTGTTTGGTATTAGGATTTGAATTATAATATTTTTGTTTAAATTGAATTATGCATTTGGTGAGGTATTTGAATTGCTGAAGTTAAAAAGTGTAAAAACTTGAAATGTATTCAGAAAAAAAAAATCAATATAGAACTTGTTTCGTCCGTATCGAAATTCTATGTAATTTAAAAAAAAAAAATCTCATTTAGACTTGTATATGCAAAGTTATGAACTTCTAAAATTTAAATTACAAAACTATATTAATAGTAAAACTAAGGTTGATTTTTTAGAAAAAGATAAAACTTAAATTGTAAATTATGATCTAAACTGAAGCACTAAACAAGGGCTTAATTTAACCTCACTTTATCCTTTTTATTAAAATTTAAAATAAAAATATATGGAAAAAAAAAATAAGTTAAGTGCAGTCATATGAACTTTTTTCCTCTATTAGAAGAAATCCTAACAAAATAGGTTGATACTAATTCCCTATTTTTTACAACAACTTTTAACTGAAATACTAATCGATGGGATAAAATGATGTTAAATTTAAAATTTAAGATAAAATGAGAGTTTTTAAAATTTAATAGATAAAATAAGAGTGGCCAGAAAATTTAGTAAACATGAATAAATATAATCATAATTTATTTAACTTGAATTCTACTAATAAAAAATATGATTTAACTTAGTTTTAATGATCTATAATCGAAAATATAACTTCAAGTTCTACCCAATAAAAAAAAAAAAAAAACTGCTACTATGGTAGTGAAAAAGATTAGTGTGATATCATGTATTTTTAGCAACTCTCATAAAATATTTTTTGTTTTTTATTATAGTGAAAGTAATATCACTAACATTTTTGAAGAATTTTTATTCCTAACATCTATTTTGAGAACTTTGTTTTATAGCCCTAGCATATTAGAATATTATTTGATTTATGATTCTCACAATATAACTACTATAGGAAATACCGAAAATGCCCTCATCTCCTACTTGTCTTTAATAGCCCTAAGCCTAGCGTACAAGTAAAAATCGTGATTATCATCGATAATTATTCTATTTTCTTTAGAAGTCATTCATAATTATTCTATTACCCTTTTGATACATTCATATATTTTTCTCAATCTAATTGTTATAATTACTAAGTTACAATAATTAATTCATTTTCAATCAATTGTAATAGATAAAATGTCAAAAAATGAAAAAAATAAAAATGTAAAATTGTTATAACAAGACCTCCGGATTTATTTTCGATAGAAAATCGATTTTAATAATCAATGTAATTATTAGGCATTGGTAGATTCATGATGAATACAAAAACAACAAAAATATCTATTGCACTTTCATACTTAGTCAACAATCAAATAATACGAAATCCTTACGGTATCTATAATAGAGTGTTATATTGATTTATCGATGACAAATATTAGTGTAGGATAAAAAAAAGAGTTTATCAATATAGTGCTATTTTTATATCAAATTTGTCACATGTGGCATATTCACTCTAAGTATAACTTATGCCAAATTTAACATTTGATTTTTATTATTTGATGTCTTAATTTTTTTTATCTACTCACTAAAATATTTTCATTTTAAACTATTTAAATACTAAAAGTTTACTTTTACATGTTAAAGTTTTATAATGATAATAAAAAATAAAAATAGCATCAGAGATAACATTTTAAATTGAAATACAAAGAAGGATAAGGTTATTTTTTATACTTTTTAGTGGCAAACATAACATTAGCATTGACATATATATATTGGAGATGCTCTTAAGATAAATAAATTAAAAAAAAAAAGGATCCGTACAAAGGTAATCATGTCATTGTAAGTTATTATTTTGCAATTCTTAAAATTTTTATATCTTTTGCTATATGCCAACTCCAAGAACTATATTTTCTATTTTTCTAAAAAGCCATGCATTTTTCAAATCTAATTAGATGGCGGATTGTATAGGATAGAGTAAAAAGGATTGGATCGGATTGGATAATCACCCTTATTTGGAAAGAAGAGAAATAAAATCTTACAAAAATCAATTAACTATCATGATGTTTTCTTATATCTCACACCAATACATGTAATGCTAAATACAATTAACCATTGAATAGTGTTATGTTGTGCTCTGTCCAATTGTAAGTCGAGCTAATGACATGTTACCATAGAAAAAATATATATAGTGTTATTTAGTTTCGTTTTGTGTTTGCATTATCAAATATAATACATCATTGGAAAGGGGGGTTTTTTTTTTTTCATGAAAAGAAAAATAAAATACGGTAAGCTAGGTCATGTTTTCTTTGAGCCAGGAGTTTTAAGATGACAACAATGGAGTCTTAGAACTTGAAAAAAAAAAAAAAAACCCTACAAATACTTGGCTATATATAGATCCACTTTTGTGATTTAGTCATTCTTTGAGATATAACTAGAGGAATTGAGAAATTTGAAATTGGATAAAAATACCGTGGATGGTAGTTATGGGCACTAGGCCAAAGTTCTCATTGACGGTGAATTCTCTTAAAGGTACATTGCTTGTCGAATAATGAGAAATTGTGATTTGCGAATTATGAAAACTTATCTGAATTAAGTGAAAACCGATTGGATACTCAGTTACGACATTTTGTTTGGCGTTTAAATTTAACTCCAATTAAACTGTGTTTTTTAATATTATATTTTGTATTTTTCTTAAACATCAATAAAATTTATAATTAGTTTTTAAAAAGTTAACTAACCCTAACTTAAAAATTTCATCTCTAACCGACGAACCAAACACACACATATGTTGATTGAATAAGCCAGTTGAAAATTTTGTGAGGAAAAGAATTTATTTGAAGTATACTTTAGTTTATTGACCAAAGGAAATTCAAAATACCAATAGCACCAATAGGAGACTAGGAAGAAAGATAACACTATGAAAGACTGTAAAATAGATTAGTTAGAGAACGAGGAAGTGAAGAGGTTTTATGAGACAATGAAGTTGAAGAAATAAGGTGTGGAAAAGGCTATAACGGTTTATCAAAATAATCTTAGTTGTTCATAATCAGGGGAAAGTTTCTGCTTTAGCTAAGCACAAAAGTTGACATTTTTCTTTCCAATTTTTAGGTCGACTTATTATCGTTTTTGAGGATTTTTTTTTTTTTTTTAAATTTCAAGAATGACAATCCCAAAAACGATAGGACAAGATAATGATGGAAAAAATTATCGATTACGTGGTGCAGTGAAATTTAACAAATGCTATATTGACGATAAGTTTGACATCAAATATAAGAAATATCAAATTTTAATATTTGATTGCAATTGATTCATGGATTTTCATTTTATCATTACCATATTGTCATTTTTTGAATTTTTTTTATGGCAAAAGTTTTTTTACAAGTTCAAAACTTTGAGATTATGATGACAAAAAAAAAAAAAAAAAAAATTTTGAAATAATATTATACATTCGATCACAAAATAGAAGATATGTCAATGTCAATTTTTACATTGTATCACAAAATGGAAGATATGTTCACGTCATTTTTACATTTTTTTTATAGTCAAATATATCATTTGGATTAATATCTTTATTGTAAATAGGACTAGTTAAAATGTGCTAAGTTTCTCCCTCTCTTCATTACATAAATAAAACGTTCTTAAATAATCCCACATTTCACTCAAAATTATGATAATAACAGATAAAAATATAATCAAAATAGTATATATTTTTTAAATACTTTGTATTAATTGCAAAAAATATATACTTGTTTATAGTAAAAAAAAAAAAAACTCTGCAAATGAAAAACGTAATATTATTTGAAATGCACTATATATTATGAGTTAGCATCCATTAAGTTACCACAATTATTAAAAATCTAAAATCACAATCACCATATAAAAGAAATTCGTTTTAGGACATTAAGAACTCACATAAAAATTCAATCAACTAAAAATGATTTACTGAATAATTCTGAAAAAACAATTCTTTATATATATATATATATATATATATATATTAGAAAACCATCATATCATTCAATCTAAAAAATAAAAACTCAAAAAATAAATCAAACTCCATGTTTCTCACTTCAAAAAATAATAAAAAAAAGGCACAAGGCGAGACCTTGAAGGAGAGAACGAAGAGAGAGAAAGTAAGAGAGAGAAAGAGAGAGTTTTATTGCAGCGAGCGATCGAAGCTTCAAAGAGAGAGTGCAGAGAGAGAGAGAGAGTATATATCATCACCAAGGCCAAATTAGAAAATCTACAACTTTTTCCCGGAAAATGCACTGAGAAAATTCACACCAGAAGAACACGAAGAAAGAGAAAACAAAAAGTAGAGAGAGAGACACACACACAGAGCAAAAGGGAAGACGAAACTCCGAAGGGCAAAACCGACCGGGTCACTTCGGTTCGATTTCTCTGCAATTCCTCCGGTTCGCTAAGGTCAGAGTTCAATCAAATCTTTCTATAACCAATCCCTCGCTCCTCCAACTTTTTTTTTTTCAATTTTTTGGCGCTTCACTGGGCGCTATTCAATTTAATTCAATTTTTTTTTCAGAAATTTTGTTTACTTCTCTGCAATTCGTGCTCTGCTTAATCCGGCGAGCTTGTAGATCCCATTCCCTCAACTTCGAATTTCTCGTATTTGTCGAATTTTGAAACTTTTTTTTTTTTTTGAATTCCGCGAATAAAGAAGCGGGTTTTGATTGGTCCGGTTCCGTAATTTGCAGTGTGGTGGTTCCGAGGCCAGAATTCCGGTGATTCGAGCTTAGGGTTTTTGATTTGTCTATGGTTGTCAATGAATTGAGCACGGATTATGTGGTTTATGGTGGGGATTTAGCAGCTCCGTGCTGGGCTTGATCTCTAGGGTTTTGGTTCCGAGAGGATGAGATTTGGGGCTGCATTGTGCGCTTTGTTCGGCGGGAGAATTCGGTGTTGTTCGGACATGAGGGTTATTGCAATCCAGTTGGGGATTAGGGTTTTTGGGGTTCCTGTGATTTGGTGAATGTAGGAAGAGCTTCGCAGGTTGATTTTGAACAGATTATGCGTGGGGTTCTCTGGAAACCGAAATAACGGTAATTTAGTTGGAATTGGGAGGAAAGTGGGAATTTTTTTCTTTTCTTCTTTCTTAATTTTTGTGGATGGTGTATGAACCTGTTTAGTTATTGAGAAATGCAACCGCAGCAGTACTCGAGAATTGATTTGGCTGACTTGAAAGCTCAGTTAGTGAAGAGCATTGGGGCTGAGAAGTCGAAACGGTATTTTTATTACTTGAATAAGTTGTTGAGTCAGAAGCTGAGCAAGAAAGAATTCGATAAGTTCTGTTGCAGAGAGCTTGGTAGTGAGAATGTTTCTTTGCACAATCAGTTCATTCGGTCAATCTTAAAGAATGCATGCCAAGCGAAGACCCCGCCGCTGATTCATGCATCAGGTCCCCCGAAGCTTGGGGTGCAAGCTGCAAACAGTTCTCCTGGCACAGAAGATGGGCATGAGCAAACTGGGGCTGCTTTTTCGAACCAAAATCAAAATATGCCCATTTGGTCAAATGGAGTTTTGCCAATGTCACCCCGGAAGGGTAGGTCTCGTAAGCTCAAGGATAGACCAAGTCCTCTTGGACCAAATGGGAAGGTAGATAGTGTCTTGCACCCATCAATGGGTACGGAAGAAAGTGGCAGTAAGGTCGGTGTGGAAAATGGGGATGTGACTCCATGTGATTACCAGAGACCAGTGCAGCATCTTCAACCAGTTGCCGAGATGCCTGAGATTGAAAGGGAAGCTGGAGTTTTGCGACCTACAGAAAAACCCAGAATACACAGTAAGGATCAGCCTGGAGGAGCTGTTGTCGATGATGGGGATGAGGTGGAGCAGTCAAACTGCTTGAGGTTCTCTAGAAGTCCCTTAATTGCACCACTTGGGATTCCATTTTGCTCAGCTAGTGTAGGTGGGGCCCGCAAAGCTACACCAGTAGGTAGCAGTGGAGAAGTCGCTAGCTATTACGACAGTGGTGGGTTGTCTGATGCAGAGACACTGAGAAAACGCATGGACCAGATTGCTGCAGCACAGGGTCTTGGAGATGTTTCTATGGAATGTGCCAGCATGTTAAACGGCATGTTGGATGTGTACTTGAAGCGACTGATCAGGTCTTGCGTTGAGTTGGTCGGAGCAAGGTCTTCCCACGAGCTAAAGAAGCACCCTCCCCAGAAACAGCAGATTCAAGGCAAGGTCATCAATGGCATGTGGCCGAGTAATCACTTGCACATGCACAGTAGCAATGTGTCCGTGGAAGCTATGCAGGAGCCGAGACTGCAGCGCTCAATATCCTTACTTGATTTTAAGGTTGCCATGGAGTTAAATCCACAGCAACTAGGTGACGACTGGCCGTTGGTGCTTGAGAAGATTTGTATGCTTGCGCTTGAGGAATGAACACCTACAAAGATTTGTTTCTCCAGACCTGTGATTTGGGTCAGTTTGTTCGGTTTCAAATGGCCCAACGGTTGTGGGAGGTGCATTTATGTACCTTCTTCTATTGTCATTGCTGGAAAGGACCAGATGAAACCTCCAGTTGGGTAATTTTCCGGCCCTTCGAAGATGATGCAATGGCTTTGAACTCGAAATGTCTGCATTTGCTCACTGCAAGCCAGCTCGGCCAGGAATGATTTAACCGCAACCAACCAATACAGAGGTGTTTGAAATCGAATGCCCACATTTGGTTGTGCTGATGCACGTTTAGCATAGCATCGACATTGGCTACACCCACCCTCTACTGGTTCAGATCTCGAGCTCTTGGTTTTACTGACGGCCAATGAAAAGACGAAATCTCGAAGAAAGTTTTGCGGGGGTCTGTTGTGTAACTTGGTCAAAGGTCAAATCAACTCGTGCAAGCGCTGCAGTGTTGCTCTGTATGTATTTCTAAAAGCTGACATAATTAATTGGAATTTCCCATATCAATAACACACTTAACATTAGTTGAACTTTCCTTGATTGTATGACTCCCCTGTCTACACTGAATAATGAAATATCCCACTGCTCAATGTGTCATTAATTTATATATCTCTAATGTTGCAATGATAGTACGTACGGATTTTATTATTATTATTTTTGGCTTATATTGTCAAGAAAAATTTTGTGATTGTAATGCTGCTATTTGATGCGAAATCGCTAATAAGTGGTGGCTAAATGTTTTTTTTTATATCGTAACAAGGGAAATTCATTTTTGATTCTGTCTTGCATTGTTGTTAATTTATTTTTATGTTTGCTTCCTTGTTAGATCCAACATTCATGTTTGTTCTTTTCTGTTCATTCGGACTTCGGTCTGTTATTATATGACGATTCATATCTGTTGAAATCATCGGATTTTGTTTTGATTGGCGCAGGAAGATGCAACAAATTGTTGCAGGATGTTTTGATGTTGAATGAAGATCTCTCTTCAAATTTACATTATTGCACCTGAAACTTGCACAGGGAAGCATTCCCTTTCAAGTTATCCGTACACTAAGCGGTACAAAATTGCGTTTTTAATGACAAAATGAAAATGTAGAAGGGAGTTCTTTCCCTTCATTTTATTGAAACAAAGAACAGCAGAATTGATTAAAGTTCTTGGTCCATAAAACTTGTTACCAAGAGCTCTCTGTCTATGTGTTTTTGGGACACAAACAAATCTTGAAGAATCAGTTTCGTTTGACGAAATTTGTGCGTAAAGTGCCATTGAGGATTTGGCTTGGTTTCTTCTGACAATATGAGTTACATGTCCAGAAACAAATTAAACTTGGCATGTAAAGATTGAGGAATAGTTTGGATCGAGTACGCCATGTTTATCAGATTGTCGTTTTTGGTGTTTTGCATTTGGCTTTCATTTTCTTCATTTTCTTTCCTCGTTCAATTGACGGTGAACTCCGATATCACTTGTTAGATCTGTAACTTCCAAAACAGGACATCATTTTTGCAAAACCGAAAAATGATCCACCAACAGTGTTAAACAACATGGTACAACTTTTTGGTTGTTCTTTATGGTTTGATTACGATTATCTCAGTGAAAGGGCTGTTGAACTCTTAGCAGCCTTCTCAGGTTTGCAAATAGAGCTAAATATACATCAACTCATGTGAAGAATAAATCGATTTTCGGAGGGTTTTCCATTTGTTACTTTGGGGCATTTTCATTGTAGCGAGATGAAAAGCTCAACATAAATAATAATCTCTTCACCATCTTCACAGTATAGCCTGAAATTAGGGTTCGAATTTGAATTGACTGGCTTCTGTTGCACTCAGATGTAAAATTAGTATCTCGTTGGCATGTTGGCATCCACCTACCGTCGTTGATGTTAGAAATGTCTCCATGCATCGTTCGAACATCAATTGCAACAATTCGATAAATAGTTCATTGGGATAGATATAGAGAAACACCCCTCCCCCCCCCCCCACAGAAACATATAAGAAGTTTTCTCCTCGTGCGGGTCAAGAAAATTCAAGTTATGTTTATATACAAAATTAGAATGGCAAATAGATCCATAAAATCATCAAATCAATTAGACCAGGAATTTTCGTTCTTTATTATATGATTTAAATACTTGTTTCTTACTCTTTCCCCGACGAAAAAGGATTTTCATATTTGTAATTTGTACTCTCATAACTCAAGTTGTACTCGCAAAGAAAACCTTTTAAGTACTTCATTTATTGATTATTGAGCCGTCTCTAATCCCTTAAATACACAACAATGAGAGTAGTTTTAAGAATGTGGACTTCCTAAAACAAGTAGTTAGAGCTTCTACTCTCACTGACAACTGATCTTTTGAGCAAGTATTATCGAAGATACTTGACAAGTTAGTCTTCACATCATGTGGTATGCTTCTTGTAGTTTTTTAGCAATTTTCCTGGTTTCCTGTTGCCTGTCTTAATTTCTCCACTTGTTGGCTTGAATTAATTTGGTCCCTTGGATTTTTTTGTGTTCGTTAAATATTTCCACCTAACAATGCTAAAAAGGCAGATGTAGAGTTGAGCACCAGCACCACCTACTAATAAAAGGTGAGTCTTATAATGTGTGACCCACAGATGGGACCCATCTTTTATTAGTGATCGTAGTTTGCATCCATAGTGTCCCAAAGTATTTTTTATTTCCACGACACCTTGATATTGACAATTTCCTGTATCGACATGTTAGAGTTTACTAATCAATCAATAGGGTATGCTTCACTATTCTGATGTTATCATGCTATCTTATGCAGTTGTTGCAAGCAAAACTATCTTTTAAACAACATAATTGAGCTGGACAAAGATTGATTTTGAACAACAAAATTATGAGTTTCAACTTTCAACGTTTAATCTTGTGCAATAAACAACTTCCTCTTGGTCCTTATTTGCACTTTAGATTTTGGTAAATAGTGATTAGCACTAATTAATTTTCTAGATAAATTCTTCTAGTGTGCTTTTGTAGTGTTGCATCATTTATGCATCTCTTGATCTCTTGGAAGCATTTGAACCCAATGACGAAAGCATCGGGAAAATACCGAGATGCAGTGTCACAAACCGCGCCAAGTTTTTTCTACACTTTTTTTTGTTATAAAAAGTTATATTTCGATTCAAAGTTTCTTTTCAAACCTGTGAAACAAACGGACACCTTTAGCATTGCTTCAAGTTATGAGTATTTCATTCCATTTATAACGCAGGACAAACCAAGGCAAATACTCGCAATCACGGACGATAGTAGTAGGGAAGAAAAAGGTATTTTTGTGAAGAAACAACTTGTGATATTCACAGTTCCATAAAATGAGTGCAGATTCGAGCCGCGTGCACCAACAGCTTGGGTTTATTAGTTGATGGCGATGAAGAGAATCGATATGTACACAAAAAAGAAACGAAAAGGATAAGAATGAAAAAAGCGAAAGAGAATAGGATGAGACCCACTTAATTTGTACACAATTTGCCCTCCTCTGCACAAATCGAACTTGTTGAATTATGTCGATGATGGTGGCACAGGTGAAGGTGTAGACGAAGGTGATGGAGCCGCAGACGACTTGCATATAGGGCACCAATTCTTAAGACGTAGCCACTGTTGTATGCAGACGACATGATACCTGTGCTCACAATGCAACCTTCCAACTTCGTCTCCGCCCACATAGTCTTCCTGGAAAAAGGAACCAGTGGATATTGTACTTACAAAGAACTCGGCCAAGTGGTGTTGCAAAATTTCAGGAAAAAAATGTAGCAACAAAAGATGTTAATTTAATCGTCAAGTAAGCGTTCAAATGACATTGAGGTACAGACTTATAAGGAATCTAACTAGGAGTTGAGATAGCTTAGACCATTTTTGAACCTAGAACCTAACAAAACTATTCTCCACCGTTCGTAACAATTTTTTTACCAAGCGCTCCTTTAGAATTTGACCAAGGAAGATCGGCACCACTAATTTTTATTGTGAGCTCATGACTACAAACGAAATCAAGAAACGTCTTAGAAGTTGTGGGATGCATACCTGGCAGATACTGCATTTGACATCATCATTATCCCCATTGCTTCCCGGAACCGCATCCGCATCTTCTGAAGGCATTGACTGATAGATACTTCTCTTAAGGCATTCTGATAAAGCTTCCTCAGTAAGTGCTGTACTCACAGAACCCATTCTCTCTTCAAGAGCTAGCAATTCCTGTCAAGGTTTTAGTAAAACAATTTAAAATTAAATAAAGATGAAAATCGTCCCAAAATTTTTACTTTTGTTATCTTCTCTCTTGAGAACCATCAAAGAATCAGTCCCTGATCTGAAGTCAAAAGATGATTTTGAATATGCAAAACCACAAAGACATTAAAGAAAGGATAATTACGAGAAATAATACAAAATAAATGACTTCTGAACTTCACTTCACTATCATAATTACAACAAACCTCGTATGACATGTTATCGATGTCCAATCTCATGTCCCTGTGCTGATCATAGAAACTTATTCCATTAAGGAACAAGTTGGTCTCCAGTGCAAGTATTTGCTGCAATAAAATGGAAAGAAAACTTGTTAAAAACTAACTAAATGGCCAATAAATTGAGTATACACACACACACATGCATAAATATATATATGTATGTATAAATACTAATACATGTTTCTTTATATTAAGTACCTCAAAAGTTAGCTCTTCATCCTGTTCAATCCTCTCAAGCGCCAATAATACCTGCCACATTTTATGAATCAAACAGTATAAATATGATATTACAAAAGACACATAAAGAAACACGTATTTGAGACATTATTTTAGACCTAACATTTGTAACCATGTATTGTGTTTGGAAGTTATTTGTCCATTCCAATTAATGTTGTTCAACCACATCGACAGACTACAAAATTTTATTAAGACAAGTTACCTCTGCAATCCCATCTATGTTGTACCGCCGCAAACTGTCACGATTCAATGAAGATCGACTAAGACCAACTTCGGAAAGACCAGATGGTAAAGTACCACGTATACTCTCGCTGCTACTGCCTGATCGGCCATAAGAATTTGATCGACTCAAGGAAGCTTCAGAGGATATTAGCTGCGATGAACCAGAATCACTCATGTCCATAGATGTATTAGCATGAGACTGCTGTGAAATAACCACAGATGAGGCGTTACGTGATAAACTGTTTCCAATTCCTTGGTTGGAAATCCTTGTCCTTGTTTGGCTGTTGATCGATCTCCGAGTCCTGACTGATGCAACACCACTTTCCCTGTTAGGAGGTGTATTTCTAGCTCTTCTTGATTCAGAAACAGAGATGCTGTTGGAACTGGGATTTTGTACTGACGACAACCCGTTGATCTTCTTTCCTCCGGCAGCGGAGCTACTTTCACCTTCAGAATTTCTCTTTTTTACCAAGTCTCTCCTTCTACCTAGGCTTGAATCTGATGATGAACAATTTGATGGAACAACATCAGATATTGAATTGCATCTTAGATTTCTCAAACCATACCTAGTTGTACTAGCATTTGTTTTCATGCTTAGGCTTCTAGATCCCGAAGAGGAAGAGGGACCCGCCAAAGTAGTTTGGTTGCCCGTTCCAGATTTCTGCTGAAAATTTCTTTGAGATCTTGTATTTGATGCTACACTAGAGCTTCCTACTTCCATTAACAAGACCTCACTAGACTCGGCGTTTTTCGATTCAAGGTGAAGTCCTCTTTGAATCTTTCCAGGTGGGGCGTTAAGTTCAGCAACTTCTGGTTCATCCTGGACACTACTTGTTTCAGATGAATCTGTTTCTATATGAGAAGATAGGCTTTTGCAAGG
This sequence comes from Ficus hispida, assembly GCA_025413025.1. Classification (NCBI taxonomy): domain Eukaryota; kingdom Viridiplantae; phylum Streptophyta; class Magnoliopsida; order Rosales; family Moraceae; genus Ficus; species Ficus hispida. Next base: position 13,443,197 of record CM046367.1, on the reverse strand, counting down.
CTCTGCGATGGATTTTCTCGGGTTGCTGACAGAAGTGCATCTCCTCGAGGAACTTCCAACTATCTCCTTTCCACTATAGGAAGGACGCACGGAAGGCCTTAGTGGTTTGGATTTTCCATTTTGAGTACCTTTTGTGGTGTTTAGACGCCCATTGCATCCAAGTCTGTTGCAGAATTGGGTATTGCTATCTCTGTTGTTAGGAGTTTCTCTCAGAACCAGACCAGATCCTTTTCTAGAGACAACAAGCTCCTTGACGGCTCGTTTTCCAGAATATTCATCCATGTAATATTATACTAGTTAAATCTGTAAGAAGGATAATAGAAGAATGTTAGTTGTAGTCGAACGATGTTGTAGAGAATCTAACATGGTCTATGTTCTTTAGTAAGAAAGCATGGAAATAATCTCCATAAAAGCAAGTATAAACGAGCATACAAAAGCTACTACGACGAATTATCCGATTCAACAGATTTGAAGAAATCAGGCTGCTAGAGCAACTCCTAACAATGATAAAACCCCTAAGTTTAAGCTTCAAAATTATTCAAAATAAAAAGGGTAAATTATAAACATATTCAATAAACAAAGATTGTCGGAAAAAACAGGAACCAAAAAAAAAAAAAAGGAACAAAAACCCAAAACCAAAAAACCAGCTTAACCTTGCACAACGGAATTTCCAAAGAACTCTTTTCAAGCCCTAAAAAGTTTCAGTCAACAAATGAAGCCTATATTTTTTCAACATAACAATTCAAATTGATTCACCAATAGCTTAAAAATCTGAGTTTAGCAATAGTGAAATCATAGAGGAGAATACATCGAATTCTTTCTACCAAATTGATTCACTTCGGAGTTAAAAACGATCTACATCGTAATACATTCAATCTAGTCTCACTATTTTTCTCCAAGCCAGACATGTAAAAATCAATTGCAAAGTTCAAACCACTAATAGCAATACCAAACAAGAACAAACAGTTCTATAGAGCATACAGAAGAACCCCACTTCTTAACAATAAAACTCAATCACAAATGAATCTCAAACAGATACTTAAGCCCAGATATATCAGCAACCATCAATAAGCTACATATATATATGTATGTATATTTTTATATATACATTGAACTCGAGACAGAATTTAAACTCTAACATCTTATGATGGAGCGAGATGTAGAATTACCACTAGACTATGTCTATAGCCATCAGAAGAAAGGTAATAATAACATGCATGAGAGACCTGAAGTCTCTTTTGTTGAAGAATATAGATATAATCCAATACTCTGATCATCTCAATCTTATAACACAAAAACATTAAAAAAAATTATAAAAAAAAAAAAGAGGAAAAAGAGGAGACAGATGGCTTTATGCCCATGTTTTATTCCCCAAAAAAATGGCTTCTGAACCTTTTTTTTTTTTTTTTTTTGAGATAGAAATAAAGCTTTGGCTGGATTGAAATTGAACTATTCCTCGCACCGTTCCTGGTTTCCATGTTATTAATAAAGACTTTTTCAAAACCGCGATTTAAGGGCTTCAGCAAAACCGAATCCCCCTAAAAACAAAAAAAGGATTACTGTTTGTTTTCTCCTCCACATATTCCAGGAAACCAAACAAGAAAAATTTTCTCTGAGAAAATACCAATAACTAGAGCTCAATCATCAAAAACACGACAGCCTTAAATTTAAAAAAAAAAAATCACAACACGAAACAAGGAATCCAACGAAAAATAGAAACAGCAATAAATTTGTTGCAAAATTCATGGAAATTCGTACTACAAAATATATGCATACACACACACACAAATATATCTATGGAATTCTTGTTCTACCTTTTTCTTTAGCTCTTCCTATTCTTCTTCTTCTTCCTTAGAATTCAGAGAAAGAAGTCCTGCCTTTTAGAGAGAGAAAGGAGTTCTTTTTTAGAGAGAGAAACGAGGAGAAGCAACTACGTGTATGAATGATCCGAGGCTGAAGAAACTCTTTTTATTTGTTACTATTTTTATATTTTTATTATTTTTTTTGCCTCAAACTATTTGGTGCCTCTAAATCTTTTTATATTTTTATTATTTTTTTGCCTCAAACTATTTGGTGCCTCTAAATCTTTTTTTTTTTTTTTACTTGTAAACTAATCACAATTAATTCACATTTAAATGATTTAAAAAGTAGTCACCTTTTTAAGGTAACATATTGGATTACTTCCGTTACTTAACTCAATTAAGTGTGTGAAAATGATTAATTAACTATTTTAAATGTGGTAATAAATTATAAGAAACTGGATCATATTTTAGTTTTTGAATGCTTAATTTTTAAAAAATAGTCAAACTTTAAAAAAATTGATTTTGATTAATTAAATACGATCAGATGACCAATTAATTAATTTTATTAAATTATTATTGACATTGTGATATTCATTTAAAAAAATTGCATATTTTCCCACATATGACATGAATTAAAATCCAAAGGATAATGGTTGGGATTTTTAGTAGTTAATTAATAAATTAACAAGCTAATTAGCCAACAAGTTTAGTGCCGTCCGTGATTACCAAAAGCGAGGTTGGTGAGGCGTATACCAACCGTTGGATTAACGAGCTTTTGAGAGGGTCAACGATCAACGGCCATTATTGACTTTGACGTCCTCTTCAAAAGAACCTTACGGAGGGAGGCTTTGGCCTGCTTTTAAATGGACTGCAAGGAATATTAAAGCAAAAAAAAAATTAAAAATTAAAAATTAAAAATTAAAAACAAAAGAGAATAAATTAAAAAAAATAAACAAAAAGAAAATAAACAAGAAGGAAAATAAAAAGTGATTAAAAAAAGGGACATGAAAAGCTCTACGGCTCTGCCCCACTCCACCAGCTGAGCCGCCTAACCTCTATTTTTTTTTTATTTTTTTCTTTTTGGGTAATAAATTGATTGAAAAGAAATAAAAATTGTCCTTTTCGGACATTATAATTCATTATTCACTCTCAACTTTGGAAGCGTGACTTCACTCGCTTATAAAAGACGTTGGTTGGTAATAACATGTACCTCTACTTATTATCCCAAACAACCGCAATTGGAAACATGCTTTTTTAGCTTTGTGTAAATTCCTTACTCATTTTATTGCACTAATTTTTTTTTTATTTTTTTTTTTGAAACATGTTATGGAAAAATTTAGATTTACCCACTTGGCAAAGAGATATATATGGTGCTATCACTTCTAATTTTCATTGCATTTAGTATGTCCAATGGGATTATATGCCTACCATTTACTTCTATCTTTGGATAAGAAAATGGATTCATATGCTATATTTGTACATGGTTTGTTTTGACAAAGAATTATGAGAATTAGTATAAAAAAAAAGGTTAATTACGTAATTATATTTTTTATTTTTAATTATTCCTCAAATTTTCTTTTTAAGTTTGAAAATTTTCTTTCAATTTCACCCTTCACATTTTATGGACGAATAGACAAGGGAAAAATGCAAAGATACCTTAATTAGACTGAAATATTTTTCAAATCAATATCTTCTTCTTGAAAAAAAAATATTGACTTCTTAATAGAAAAAGCAAAATAACATTTTTGAAAAAAGTAATAGTAGATTATAGCATGAAATTTTAAATATAATAATAAATAGTATAATCTAATATATGATCACATAATACAAAAAAAAAAAAAAAAACTCATTCTTCCTCTTTTCTTTTTAATAGGAAGCTATGCACATGAATTTGTTATTAAAAAATAATTGTAAATCTGAAAGTTAAAAAAAAAATCCAAAATTTCAAAAGATTTATCAGAAATATATGTTATAATTTATTATCTTTTAAAAAAATATATTATAAACTTTAAAAGTAGCTAGAAAATATGTTATTTGTCATAATTTTCCTATTTAATAGAAAACATAAAATTAAATATTTCTTTATTAAATTTGCTGTTTCGTTTTTAGGTTTGTTTTTATGGTTTTTAAATTTACAAAAATACTGTTGAAGGTTGTTTTATCATTTCACCCAATTTGTACCATTCACAAAGTACTTGAAGGACAAAATTGAAATAAACTCTTTAAATTCAGAGACTACCTTTGTAACTTTTAAAAATAGATGAACAATTTAAAAAATCATTTAAAATAATAGTTATAAATTATATACTTAGCCCAAAGAAAAAAAGAAAACATTTGGATAATAGATAAATCTTTATGCATGATATTTCTATGCGAAATAACACCTTTATTGTAAAGTATTAACCACTAGATTACATGGTTTAAAGCTAGCATGTTTGGCTGGAGAAAGTGAAGGCTTGAAGCTAGCTGTGCATGCTTTCCTCTTTTTAATCTGTTTATTATAAAAATGATTTTTTATTACATTTTCAGAAATTTAGGATAATAAATAAGCTATATGAGGATTTACCCTTTAAATTCAACGCTCTTTAATTTGGCTACATAGAAGAGAACTTAATAATATGGAGTACTTTTGGTCATATGCCATATTTAACATATATATTAATTATAATAGACTATCTAGTTAGTTCTTATCAAATTTATTAAGAAAAAAAAGGGGAAATTTGTTTCTTAAATCTTCGCTCTTAAGAGAAGGGGAAAAAAAAAAATGTTCCTCATCATTTAATGGAATAACCCCAAACTCCTCTCCACCCCCATCCTCCTCTCCCCAACCCCCCCCCCCCCCCCCCCCCCCCCCCCCTAAACAAATTGTTTTGATGAAGATTCAACCCTTTAATCCATGCATGTAGACAATATGTTTATACTCTAATCTCAACGAATATATAGTTTCAAACATATTGCTTTTCATCATAATGAAAATATGTTATTCAAGTAAATATGAAATGGGCCTTGAATAAATATGAAGTTGAATTCCACACTATTGTTAGTGGAATATGATTAATTTCCAGAATCATAATCACAAACATTTATTGATTCTTTAATGGAATGACATGGGAATGATCCTATAATAAGGTCCAACTCCCTAATTGAATATTAATGAAATTGCACAAATTGTACAATAGCAAATGGAAAAGTTGCAAAGCTAAGATACAAACACAAGTGTTAAAAAAAAAAACCAAACCAAATTGAACTTTAAATTCTTGAAAAGACAACTGAATGAGACTATAATTCTATTCAACCAATAAGAAATCGAAAATATTCCTAGCCGTACACTTATTTTTTTGAGTGGCAGAGTTATCCAGGATAAAAAAAAAAAAATTGAGTCTTATATCACAATAACAATAATATACATGTCATTGCACTTAATAATTTGATATTTTAAGATTTAAGTTTAATTTCTTTTAAAAGTGTAATTTGAGAACACTCTCATGTTTGGTATTGTTTGTTTTTATGATATGAGACTAAGATATCTTTTTACCCTTAATGATCTCTCGCAAGATAGTGCTCTATTAACATGTGAAGATTAGGAAGAAAAAGAGAAATTTGATACTACAAAGAGATTGAACTTCTATTCTAAAAGGTCAACTTAGTAAGTGGAGTAATCTAATACCATTATATTTTTATTATTGCTGTTGTGTTTTTATATGTGGGACAAATTTTTTTTTTTATATATATATCTGTAATAGGAGATTTATACCATAGACTCAATGTTACAAGGAAGCATGGAATTACTATTAGGTAAAATATTGAAAATAATTGAATTGTTTTTTATTATACTTTTTAATTGGTAAATAAACATGATTAAGAAAACCAATTATCCTTTTTATTCATTTATTTGATTTTTCAAAACCATTATTTTTAGAATATACTCCCTTACAGTGCGTGAACCGTGAAATTGAATATATATATATATATATATATATATAATTTTCACTTAATCCCTTTTATTTCAATAGTGTTTTCGTTTTGCCTTCTGTATTTTAAAAATGTTTATTATGTCGTATGAGTTTTGAATTAGTCTCAATACTTAACTCAATCATTAGAAATTTAAATTCTTTTAAAAAAAAGAGTGAAAAGAGGAGAATAAGTACGATCACATGGGTTTTTATTTGTTTTTTAATAGAAATTCCAAAATAAAGGATTAAAAGTATGACTTATTTATCTCTTTTTTTCCCATGTTTTTAACGCAAAGTTAATAAAAAAAAAGCCAAGCAAGATTACTTTCAAATTTAGAGGGAGAACCAGGAGCTTTCAAAGTTCAAGATATAAATTTAAAAACGACCTTTAAAGTTTGAAAAACATAGATGAGAATTGAGATTGATCATCATATATACTTATGTTCATAGTTAAGGTCGCTTTAGTAAAATAGTGTCTTTCCCCAAAAAAAAAAAAAAAAAAAAAAAAAACGGGGGGAAGGTGGGAATGGGCGAGTGGTGAGCATGACGCGTCTATATGAAAGTCCTGGGATCCACCATGGTATTCCTTGTTTAGCCAAAAAAAAAAAAAAAAAAAAAAGAAAGATAAAAAGATAAAAGGGATAAATATTATGAGTAGCAAAACAAATATATATATATATATATATTTGTTATTTTTGTATGAGTTTTTTTGATGACTGTAAAATCAGAAGAAGCATCAGAAAATGGGGACAGAAAGCAACAACTAAAACTACACAACTAATAAAAATTCTGGTTTCGATTAGGAGGCTTTCCCTTTCCCGTTCCTGGCGTGCTTATCATGAGTTCATGACTCATTTGTTTTCACACTTTCTTTATCCAATAATAATATTTCATGTCCACATTAATTTAGTGCTTTTTTGGCTTCCAAATCACGAAAACTACACAAGTTTCCTGTGTGGACTTGATTGTTTTTTTAGTTTAAAAAATATTATTCTTTCTTTTTCTCAGTAAGATTCTCTTGTCCTTTTCCATTTTTTATTTTTATTTTTATTTTTATTTTTTTGGAGGGGGGATTTTCCCCCCCCCCCCCCTTGTAAGAGAGTATGATTTCATCAAAACAAATAATAATAATAATAATAATAATAATAATAATAATAATTGTAAGAAGGGGCTTGAAGAAAGTCAAGACTACAAGTGATATGTCACCTTTTCCCCCTCACAAGTATAATATACATAGGGATACAAAAAACTATGCTTATGTATGTTTGCCTACATATATTACATTATATAATATATATATATATATATATATATAAAACATCCTTACGCATACATACATACATACATACATATATATACACCCTTGGTTATAATACTTTCAACCAATAGCCGCTATCATTCCATAATTTCTTCTTCCATCAATAATTTTGATTGAGGCCAGAAACAATTTTTGTTGCACACTTTTGTTGTTGCTCAATCAAGGGTCACTTCTGCACAATAAATATTAGGATAATTATTGACTATCGGATGGCTAAGGTGGTCCATTAATTACCTTTTATTTTTCCTTCTTTTTAATGTGAATGACGCTATCCTACTTGTCCAAAATAAATAATTTGCAAATTTCAGTACATTAGTTTGGGTCATTTTTTCCCCGAGAAAAGTGCTGTAAAGTTTGTGAGATGCTTGTTTGATTTCTTTCATTTGTGACACCAATGGCAGCTTGTTTTATTCTAACCAATTAAAGATTGACAAGTCAATTTCAGGATATCCTAATGATCATGATTTTCAAGTTAATCTCTTATCTATTAAAATAATAATAATATTAATAATAATAGTAATGTCACTATCGACGATTTTTTTCACTTATATGATCCCATAATGCATACTAAGATCATGTTAGTTTGCTTAGTAACTATCAATTTTTAATATTACTCACAAATCTCTTTGAAAGTTTATCCCGATTTACATTTTTATGAGCTCTATATATTTTGTGTTGAACTTTAATCAATTTTAATAAAAACTATGAACTGTGATTTATTTTTGAATCGCGTAGATTACACAACTTTAAATATAAGGTCTAAGGTACTCTAAAGTAGAGTAGATACATATATAGCATAGTGAAATTAACCTTAGAAATGGCATGTTACTGGCTCATAGTGATGATATTTACTACACTTTTCATAAGGAGAAATCTATGCTATTTCTGAGTTTAACAACTTTGTGTGGTTTGACTCTGTACCCAAGTTTTCAGACCCTTTTGTAAAGACTGATTTTTGCCTTAAAGTCATTACATTTTGAAAGGAAAATATATAAACAACCTTATAGACAATCCATAATATATTGAATAACAGATGATCTTTATTTGATAGTGTAAATAATAAATTATAATAAATGTATTAATTAAAAGAAAAAAAAATGTGAGAATTTTAATTTGAGAGGCTGTAATTTTTTTACCACATGGCACTAAAGAAGGGATGAAGCTAGGCCTCAACTACCCCACCACCGTCCATCCGCCAATTGTGAAGAGACTTTTTTCGGTTCACAAGCCTTTTGTTTGCTAGCCAATACAGATTAATTTAGACTCATTTTATAAATTATAAATATTTACGCATTATATTTTGCTAGTCCAAATTATTTTAAAATATATATATATATATATATATATGAGTTAATGGGGCTGTGCCGCTGTGTCGTGTCACAAAATGGACTATATTCGCACATATTCTATCCATGATTTTTTTAATATTAAAGAAAAGGATACTATATATATATATATATATATATTAATAAAGGAGAAGGATAATCAACAAGAGAGCTGGCTTTAGCCCCCAAATGGGGCACACCCAACTCACTTAAAACGACGTCGCCTTGAATGCACAAAAGAGAAAAGGCCTAATTGGAACTAAACAAAGGTCCCCACCACCAAACTGCTTTAAAGGCTTACCAAAACCAAAACATGTCTAAAGTTGGTCTTCCAAATTGAGAAATGAAACCAGAAATGTAGCCAATAAAATAAGTATAAGAAACCCAATAATTATTTATAAAAGTGAATTAGGTAAGTACTTATATATAAAATTGAAAAACAAATAAAAAAATATTAATAAATAAATAAAAATTCAACCGCCATGGTATGGCAATCTCTATATTCTTTGATTTTATTTATTTATTATTAATTTTTTTAGTTGATCAGCTTTGTTGCACGGATGGCTGTAAAAGAATAATATCCCCTTTCGTTTTACAAATATTGTTGAGAAAAAAATTATTATCTGACTTGGATAAATTTATAACTACTTTTCCCGTTTAAATACCTACAAATTAAAAAAAAAAAAGGAAAAATAATCAGCATATGGGTAGTTGTTGTTGTTGCTATATATTTTTTTTGAAGTATAGTTTTTTTAATTTAAATTAGGAGATTTGAACTTAATATCGTTAGCTGTGGCATATTATTGACTTATTGACTTGTGTTACGTGACCATCATTGTTATTTATTTGTTTATTTATTTTGTTCAACATATTTATTTCTAACTAAATAAAAGACGCTATTAAGAATTTAGCAAAAGCATTTATGAGTATGGGTAGGAGAAAACCATATTGCCAAGGCAGATAATTGACTGAATTTGCATATGTAATGTTATCCTTGATCCCTCGACTAGGAAAATGAAAATCACGAAAATAATAATAATAATAATAATAAAAAAACTGCTTTTGGTGGGATTTTGTTTTTTCGCCAACGGATTTTTATCAAATTTTATAATTTTACACATGTTTTTTTTTTTTTAATTTGATCTGATTTGATATTTAGAAATGTATACTACTAATAAGAATCCAACAACACAGAAGTTCCAATTTTTTAATGCATAGGGGGTCACTTTTCAAGGAAAAAGTTTAACAAAAAATAATGAGAATAGAGAACACATGAAAGAACTATTTTCCATTTGCCAACTAATGTGAACTATTATTGACAAAAAAAAAAAAAAAAAAACTAATGTAAACTATTTTTTCTTCTATGCACAGAAAGTTAAGAAGACATAAATTTATGAACAAATTGACTATAAGGACCTTCAGAAATATATATTATAATAATCACTTAGACAAATCCCAAATAAATAAGGAGTGAATAATTTGTAGGTTCATTATCAACATATTTTTAAAGACTTTTGTGATTAAACTGTTATGAACTATAATTTCAACATAAACAAATATGAACTAAACCTCATATGAACAACATAAAGAAAATTAAACCCTACTACATGCCTACGGACTATTTAGTGTTTGAACCTTTTAAATCCCATTTGCAACCACCATTTACTTTTGAGGAATGCTTAAATATATACATATATATTATATTTCATATGGTTTCTCATATACCATTTTCTTCATTTTATCATGTGTCAGTACCACCTCAATTTTCACTAAGAAAGACACGTATTGACAAGTCATTTTCACAACAAATTAACAAATGTAACCTCTCTTTTAACACTCTTTTTTTTTTTTTTTTTTTAAATCACCTTAACCAATTAACTCTACCCTCATACATTCTTTTTACATTATTTACAAAAAATTCCCCTTTGTTTAAAGTCCAAGTTAATTTCCGAAGTCAACAAAACCCTTATATATAAATTTATATAGTTCGGAGATTCTTTGAGATGCCCTTCTCTTGACAACGTCAGAAGGTACAAAAAATGGGGATGGTAACAATTTTTTTGATGTTGTAAAACAAAAAAAAAAACAAAAAAACAAAAACAAAAACAAAAAGATAATACTTTACCGATAAGATTACGTTTTTAACTATTAATTTATAACAAATCAGAATTTAATACATCAGTTTTACATTTTTTTTTGGGTGCGATTTGATTTCGATGGATTTAATTTTTAAAAACAAGCATATCAATAGGTATACCCAATTGTGAAAATTTAACTTTCATTGGAAAACATGTGATTATGTTGTTTCTTTCCTTTCTTATAAGTTCTATCATACGTTACCAAATTCTTTGCTTACGGGGGTGGGGAAACAAATTCAATTTGAGTTGTCATGTTGTTAACGTACGATGAGAATGTGTGCATGAATGTGTTATGGATTGCTTGTTAGTTATCCCAACAAATATATATTTATATGTATGTATGAATTACTTGTTACTTATCCCAAGAAATAAATGTTTATATGTATGTACATGTATATAAGTTCACTATATAAAAGTTTATATCTCTTACATAAACTAAATGCTACTTCATCTATTGCCGCGTGCCAATCTTATGGTTGCTTCATAATTAGGCTCGGGCGTTTGCGGAAAATTTTTACCTTCCAAATTTATTATTAAAAAAAAAAGTGAAAAAAAGAAAATCCTTCCTGCATTTTTGAGTATCATAAAGCAGCCTTTGAGCACAAGTAAATTTTTTAGTATTGGGAATTCTGAAATTATTATATACATTTAATAAATAATATTTACTGTACCATGATTAAATCACATAACTCCATTTAAAGATGCATAATTTAAATCTTCCATCCTTAAAATTAAAAAAAAAAATTATATGTAATGCTACAAAAAAAACTAAACATTAAATCTAAACTTTTTAGGAGAACTATATGGGTAAGGCAATAATGGGGTAAGACTACTTTACCCTAATGGTGGTGTAAATTATTTTTTTCTATCATATGACTTTTTGATGATTGAGATTTAAAAAAAAAATTGCACCGAACAGTTACCAAAAATTTCACACTTGATTATTGTCTTACAAAAAATTTCAAAAAAAAAAAAAAAAAAAAAAAAAAGACATCCCTTGGTGGAGAGCACCACCCTGCCACCCCATGCTCGATGCCAAAGAAGAAGGTCTTGAGACCCAAGTCGTCGCCGTGCCCACCCGAAGTCGTCCCCCTGTCACCTCTCCCATGGCATTGCCGGCCCACCACTACTGAAACCGAACCCCCCCTGGATTGCAGAGTCTATCGGCCATGGGGACGCTGATCATCGCGGTTCCATTGCTATTATCCATATCCATTGGCCATATATGGGGATGCCGGCCATCACGATTTTCCGGATCTGTCGCGGTTCCATGCCTTCATCGTGAATCCGTCCTCGGCCTCCCATGCCGTTTGATGCCATCCGAAGCTCGCCCCCCATCCGTGCCTTGTCTCACTTCGTGTCGATAGTTATAGGTCCCTCGTGCCTCTCGTCGGCATCCCCGCCAGTAGTAGTTGTTTTTTGTTTTTGTTTTGTTTTTTTGTTTTTATAAATATGGTTGGTAGGTTTGTTATTTTATGTGGGAGGGTTTATTTTAGTTAGGTGGTCTTTCGTACCCTTTAGCCCTTGCATTTAGATCTAGAGTCGTTGAATAATTTTTACCCTATTAATGGGATGATATAGGCTTACCCCATTGTAGAAGCTCCCTAAATAATAGGTTATGAAAGAAGAAGGGGGCAAAAAAAAAAAAAAAAAAAAAATGGTGGGATTGGTGTTGCAATTGAAAAGGTCAACGTGGCTTCTCTCTTCCCTCCAAATGTCTCACGGTTGTTCATCAATGAAACAATATTTGTGTATTATTTTTGGGGGGTGTTGTTTTTCATTTCATGGCCTCCACCACCCAGAGAGCCCTAATTTGTTTCTCTTCCAATCATTTCCCCATCTTTTTTTTTCTTCTTCTTTTTTTTTTTTTTGGCCCTTTGTATGGGTATATATGCACATATATTCTTCTCCCACACCTTTCTTTCTTTGTTCCCTTGATTTTACTCTTCCATGATCTTCTTTTTGTTAATTTTGATCAACTAAGGTACGTTACTCCAAATCTGTTTCTCTACAAATTCACTCTTTCTTGAGTTTTATAAATGTTTCTTAAATATGCACAAAATTGATTTGCATATCTCTTTTCTTTCATATTTATATGTTCCCCACAAATCTACTCAACTCCATTGCTTATGCCGTATCTCTCTCTTCCCTTTGATTTATATTATATACATGTATACACATGTATATTTGTATTTGTGCATGTTTGCTTCACTTTCTTGCATGTAAGAAGGTTCATATAGATATACAAACATTTATTCTTGTAATTTCCGTGGATCGATGAATCGGATTTTATGATTATTATCTCTGTTTGAATAATAAATCTGAACAATGAATTTAATTTTTTGTGGAAAAAAAAGACTGAAATTTTTTTGAAAAATAATATTTTAAAAAATCTCTAAGTAGAGAACCAAGCATTCTATTAGTTTTTCAAAGTATTTTCCCTGCTCTCCTACATGTTTTTCCCCTTTATTTGTTTTCTTGTCCTAGAGGACAAACATGCGTACGTGAGAACCGCGATGCTTTATAATTATATATAAATTACTAAAGTTATGTTGGGAAAAAAAAAAAAAAAAAAGGAACAAAACTATTAAAGTTATTTGTTGGGGCCAAATATCCCAAACACCAAGAATATTGTGGTGTATTATATCAAAAAATAAAAAATAAAAAAGAGAACATTTTGGTGTAAAGAATGTAAGTAAACATTAATTAACTTGTAGCCCAAAAAGTGTGGGCCTGGGGCACATCCGAGCTCCAACACACTCATGAGTATCTTTAAACCGTGGCTCCCAGGACAGATGACCAACATAAATTTATATAAATAAATAAATATTACTTTTTTCTTAATGTGTATATATATATACATATATATATTTGTATATTTTAATACAAGAACAGATTTTCCATTTAGAATGCACTAGCAATTGTCTAGTAATGAGAAAAATGGGAAAAGAGAGTGATTATCATTTTCATTTGAGTAATCAGACGCTTTGTAGCTAACTTACTATAAATATTAAACTTTTAACTATCTTGTCTGTTTTATGAAATTTTCAGGAAGAATATGAAGAAATACCTTATCAATAATGAATACTTGATTATTATAAAATTTTAAGAATGCAAATATTGAAATTTTTTTTTGGCTCATTTGAGTTATATGTTTTAACATTAAAAATTCAAATTTCAATGAAAAACATTGTGGGAGAAAAATAAATAAATTAGGGGTTTGAATCTATGATTTAAATGGGGTTTGTATTTGAAAACCTTGAAACATAATTGTGTTATGTATTTTCTAATTCGTTGTTTGTTAATTATTTTGATTTTGTTTTGAAAAATGCTACCATTAATAGAAATTGAGGCTCATTTAAAAGTTTTATCATGATTTAGTTTTATCATAATTAATTTTCGTGAATGTGTGGTGTTGGCACCAATAGCATTGCCTTTTTGTTTCCTTTGAAAGACCTAAATTTATTCGAGTTATATATAATTTCTAATGGCTAGTTTTTAAATAATGTAATTTCTAATGATTTATAAGGGAACCTAAAAAATTGGGTTGGGCTTTTATTTTGCCCAATAACTGTCAAAGTGAAAGTTCCAGTGTACGAATATGCAAGTGGTTTGGTGGACCACTTCCTATCATTAATTCTTTGCATAACTTCACCTACAAAATAAAAGCATTCATTTTCTCTATAATATAATAATAATATAATATATATATATATATATGTAATTTGGCAGAAAAAGCAAGTATTTTTTACTATAAAATTCAACGATCCGATATATAGATATCCATGATAAAACATACATCACACGATATAAAAAAATGCTTGAATTCATAATCAAGGCAATAATATATTTTCTTTTACATTTTAGCAAATGGAAAAATACATTTCCTCTTAGGTTGTAGCATCTTGTGGAATTTGCTAGAAAATGTTTTTTTTTTTATCGTTATTATTATTATTTTCAGACAAGATCTAACTCTAGCGTATTCTACTCAATTTGTACTTTGTACTTTGTTATTAAAGTAGTTTGGTCGGATTCATGTCGCTGCCTAAAGAAAGTATAATGGAATCCGAAGAGTATATATTGGCCTTTTACCCTTTAGCTTAGCTCCTTGTCAATTAGTGAGCTAGAACTGTTGAGCCGAGTAAATAGCTTCTAGGTCATTTATTTATTTAAAAAGAAAAAGAAAATTTATTATAGAAACTATACTATTATTCTATCAATAAGTTATATTATTTTAGTCATTAAATCAAATTTTCAACGGTAATATCAATGACTGAAAGTAATTCTTCATGTATTGTTGTTAAATTTTTAACATAAATATTGACATATCAAAATGTTAGAAAGTTAAGCAAGAACTAAAATAACGGTACGTATATTATGATAAAAATACAGGTGGTGTTTGATATTATTTTTATTTGCTTCGAAAATATTTTATTTTTAGTATGATAGTAGAAATGAGAATAACTTGGGAATAATCTAATATTGTTTTTGAAATTGTATTTGGTTGTTTTTAAAGAGGTTGAGTTGAGTATAAAAAAAAAAAAAGTGAATTATGTTTGGTCATATTTATGAAAAAATGTGTTAAATTATATACAGTCTTGAAAAAGAAAATAGAAATGACAAAACAACTTTTAACTATTTTTTATTTCATTCACAAAAATCATTCTCACTATTTTTTATATATATATATATTTTCGTTGTCTTTTTCGAAGTGTTAGCTAAACAAACCTATTTAGAGAATTTTTTTTAAAATTTTCACGCTTCAAAATAGAAACATTTTAAAAAATATGGGGAGATTAAATCAAACACCATTGTGGTTTTCATCAAAAGTTTTGATAAAAAAAAAAAGAAAGAAGATGGAGAAAGAAAAAGGTCCTCTTGGTCACAATGATGTAATTGAAAAAATTTGATGAATTGGATCAAGAATCAAGTTGCAACACTTTACAGTATCTTTGATTTTATTTTTTATTTTTTTTTTAGTCAAACACACCGAAAATGTAAATGATGAAAGCCTTCATTTATGGGCAGCCTTTTGGATTTGACTGTAATAGTCCTACTTGCTTTCATAACACCGTTGGATTAAGATGCTTATCTAACTATGTCTTGAAAAGAAATTATAAATGTTTTTTCCTTTTTTTTTTTTCCATCTTTTTTCTTTGCTTGTTTGAAGGATTAGTTAGTTATATGTACATATTTTTTTTATAAGAAATAATCCTACATCATGTGTAAATATTAGTACAGTCTATTAAAATACAGGGAATAAATATAGCAATTACAAAAACATAATAAGGACTTATAAGTGTTTTTTGTGTGACATAAACTCCTTCTAATAAGGAGTTTTCACAACGACAGGACTTTTTTTTCATTACTAGTAGGATTAGAGTTTTAATTGTTAGATTCTTTTTATATTTATAAGTGTTCACGTTAAAAAAATTTACATAATGTGATACAAAATTACTTATTTTTATCAGTAGACTACTCCAGAAATATCCTCTTATGACTCACTCTTCCCTTTTTTTAATAATTGTTTTTTTTTTTCTTGACTACATTGTTAAAGAGCCTTCTCATGGGTTGGGCTTGGAGCCCATGCCAAGCCCATAAGCATAGTGGTGTGAAACCACTTGGTCGTCTCTGCATGGCTATATTTCACCTTGTAATGAACTTTAGGGATCCAAAATCCATGATTCAGTGTACATGTCCATTTTCTTTCATACATACATACATACATACAGACACACACAAATACTATATATACACAAGCATGTTTCTTTATATGTTCATTTTAATTGTATTGATTTACGTTGCTTAAACTTCAACATTACCATGTCTAGTTTCACAACTATACATAACAACAATGGTGCTAATCGACTTTAAGAATTCCGCACTTATATTTGGGAATACCGATACTAGGGTTAAGAGAGGTTAGAGGGGGGAAAAAAAATAATAATAACAAACAAATATAATATATAAGAGATTTGCGATTTTTCTGGTAAGCTTCTTCTTCATTATTATGAAATCCAGTAATAGTTAAAAAGTATACATAACTCTCACATTGAGAATGAACTACGAGAGATGTTATTGCTTTCTTCGATGTTATGATCATTTTTAACAATAAAGAATTATGACGTTTAATTCTTGACGCTATCACCTCTTAGTTTATTGATTCCTTTGGCAATAGTGCAGGTTTTGATTTCATGGCAACTAAAGTAAAAGATCAAAGCAATAGTAGTAGTAGTAGTACTACTACTACCTTGGCAAAGAAGGAAAGGGTTGGCCCAACACATTCAAATTCCCAATCCAAAACGACATCCGCAAAACCCGCCACAAGACAAGGCTCTTCTTCTTCTTCTTCTAACAAATCACCTTCACCTTCACCTTCACCTTCACCTTCACCTTCAAGAGAGAAACAAGTCCCAAACTATCTCAAGCCCACCATAAGCTCCAGCCAAGACTCCGCCGGCCCCAAGCCATCGCCCAATAGAAGAAAATCCTTGGACAACAAGCCATCACCGCCTTCTCGAGCCCCAAAGGTTGTGCGCGAGAGAACTGTGCCTGCCCGGTCACCACCCTTATCCTCCAAGACCGCTTCGAAATCTACTCCAAGGCCTGCTACAAAACCGCAGACGTCGGGCACGAAGAATCTGAAGAAGGGGGCGGAGTGTTACGTTAAGAAAGAAGGCTCTAGTGGAAAAGGAACCGACCTGAAGAGTAGTACTAAAGATGAGGAATTGGGTTCGGAATCTTTGGTTCATGAAGTTGGTGATAGTGAAAAAGTGGTGGTAGATGGTGATGATCCTCACACCGAGCAGGTACCGAAACCCGAACATGACCATGAACATGGAAGTATTGATGATCATGATCATGATCAAGATGAGATCAAGGATAAGTCTTGTGATATCTCCGTAGTTTCGGAGGAACTAGTGAAATCTGATGAAGATGAGACGCCTGTGATTGAAGAGACCGATAATAACATATTCGAAAACATGGAAGAAGAAGAAGAAGAAGAAGAAGAGAAACATGGAGATCAAAATGAAGTACAAGAACGAGGAGAAGAGGATCAAAACAAAGATGAAAGTTGCAGTACTACTACAATTACTAGTATGACAAATGGAATTCATCACCAAACCGAAAAGGGTATCGAAAGTGAGGAGGCGAAAGTCGAGGAACTGATCAAAGAAGAAGAAGAAGAAGAAGAAGAAGAAGAAGAAGAAGAAGCAGGTGACAAAGAGATTGTAATTGCAGAAGAAAGTACTGAAGAGTTAGAAACCAAGGGAGATGAAAAAGAAGTGGCAGAAGAGGAAGAAATTAAACCCGAAGAAGCGGCGAAAATACCGCAAGGATCTAAGAAGGAATCCCAAGTGGCTTATAATGATGTAATTGAAGAGACTGCAAGTAAGCTCTTGGAGAAGAGGAAGAACAAGGTTAAGGCATTGGTTGGGGCCTTTGAGACTGTCATTGACTATGAATCTGCAGCCAAGTGAAGATGAGTGTACTAAATTGAAAGAGATTCATTTTCATGGGGGCCTTTTGGCAAAAGATAAGATTAAGAAGGGGTGAAAATGGAGATTTTGTACTGAACTCCATACAATAAAAATCTCTTGGGAATTGTTTGTTTGATTTGGTTTTGTTTGTAATTTTTTGGTATGTTTGTAAATTGAATATCGTTCCAGATATTTCTGCGGAAATTTATTTCTACATAAATATGTAGTAATTCTTATTTTGCCTAAATGGAATGATGGTATGTTTGAATAAAAGATCACAAATTTATAGTTTAATATGTACTATTATTTCCTAGGTTTTATATTTTATGTTTTTGCTACATAGTATTGGATCTGTGACATTGTGATAAGAAGTGCTAACTTGATTTCTTTTAGGGGGGAAAAAAAAACTATCTTTGATTTTTCTAACAGGATTGTTATGTTTATATTAAAGTATAAATTGAAATTTGAAGACTTTTCTTTTTAAAGTAGTTGACAGTGTCTTTCAAATAATTAGGAGTCTGCATTTGATAACACATATTCTAATTAAATAACAAAACTCTCATTGAAGGTGGAGTTTAAGGGTGTATTTAGAACAATGGTTGGAGTTGGAGTTTTGTAGGTTGGAGTTGAAATGTGTGCTTAAGTGAAATATAATTTGGAAACGAACTGTGATAGAGGGAATATTATAAAAGTAGTTTGAAATATATTCGATAAATATGCAATATGAAACTTATTTCATTTTGTTCGTCGTTTTGAGCATTTAGACATATGAATCATTTCATTTTGACTTGAAATAAAAAAATTACAGACTCTTGTAGTTTGAACTTCATGAAAATTAAAAAGGAGAAAGTGAGATGTAGATTGAAATTGTAATGTTAAATAAGCAAAATTCCGGTTGAAATTAGAATTCCAATCCAAACAAGCCCTAAATGTAAATTTTAGAGCATCATACCAAAATCAGCACCACCAGATTAGTAATAGAATTAAATCATGTTTAGAATCTAAAGTCTAAACAATGGTCTGAGTGAAAAAAAAATGATCAATGACCAATTGATTAAAATAGCCAACTAATATTCTGTGTAAAACACAAATACGATTCATAAAATGTTTTCGTTTTCGCACCCCAAAAATCATGAAGAATCATTTTCAAAAACAACTAAAAACAATACCAAACACCTATTAATGTCTCGATATCTTACATTGTATGTCAAAATCCAATTACGCATAAAAATATGTGCATATTAACAAAATAAAGGAAAAATAATAGCAACTCAAAAAGACCAAGAATTAATCAAACTTGAAGCAATATCAATAAACTTCCTTCAAACTATTAATCCTTTTCACGGTACCGTAGCTTCAAAGAAACCTCCCTTTCCATCAAAAGCCGAGACCGAAAATTGCTGATAAAAATCTCAGCCCTCCGATCAACATCATTGTCGTCGTCATCGTCGTCATCATCATCGATACGATCATCATACTTAGAATAAGTATAAGAACAACTTCTAGTCCTCTGCAGCCTTGTGATCGTGCTAGAAGTCTCAACATCATCTTCAAAGCAGCCGCACAAGCCCCGCCGCCTGCCGACGTTGAAGCTCCGACTCCGCCTAGTTCCGGCGACAAGTCTTATACCCGTTGGGAAGCGCCATTTGCAGAGCTTGAAGCTGAGCCAGACAAGCTTCATCTTCCTCATTAGAGCCATCTTCCAGTGACTTGAGACTGAAGAAAAACTGTCCTGTTTTCCCATCTGTTGAAATGAATTGGTTTGTGTTACGAAAGGGAGTACATTACGATGGTTTTTATAGTGACAAGTATTGGGGGAGAGAAAATTGCGGAGCAAGATAGTAGTTATATATAATATATATATATATATGTATAATATATATATATATGTATAGTGGCTTAAGAGCTGAAGAAAGCGTGTTAGAAATGATTGGACGCGAAGGTAACAGCCAATTACGTTGAAGTTACATGGAAGAGAATGTGAGGGTTTTGCTAGTGTGACTTAACTGTCTTTGTTATGATTGGTTAAAGATTAAAGACGAGATACGTGTTCGAATTGTATTGGAGGGTTTTTGGCTTTTTGTGCCTTTCTAATGATTGGAGTTTGGAGTAGAAGCTGTTAAAATTGTTTTAGGGGATTTTCATGCTTTGGCCCTCAACTTTTAGGATGTTTCTATGGTAGGAAAGGATTATTTTTCACTACATTGCAGTTTTAACCATCATATTAACTTTTAACGGGCTAAATCTTAATAAGTGAACGGCTAAGGCCCCATTTAGCTCTTGAGTTTAAACTCAAAATTTTCATCTTAGTTTTTATTTATTTTTTTTTTTAAGTTTTTGTCTTTTTCTGAAAAATTTTTTATCTTTTTTTGAAATTTTTTTTTTGCCTTTTCTAAAAAATCAACGAAAATTTTCAACTCAAATTCATTTACCAAACGGACCCTAAATCTTAATAAATTAGTGTACGCCTTAAAAATTTGCAAGGCATAAGATAAAATAACTTTCATTTATAAACCAGACCGATTGAAAAATTAATTTAATGACTAAAACTACAGTGAAAAAGGATAGTTCACACCAAAATCTTTCACTTTTAATTATAGCATATATTTTTAAATTTAATAAAATATTACAGAGTACTTTTAATTTTAATTTGATGAAGGATGTTACGATTTGGAAGGAAGCAACCTTAAACACATGGCATCATGTGCTCCAATAGTCATTGAAATTTCCTTCTTTTTTTTTTTTTTTTTTTTCCTCCTTCAAACGAGCGTACATAACTTGCATTTGAACTTTTTCATCTAAATTTTAACTGCCATCATTAATATGGAGTATGGTATAACAATTTACTAAATTTAAAGACGATTTACTAAAATTAAAAGTTTAGGAATAACTTTTTAACGCTAAAAAATTCTAAAGGTAGATGTGTCAAATACCGAATGATTTGTTGTTGTTCGGGGGGGAAAAAAAGAGAAGGAAAAAAAAAAAAAGATTTGTTGTTGTAAATATAAAAATGAATTTATTAAAGGGCCAAATACTACTTGCTTTTGGCTGAAATATGTTACTTGCTTACTAAGTTTTGGTCATACATGACTAAATAGAAAGTTGTAAGGTTATGTTGTTGGGTAAGGCCAACGAGAGAGAAAATTATTCAACTGTAGCTGCTTCGACCCGGGTTCCTGTTACTATGGAACAAAACATGACCTAGTCCAGTTGAAAAAAAAAAAAAAAAAAACAACCTATGATTTATAAAAGAAAAGAAAGCTCAATATTGATTAGAGGAATGTATGGGTTTTTTTTTTTGGTAGTTAAAAAAAGAGATCAACCATGTCTTTTACTCTCTCTGACCCATTGCCAATCCAAGGGTTTATTGGGTACACAATGAGATGGTAAATGTCCTAGTCATGGGACTCAAACTTTTTTTTTTTTCCTTTTTTTGGTAAATAATGGGAATTGAATTTTTAGGGTCTTTTGGGGGAGATTTTGGAGACGTCTTTTGATTTAAAAATTAGATGTAATTTTAAAAATGTATGTTTGAGGGGAAAAAAACTATTTGGCATGAAAAAACGTAAAATTTTAAAATTTGTTCAGAAAAATATCAAATATTTATCTTATTTCATACATATTAAAATTCTCTATAATTAAAAAAAAATCTGATTTGGATTTGAAATAACAAAGTTATGGATGATTAAAGTTTGAATTTATGTAAATATTTGAAACTGTGAAAAATAAAAAATAATTTTCAGTTGAAGAAAAAAATTAAAAAAAAAAAAGAAAGAAAAAAGATCAGAAAATCAGATACAGTACTCCACCGTTATTGGATAGAAAAGAAACTTTCAAGTGAAACTTTCTTGCCATCACATCAAGTTGATTAATTTAAAACTAATAAATATTATATTATTGTTCCGCATTAATATGAAGCAATTGCCCTTTCCAATAGGGTGGGTAACACTTTGCTTTTAAGTATATTCTATATTGATTATTTATGTTGATTCTAAAAATTTATTTAAAAAACATTCGTATTGTGGTTGGTGTTTTATTTTATTATGATAACATTGACACTGTAAGTGTAAAGAAATATTACAAAATTCTAGCCAAAAAAAAAAAAAAAAGAAATATTATAAAAGCATTAACGAAGATAAATGTGATGTGTTGTTGTACATTAAAAATTTCCTGTACAATTTACATCACTCCTTAACTCCTTGTAAGTATGACAATGTGACACCAATAAATTTACCCCATGAAAATCAGTGTTTGGCCGTTCAAGAAGGTGCGTGGTTTGCCCTCTCTTATAGTTTTTTAAAATAGATCGTTGAAACAGATACTATCAATATCCTCAATACGGTTTTTTCTCCGACTCAGCTTTCTATTAAAGCAAATGTCATTGACGACATTCACGATTCGTTGTCATATTTGGGAAGTAGCTCTGCTTGCTATGGATCTCGCGAAGGGAATTTTATAGCCCACTTTCTTTCTATATTAGCTTTATATTCCTCTAATTCCCATATCTGGCTTGATGCATTACCCAAATTTATGAGTTAATTTATAAAGACGGATGTTTACAATTTAGAATAAAAGTTGCCAGACTTTGTTTCAAATAATAATAATAATAAATCACCCTTGTTAACTAATAAAAAAGGTGCAATTTACGTATCCAAATTTTTTTTTTCCTGCCATTTAAGCTAACGGATTCCGTTCATTTAATGTCTCAAAAGTGCGCTACGTCATTGAAAATGAATGTCAAGCTCATGATAAGATAATTTCTCATCGTTAGGATTAGAGTATCTCCAAAAAAAAAAAAAATGTCAATGTTAAATTTGGCATTTGTATATCAAATTTAGCATTTGATTACTATTATATTCATTGGTGCATTTACTCATTCTTTGGCCTATTACCATATATTTAAAAATTATATAAATATAAAGTTTTATTTTTATGAATTTCAAAGTTAAATAATGATGATTAGCATTTGATTATTATTATATTCATTGGTGCATTTACTCATTCTTTGGCCTATTACCATATATTTAAAAATTATATAAATATAAAGTTTTATTTTTATGAATTTCAAAGTTAAATAATGATGATAAAAGATAAATATAGAAGATAAAACATTATGCATTGACGCACAACATATCAAATATGCTAAAATATGTTATATATATATATATATATTAACAAATATAATATTAACATTGATATATGCATTGGGGATGGTCTTATTATGCATTTTTCTCCAATTATTTTCCAAAGTAAATGCCTTTTAAGGTTCTAGTTTCGCTTTGGACTATGTGAGAAATGGCTTTTTCTTCTAATAAATATAGTTTTGTTAAATTAAGAACATAACCATTTCATAAAAAAGATTAATAAGTGATTAATCACTTGATAAGATAAATCAGTAATTGACTGATGTTAATGTATGTTGTTAACAATCAATAATTGATTATCAATGATAAATTATTGATATGATTTGATATAATTTTTTTGTCATCAATAAACATTTAACAGCTATCGGATATTAAAAAAACAAATTAAAACAAAAATTTGATCATTTTCTTAACTAAGTGGTGAAAAATGTCATCTTCTCCCTTACGTATCAACATAAACCTAAAAAAAGGATATCACAAGAGCTTGGAGTTAAATTAAAGATGCCTAGTATCCAAACATTAAAATGCAAATTAAAATAAAGAAAAAATATATATGTAGACAGGCATAAGATTTTCCTTGAGCACCAAGAAATTGGTTTGGACTTTGAAACATACATTGCCTTTCTGTCTCTCTATCTTCTCCCTGACGAAACACACAAACGAAATTAAAAACTGAAAAAATCACAACTGATTTTCAAGACACATTTTGGTTTTTTAACTATAAATAGGAAGTTGTAAGGTTATGTTGGGTCAAAGGTCAACGAGATAGAAAATTGTTCGTTCACTGTAGCCAGGGACCAGGGAACTAACATGACATTAGTCCAGTTGAAAAAACCTATGATTTATAAAATTGTAAAATAGTTCAATATTGATTAGAGAAATGTATTAGGTTTTTGATAATTATAAAATAGATCAACGGTGTCTTTTATTCTCTCCGACCCAATAATCAAGGAATTTGTTAAGATCACAGGTACGATGGTTAAGTATCCCTACTTAACCCTATCATGGTACGTAAACTTTTTGATAGCTAAAAGTGAAGGTTTTAAGTAAAACTCTCTTGTCATCGCATCAAGTTAATTAATTTAAAACTAAATAAAATATTCTAATATTATTCCACCTCAATATGACTTCTTCCCAGGCAATTGCCCCTTCTACATTGGTTGGTGTTTTCAGGAAAAAAAAAAAAAATTTTGCCCCTTTTTAATTAGTTTTCAATTGGGAGGCGTGGAGGGTAACACTTTATTAATAATCAACTTTTAAGTACATTAATTATTTATGTTGATTCTAAAATTAAATATAGAAGATTCCTTTTATGGTTGGTGTTTAATTTTATTAGGTTAACATTGACACAATAAGAATAAAGAAATAAGTTTGATACGAAGATAAATGTGATGTTTTGTTGTGCATAAAAATTTAATGCACAATTTACATTAATGAATCGCATGTATTAACTAATATATAATTGGTGCAACTTAGTTATTTTAAGGCTTGTTTGGCCATGTGATTTAAAAACAGTTTTCTGTTTTTAAACACTATTTTTGTTCTCCAAAACCAAAATAAGGTGTTTGGCTATTGTTTTTGAGAATAGTTTTAAAAAATGGAGTTACAAAATACAGAAAATTCAGAAAACAACATATTGTAGTTTTCGATGCTTTCTGAGAATAACTTTTACTAGGATGCATTTAAAATTAAAAAGAAAAAATTCCACTTGGTTTGAAGGTCTAGGTCGGGAATCGAGATCGAGGTCGAGGTGGCATTCACGATCGGGGATGAGATTCGAGATTGGGGTTCATGACGAGATATGGGGGTCGAGACCGAAATCGAGTTTCAGGAAGGAGGTCGGGCTCGGGGTCGGTTTTGGAATTGAGGTTGAAATCAGGCTTTGATGCTGGGGTTAGGGATAAGTTTCGAGACCGAGGACGGGTTTGGGTTTCTGGACCAGGGTTGGGGTTAGGTTTTGGGACATGAGTTAACGTTTGACGTTGGATTTTGGGACAGGAGTCGGAGTTGGGTTTTGGTATCAAGGTCGGGGTCGAGGTCGAATTTCTGGATGGGGATTTTGGGACTGGACTCAGAGTCGGGTTTCGTTGCTAGGAGTCGGGATCGGGTTTCAATACCAGGGTCGGGGTTGATTTAGGTTTTAGGATGGGAGTCAGCGTCGGGTTTCGGGACGGGATCGGAGTTGATTTTTGGGACAAGAGTTGGGGTCGGGTTTCGACACGGGGGCTCAAAGTAGGGTTAAGGGTCAGGTTTCAGGAAAGGGGTTTAGGGTTAGGTTTTGGGACGGGAATTGAGATCAGGGTTGGGGTCTGGACAGGAGTCAGGGTCAGGTTTCTGGATAAAAATTGGGGTCAGGTTCGGGGTCGAGGTCGGGTTCAGGTTCGGGTTTTGGGATGGGGTTGGGATCAGGTTTTGGTACTGAGGGTCGAGGTTGCTTTACAAAAACCTAACCCTGACCTCGGAACCAAAACCTAACCCTAAATCAGTCCCCTATCCCAAAACTCAACCCTGACTAAGAAGGGAGAATTGAAAGGATAGATGAATAGTTATTTAAAATTACTATTTTATCTATTTTATTATTAGTTAATTATTTTTTTAAAAGGGTAAAATAGATATTTTAAGCTTAAAAGTATGGATTTGACGGATCATTTCATTAGTGGAAGGATCCACTTTTGTAACACGTTAGAAAAATGGATTGGGTTCGGGTCAATCCAATTGACACAAAATCAACCCGTAATAACCTGTTCAAAATTTTTGTATAATTCAGGTTGAATTTGTGGTAGACTTTTAAATGAACTAATTATGAGTTTACAGAGTTTCGTGTTTTGAATTGACCTTTTTATGATGAACTAAGTATGAATTTATATGATTTAGTGTTTTAGATTAATCTTATGTTATGGATCTTAATTATATATTAAAATTTCTCTCTCTTTTTTTTCCTTACTTGTGATGGGTTGTCAGGTTAGCGGATTGGTGGGACAATAAGTCATGTTGTGTTAACCACCCCAAAAATACTATGTTGGTGGGTTGCGTGGGTTGGGTTGGGTCAATCCACCAACTCGGCGGGTTGAGTTAGGGTTAAAGTTTTTTTGACCTAGCAAATCATGGGTCGGGTCCGGGTTAGAGTTTTGAAAATTCGTGTTAGTTTCAACCCGATACAAACCCGATATGTTGACACGAACAGTCATTCCTTGGGACATTTTAGTCACACAAAAAAAGAAAAAAAAGATTAGAGATCAAATCGTAATTTCATAAAAAGATTAGATACCAAACAAGCAATTAACTCTAATATTAAACTTTCTTCAAACTAGTAATCCTTTAACCAGAGTACCGTATAGCTTCAAGGAAAAAGCTCCCTTTCCAGTAACAGCCGAGATCGGAAATTGTTGATAAAAATCTGAGCCCTCAGATCAAGATCATCATCAACATCATCAAGATCATCATCCTCGGCGGTATGATAATCATACCTGGAGTTAGTAGAAGAACAACTTCTAGTCCACTGCAGCCTTGTGATGGTGATAGAAGTAGTCCCAACATCACCTTTAAAGCAGCAGCACATTAATCCCCGTCGACCGCGGCCTCCGACGCCATTGAAGCTCCGACTTCGCCGTTGAGCTCCTGTGAGAGTTCTCATACCCTTTGGGAAATTCCATTTGCGGAGCTTGAAGCTGAGCCAGACAAGCTTTACCTTCTTCATTAGTAGCGCCACCTTCATTAGTGAATTGGGTTGTGTTTTGTTGATTAAAAATCTGAGGGATTTTGTAGGGATAAGAACCTGCAGGGGAACTGATGAGTAGGATACTAGTTATATTAAAAACAAAGGCATGCTATATATATATATATATATATAGAGAGAGAGAGAGAGAGAGAGAGAGAGAGAGAGACTTGAATGGTGGTTTGAAATAGTTGGAAGTATCTTCGCTTTCTGCTCTATTTACAGAACCGCACTCCAGACTCGGACGCCAACGTGTCCGCAGCTTAGAATCCTACGCCAAAAACAAAAATAATTAAAATAAAGGAGGAAAGAGAGAAATAGCTTTTTTTTTTTTTTTTTAAGAGTGAAAAGAAAATAATAGCATATATTTTAGAAATTATTGCAAGGGCCCGGGGCAAGTCCCGCCAAGTTCTTCTCTTTTTCGGATAATATCTCCAAATGATATTTTACCGTATGAATTTTAAATTCTTAATTATATATCAAATTATCTCTTTTTATTTTCAAAAAACTTAAATTTTAAAAGTTTATAAATTTCTTATTTTTGAAATGAGATTATTTTTATATCAAAATACTCGTAACGACGAGATGAATAAGACAAATTCAATTTTATATTTTTTAACACATTTTAAATTTTTGTATTATTTAATATATCACATAACTTTTTCAAAAGTTTTCTCAATAAATATATATTTTCAACCTAACCTCCAAAATATAATCTCCTTATGTCCTCAAATAGTTATCATTATTATTATTTTGGCTGAAACAAAGGTTGTTGTGTTTGGTTAATGAGTAAGGGTCAACTCCAACTAGAGTTTTTTTTTTCTTTTTTCTTTTTTTTTCCTCCAAAAATCAACTCGAATTTTTTCAAATCAATGTCCTTTTTTTTTTTTTTTTTTTTTTACTTTTCTTCTATTTTCAAAAAATACTTTAAAACTCATAACTTTCTTATTTTAAATCGAAATAAGATGATTCTTATGTCTAAAATTCAAATTTATAAGAAAAACAAAATAAGATCTATATTATTATATTTTTTTTATATTATTTAAATATCTTTATTTTCAATTTACATTTTAATCAAATGCACATTTCTAAATATTTACTCATTCTCAATTAAAAAAAAAATTTCAAAACTCCAATAACAATAACTATCGATGTTATAAATAGACACTAAGACATTACATGTTAAAATTTGAAGGGAGGGTTTTTGGCTTTTTGTACTTTTTTAATGATTGCGGTTTTGAGCAGTAGCTGTAAAATTATTTATTTCTTTTAAATAAGTGTCAAATTGTTTTAGGGATCTGGTATGTGTTTTCGCCCTCTAACTTTTAAGATGTTCTACGGTGATAATTGTTTGTTTCTATTAATTAATAGAAAGTACAGTTAACATATCAATCAATCTATAAAAAAAATAACAGCATAATCACAAGTAATATATATAATTATTTATAAATAAAGACATTATTTTCTAATGATATACGGCTTTTTAGAGTTGAGTCTAAAAGCAAAATTACGAGGATATGAGATTTAAAGTAGACAATATCATATCAAATAAAGACATGGATCGTTATAAATGATATCAGAGCCTATACCCTATCGAAAGTATAGCCAACAAGGACATTGAGCCCTAAAAGGATGGTGAATATGACAATTATTAGTCCTTGTAAGGAAAAGAAGCTGTACAGTCCCACATCACTTAAGGATTGGTATATATGATGGTTTATAAATAAAGACATCACCTCCAAATGGTACGAGACCTTTTGGAGTAAAACTTAAGAGTAAAACTATGTGGGCATGAGATCCATAAACAATATCACACCAACTTTAATAAAGGATAGCTCCAATCAAAATCTCCAAACTTTTAATTCTAGTAAATTGTCTCTAAAATTAAATAAAACAGTTTAGAATATCCCTAAATTAATGAATGTTATTAAGATTTCAAAGAAAGTGCCCTTAAACACATAACATCACATGCGTCGATCGTCACTGAAGTTTTTTTTTCCCCTCTTATTCAAACGATCTCATATTATTTTGCATTAAGGTTTTCTCGTTCAAATTTTAACTGCCATCAATTCAGCATATGTTTTGTTTATCAATTGGAGAAGAAAAAATTCAACTCAGTTTTATGTTCACTTCTGAAAAGTTAATTTGGTGTCACTATTTACAGTTTCAATTATAATTTTAAAACTTAAATTTTAAAAAACCATGACTTTGCATATATAAAACCGAATGAGATTTTTTTATAAAAAAATTACATAGAAATGCAAAACAAATGAAATAAAGATCCATAGTGATATATATATATATATATATTTCAAAAATCATTTTAAATTTTTATACTTTTTTAATTTCAATCAATCAAATGCACAGTTAAACTTATAATTCAATTCTAACTCAAAATTTTCAACTCAAACACAAGTCCTAAATGCTTAGTGTTAACCTTTTTATCAAATTCAATGAGAATTTGTTAAAAATAAAAGGTTAAGGGTAACGTATTAACACCGGTGGAGGCAGATAAGGACAAGGGAGGCATGCGCCCACCCCCCCCCCCCTTTGATTTTGTTTTTGTTTTTTTCCAAGTATATTATGTTTTCAAAATTTTTGTCTCTAATTAACTTCTATTTAAACAACTTTTCCAAACATCCTTACCTAATTGTTTTATAAAAATTTCCCACATAGTCCGTTTAACTATTTTTTTCTTATTAATGCTTTTTTCTTATTTTCTGTTGTTGAGGTAATATTCTTTTTTCCGAATGTGCCATTACTTTCAACTCATATTTTCTCATTTTTATACCTTTAGTTTATTTTATTCCATTAAAATCTCTCTTTTTTTTTTTAAATAAGGTTCTACTTTTTTTTTAAATTAAATTGAACCCTCGAGAGAATAATAGATCAAGAAAAAAAAAATTAACAAGAAAAAAAAAATTAAAACTCCGAAAAAAAAAATTTACATTGATGATATGAAAAAATTCAACAAACTGTATTACATAGACTAGGATCGGATGTTTTGAGAGTTTTAAACATTTTGCACAATCTTAGTTTATGCCACTGAATCAAAATCATGGCTTCGCCACTATGTATTAATGGTGAAATATACGAAAGATAGATGTGTTAAATACTTGTAGAATATATAAATGTATTTATTAAGGAGGTACATTATACTTGATATTGGCCTAGATATATTACTTGCTTACTAAGTTTTGGTCGTAACATGGCCAAGTTAGAAAGTTGTATCGTTGTGTTTTGTCAACTACAACTACAAAGGATATGTTTGGTCAAAGATCAATGATGCAAATACGAAGTTATAAGGTTATGTTGTAAATTTTTTTTTTTAAAAGAGAGAACATTATTTATCCACGGTTAATTATCTCGATCAGATACCTGAGATCAGTAAACTAAACATAATTTAAGGACCATTTAGAATAATCATTAGACTGAAATTTTTCTTTAAAAGTGGTTTATTTCACCGTCTTATTTCAAATCTATATTTTTTTCTCTCTTTAATTTTTAAAAAATTCAAATTTTAAAAGTTCATAATTTTTTCATTTCAAGTCGCAATAAGAGAAATATTATGTCAAAATGCTCACAACGATAAGAGCAAGGCAAAAAATCCATCTTGCATTTTTTTTCCCTTACATTTCAAATTTTTACCCCTGCATACAGTTATAATATTTTACATTTCCAATTTACAATTCAATCAAACATATTTTTTCAAATATTCGCTCATTTTTAATAAAAAATACAATTTGAGAACTCAAATTTCCATTGGTATTTCAAATGGGCTTATTTATTAATTTATTAAAAAATTATATTGTTGGAAATTGATATTTGGGAAGATTGAGTTGAAAATACCATCCACATCAAGTTAATTAATAATATATATATATATATATATATATATATAATGTTGACTCTAAAAATATCTATTATTACTTTTGATGTCATTTTATTCGGTTAGCATTCATAAAAACATGATACGAAGATAAAACGCATTGTGTTGTTGTGCATAAAAAAATTTCCCCACAATTTACATCACCACTTATATAAATCACATGCATTAACAAAAACCAATAGTGCAATTTAGTTATCTATATTATTTTTTCTTTTAACACTGCCATTTAAGCCACGGGGTCCCCCTCATTTGTTCTCAAATGCATGGTAATTTGAGATTGAAAAAAAAAAATATGTAGTTACGTAAATAATTTAACATAATTTTATATTTGAATTTAATATTATTAAATGTAGAGTTCAAATTCCACGCTTCAAATTTAACAAGAGAAAAAGAACTGACAGATTTTGATTTCACTTTCTAGTTACTAAGTTCCAAAAGTTTTTATTTATTTAATTTTATTTTTTAAGGTATAATGTACTAAACTTTTCTTATCTACATGAACCTAAAGAAAGAATCACAAGCTTGGAGTTAAATTAAAGACGCATAGCGCTCCCTAAAAAAGAGAAAGGTATAGACAGGTATATGATTTTCCTCGAGAAATAAAGACTCACAGGAAATAAAAACCTGAAAAATCACATAACTGTAAACCTATTATGCCTTTTCAAGACACTTTTTAAGCTCATGAACAGTATATTTGAGTTTAAAACTAAAAACTAAAAAAATAAAAAAGGGTGTGACAATACTACATTAGTCCTTACGAGTTTGATACCCGTGCGTTGTACGTAGAGAGAAGAAAAACAAAAATAGAAAAAATTAAATAATATATAATAAAAGTAGTTGATTAAGATATAGATTATAATTACATTAAGTATATTTAGTATTATAATATTAAGTTACACATATTTGTTTTTAGATTAAAATATCTAAGTTATATATACAAACAAACATATATAGATATATGTTTATAAACAAAAGTTTTACAAATCAGATAGTTTTTGTGAGTTGCCGTCAACTATGTTTAACTTTCTTCAGCTTTTCTTCTGATCTGTTACAATGGAAAAGAAAATTTTGTTATTTTATATTTGTAAATGAAATTGATGAAAATATGATTACATAATATGTGATTTTATATAAACATTGACTCAAGTAAACAGAATAATAACATATTTAATAACATTTTATATAAACAGAGAACAGCAGAGGACGAAAAATAAGAGCAGAATAAACATTAACTCAAGTAAATAAAATAATAACATATTTAATACTATATTGTTCTCTAAAGAAAAAAGATATCCAAACTCCAAAACATCCATAGCAACTATAAAGACTGTCAAATAATATGTATTAGTTATTTATGATATTCCATCAGTGATATCATATTCAGCAACATATACCAAACTAAGAAAAACATCTGGTATATGCATTATTCTAAAGTGATATCATCATAGCAAGTTATATATTTTTTAGAAAAATTCCTCTCAAAAACATTTAGACTATCGAGGAGGAGCAGAAGAGGAAGAAACAGAAAAAACAGGGACAAAAAAGAAACCAGCAAACAAAAACGAAAAAAATAAACAACACCCATCATAGCAATACTCATCAAATAGCTTCATACACCTATAAGTACTAAAGTTTTATAAACTACATATAAAGAAGAATACATTTAATATAAAATACGTGAAAGGAAAAATTACCACAATACCAAAATTATAAACTATACAAACAGGAAGAAGAAAAATAGACACATATAAATAAACAAAGAAAGCAATTATTCTTATAAAAATATAATTGTAAAAATTAAAAGAGTAATTTATCATAATACAATAAAACATCAATCAACTGTAATTAAGATGCATAAATAACAGTAGTACCTGAGTAAAAATAGGAAGTTTGCACAAAATGAATATTCCAAAATGATTAGTCCTCAGAAGGTGAAAAACAGAAGAATAAAACTTTACAGGTAAGAAATAAAGGAGGTTGAAGCTAGAGCAATTAAAAGACTGATAAGAGGAAAGTGATGGTAAGCTATGAGAATAATATAATAAATGAGAGGAAAAGTTATATACAGAAAAAATTGAAAAGAAAAAAATTAATAAAAATTTTAGAAAAAGAGTCAATGAACTGCAAAAAGACAATGTAAACGAATACACATTCACACAACAAACTAATAACACAATTAAAATAACTTAAAAGTATTAATAACAAACTTAGATCTCTCAGTCAAAACAATTATTACAGTGTAAATAGCAGACTCACATCCAATAAGAAAATTACAGCTAAAAGAAAAATAATCTATAAACATTAAATATCCAACACAAATAGCAATCAAAATAGTAAAATCAGCACAAAAAGAAACTGGATGAATAATCTAGAAGATTAACTAATGGAAAATCCTAACAATACATTAAAATCTAACTAAGATATCAAACATATTTATGAAATATAATATGAAATTATAGAACAAAAAAAAAAAAGCACACAAATTTCGGCCATAAAATCAGGGAAGATTACCGGGGGGATAAAAACGGGAAAAAAAATTACAAACATCAGAAACAAAAAGTCTTCAAGATATCCGGTAACATTTCCAATTAGCCATTTTAGTAGCATTATTTCTTCAATCTACAAAAACAAATTAAGAAATAACATATATCAAAATTAATTTATTTTACATAAAAAAAGATTAAAAAAAACGGAAAAAAAGTTGCTCAAATAAATGCAAGCAAAACAAAGACATATCTTTTTTTTTATGTTAATTTATTTCAGGAAAAATAATGAAGGAAATCCCACCGAAAAAAAAAAAATGAAGAGACACCATTGGTGAAGACACTAGCAAAAGCCAAAAAAAAAAAAAAAAAAAAAAAAAAAAAAAAAAACCCTAAAATGAAACCCTAAAAATCTGAATCAATAAACCCAAGGAAAAAAAAAGGGAGAAAGTATCTTTAAACACAATAACCACAACTAAAAATAACTAAAATGAAGAAATAAAAAATAATAATACGCAAAAAAAAAAAAAAAAACCCAAAATCAAACCATAAAAATCCGACAAAAAAAATTCACCAGGGGAGGGAAAAAAAAAAGAGAGAGAGAGAGATGAGAATCCGTTAGGATATACAAAAAAAAAAAAAAAAAAACCCTAAAATACATCCCTAAAAATCGAAGAAAACAAACCCACTGAATAAAAAAAATGGAAGAAAAAAAAAAGAGAAATAATAGATAAACACATCAGCAAAAAGTAAAACCTAAAATTTCAAAAAAAAAAAAAAAAAAAAACCTCTGAAACCCTAAAAATCTTACAAAACAAATCCACCAAGGGGAAAAAAAAAACAACTGAAAATCCATAAACATAACCACAAAAACCAAGAGGTAGGATATGAAAATCCAAAAAAAAAAACCGTCAGAGAAATCGCCAAAAATCGAATAAAACAAACACACTGGAAACTAAAACCTAGAATTTCAAAACCCAAAATACATGCAATCTAAGGAGCAAGAGAGAGCAACCGAAAAAACGAAAACCAAAGAGAGATGAAGATTGCCAAACGAACACCAAATGAAGAAAGGGGCAGCGGCAAGAGGAAGAGGAAGACAAACATAACCAAAAAAATGTAAAGAGACAGAGAGAGAAAAAGAAGAACGAAGAAGAAAGGATTTGGAGAACCAAAAAAAATCTAAACAGAGAGAGAGATAGTGAAGAGCGAAGAAAAAGATTAAAAAAAAAAGGTAGAGAGAGAGAGTGAGGAGCGAAGAAGAAGACCAAAAAATGTAGAGAGAGAGAGAAGACCAAAGAAAAGAGAAAGAGAGAGAGAAAGAAGCGAAGAGAAGAGAGAGAGAAAGCAAAAAGACAAACTCACAAAGACAGATGAGCGAAGAAGAAGACCAAAAAAATGCAAAGAGAGAGAGTGAGAGAGAAGACCGAAGAAAAGAGAAAGAGAGAGAGAGAAAGAAGCGAAGAAAAGAGAGAGAGAGACAGTAAAAAGACAAATCCACAGATAGGGTTTCAAGGGCAAAAAGGGGATATCACTGTAGAAACTGAAAAATACCAAAGGGTTTCGAAGATGAAGAAGTAATTTTACTATTCACTAAATAGTGAAAATCTACACTCCTTTAGTATATATAATAATGTACCACACTTGAGATAAATACATAAGTCCTTTTGATAACATATAATTCCCCAAAAAATGAATTATTTTTTCTACCTCTTTTGTCTCGTCTCTCAACCGGCTAACCAAAACAACTTCTATGTTCCAGCATTGTAAAAATTGGGGGCATTTGTTTCAACCATTTTATCGAATGTGAGATATTTTATCTAGATTATTCTTTAAAATATATGTTTGGTTTTTTCCCATCTCAAATACTCTATTTAGCTTGCTAATTTTGTAACAAAATCCAAATGAAAATAAACACCATCTCAAATATATCCCATTTGAAATAATTTTATACAGTGTCTAAATGTCTAATTGAAATAATGTTATCATATTGAGATATAAATGGCTTTTCGGCCGAACATTAATTCTAAATTTTTTCCATTTCAAATGACAATTTTCAACAACTATCTAAACATAAATCCAAATGTTTTTATCCAAATATTCTTTTCTAAATGTTACATCTAAACACCTATTCAAATAACAATTCAAATGTTCCCAACCTAAATATTTCCATCCAAATGTGAAAATCTAGATGGCTCCGCCAAACACATCCTGATCTTTAAAACAGAAATGTGGATATTGATTGCATTCTTGTAAAAAAAAATATATGTCATCCGCCGTCAACATCTTTGGTATTTCTGATTTTGTTGTTCTTTTTCTTCTAACAACCACCAAAAAAATAATAATAATAATTAAAAAAAATAACAATAATCATAATTAAAAAAAATAACTAACATGGTAATCCTAATTATAATAGGACTCAGAAATTATAAATTACAGCTCGTCGTTCCGGATTCACATCAGGCCTTGGTGCTTTCCCGTCAGTTACTTCACTGTCTGCTGCTCCTTCCTCAACCTGCTTCTGTAGTTTATCCGATGAACCGTACATTTGTCTCCTCGCTTCACTGCGAGCCACCCTCTCAGCCAGCTTCATTTCTTTGAATTCCTCTGAAAACTTGGCTTCATCCGTGGGTGAGAAGAAGAGTACCTCTGTTTTCCCAAGATCTTCATACAGCTTCTCGATTTTGGCTTTCCAGAAGAGACCCATCTCTGTATCCATCTTTTGGTAAGGTGTTTTCAGAAGGTACTCATCAATCCCACCAGCCTTGTCTATGCAACGGAGGGCGTGGGTGGTAACTTTGACACGAATATGGCGGTCTAAGATGTAACTGAAGAGACGCTTTTCCTGGACATTTGGCTTCCATGACCTCCTTGTCCTGTCATCATCGTGAAAAAAGGAAACGTTTGACAACAGAATACATATAAATAAAGTGCCCATTGGAAAGAATTTGACAAAGCCATTACAGATAAAGATACGAAACTTTGTCCAAGATTATATTTTCTATATTAAGCGCCCATTGGAAAGAATTTGACAAAGCCATCACAGATAAAGATACAAAACTTCGTCCAAGATTATATTTTCTATATCAGAAGCAACCCGGGAAAAGGGAAAAATAGAGTAATGGAAGTAAATGCATCAACTGTATTGAAATCTGCCAAAACTGAATCTGTCATCAGCAAGCCAGTGCCAGCTCCATTCTAAGTTAATGGGGGCTGGGGACACCCATCATACAAATCAGTTGAATATCCAAGTTAATTCCTAGATTTCAGTCAATTACCAGAATGCTTTTCATATCCCAAACACTTATTTTGGCACGGCTTATAATACAATAAAATGTTGATTTCCACGTTTTGACAACACATAGATAAAGACCGAAGTAGAGAACTTCGAAATTCATGTGGTAAAACAAGTACACAGTACCTACTGAAGTGCTAAGAATATCGAAATCCGAATCATGTGTAACACACCGTAGATGCAACCAAGTTCAAAGAATAAGATGCACTCTCCAGATGCCAAAATTGGATACTCATAGCATTGTTATGCACCTATACTGTGCCACTCATATGACCCAGAATGTGGCTGCTCCTATTCAGCTCAGATGGCCATTATAAGCCAACGCCATTCAGCTCAAAAGGACTAATTATTGTTGCGAATTAAAAACCGTAATACTACTATTTGACATCAACAAATACGAGAGGAAGAACAAACAAACAGAAACACACAAGATGTACAGTGGTTCACCTTCTTTGTAAGAGCTAGGTTTTAAGCCACTACAAAATATCACTATAATCGTAGAAACAAGTATGTAATACAATTCAGTCAAAATGCCTCTTTTAGTCTCCTTGTACCTCTCTAAAGAAAACGACTGCCTAAAAGTCCCTAATATATCACAAGAATTAGGACAGACCAATGCACATATAGAACACCTAAAGGTCGATCAACATGTTAATCTTCGTCAAGGCAATAATAAGGCTCTACACGACTTGACTATTTAACGAAGAAAGTGCAGGATACTCGAATGCAGCAACTTCTTTTTTCTTTCCCAACTTAACGAACATTCTGATCTCGGTAGTCATCAAGTAACCTATCAAAACTAAACTATCAAAAGCTCGAATAGTAGATAAGTTCCCGGCTCTGAAATTTTACTCCCGACAGAAAAAATAAATAAATAAATTGAAATGAATCACTGACATATGAATGCAAAAATTGTAAGAGTTCTATCATTGGCTATGAATCGTTACATCACATCAGAATCACATATATCATGAAAAGTTTCAAAATTTTATAGTTTTTTTTTTATGAAGATCTGAAGGTTCAGATATACACCTATCTAGAGGACATTTTTCATATCAAATCAAAGAATTGCCCGCAAAAATTCAAAAAAATAATTTAAAAAAAAAATCCTTTTCTTTCAATCTAAATCAGGGAACAAAATCGCTCTCTTGGGAGAACTAATTCTAACTACATTGCATTCCAAATTCATTCAAAGCAATGAAATCGAAAACCAACTCATCATAACTCAGTTCAAGCACTGAAACTATGAAAATACTAGAAAAATCAGAAATTAAAGCTCAAATTAACAAATCCTAATTATACCAAATTAAAAAAAAAAATCGAAACTTTCACAAACAAAAACAGAAATGGAGAGAGAGAGAAGAGAAACAGACTTGTTGCCGCCATCTTCGCTGACGCGATTGCCGAAGCGGATGTGTTTGCCGGCGAAGATGCCTCGCTTGGCCCGATTCATGACGATGTTTGAATCTGGAACGAATTTCTTCAGAGATTCCTTCGTTCCTTTCGTCAGGTTCTTCCTCCCACTTTCTTCACTACGTTCTTCATCATTTCCCTCCCTCTGAACGCCATCTTCTCTCTCCCTCTCTCTTCTCTAGGTTTAGGGTTTTGGCTTCGGAAACGGAAAGAAATCGGAATTGTTGATGCCGGTTTGCCTGGTTTTTGTTCTGGTTTTGTTACTACCGGCGGGCTTTGCTTAGGTCTTAGCTTTCTTTTTCTTTAGTGGAAAAGAAAATACAAAATAAATTTAGAAAATTAGGTTTTGTCACGTAATGTAATAGATTGTTCAACAATTTTTTAGTTAGGAAAATGATGTTTGTCCACATTTTAGATTTGATAAATTAACTTATAGTCAACCAGTAATTAATTATAAAATTTGATGATTGATTAATGATTATATAAAATTTAGTGATTTACGTTATTATTAATTAGTAATTGATCATAAATCTGATCAATTATTAATTAACCAATTTAAAAAATGATATTTTAATTAATTTTTAAAATCTCGATAATTTATTAAAAACTTTATACAAAAAAGGTTATTTAACTATAAATCTCAATAAATTTTTGAAAAAAAAATGTATTTTGTAATTTACTCTTTTTTTTTTGCTAAAGTATTTGTAATTTGTTGAATATTAACATATTTTTTCTTTCTTTTCTACAAAATTTATAATAACTTTTTTTTTAAGAAATGGGAATGGATGATGAATAGAACTCTACACCTTTTAATAAAATTAAATATAATATTCTAGTTAGACCATTCATGTAATAATAAAAAATTATTAGTAATCTACATTTTTAAATATTTTTTTAGTAAAATACTTTTAAAGATTAAGATCTCTTAGATTGCACAATCTATATAAACTATTTTTAATTATTTATTAAATTTTTAATGACTCTTATTTATAAATGTCGTGACATACAATTACACAATAATTCTTATCGATAATATCATATAAAATGTATTACCGTAAATTTAGTCCAATGTATTACTTGTGTTTCTTTTTAAGAATTTGTATGGTAGTAATTATTCTTTTTGTCATCGAAAAGTATTATAGTTTATTTAAAAAAAATGTTACAATTTTAGTTGTTAAATTGACTTTTTAATGAATTAATAAATGACAGTTAATTTTATGTCATATGAGGTTAACACTCATAAGTAGACGGTTGAAAAATTAAATTAATAATTAACTGACTGTGAAAAACAACAATACATATATTAGAAACTTTTTTTTTTTTTCAATAGAACATTTTTTATTTTTACACCCTCAAAATTTAGTTTTTTTTTTTTTTAACCTTGCCTCCTTGAATTCTGAAAAATGGTGTTTATAGTCCTCAAATTTTAAACTGTTTGCGCCAATTTGAGGGGTTTAATTTGTTACCAGTTTAAAGTTTGAGGGGTATAAGCATCAATATTCAAAGTCCAGGGAATGAAAATTATAAGAGCACAAAAGTTGGGGGGGTAAACGGGAAGGGAAGCCTTAGCCCTCATCGCGCGCAAATCCTAAAGCTGGGCTTTGGTCATGTGAACAATCACAGCCGTTGGATTAGAGTAAGACTTTACTATATAAATCATGTAAACCAAGCCACTGTCATTTCATCCCCTAGGTCTGGTCTGGTCTCGTCGGCGCGTGTCTCGCTCTCTCCCTAATTTAGCTTCTTCGTTTCTCTTCTTCTTAAGCTTCTTTGTCTGTTATTTGTTGATATTTTTATTAGTCTTTTTCGATGAGAAATTAATTTCTTGAAATCAAATAATGAGTTTGGATTGAAAATTCGATGAGAAATAATTTGTTGAAATCAAATGATGAGTTTGGATTGAAAATTTCTCACGACGGTCGTCTGAGATACTCTCGTTGATGTTAAATGATCCACAACTTCTGATGATTCACCTCTTTTGTTTCTTGTTTTCGTTTTCTTTTATTTATTTATTTTCAGATGTTGTTGATTTGTTTTATTTTGTTCATATTATTTTTCATGCGTTCCATGAATGGGCACTATGAGGACATCGTCTTTTACGAGGTTGAAGATCTATGAAATTTTTTCTGTAAAGTCCTTTTCATTCTGAGTGCCTTTTGTTTTTTGTTTTTGTTTTTGCTTTTTTTTTTCTTGATTCCTGAAACAGATTAATTTCTACTTTTCTAGGTATTTTAGAATATTTTTGAATTTCCTCCTCAATCTCTCTCTCTCTCTCTCTCTTCTTTTTGTTAAATGATTTTGTGTAGCACCAAAATAATGAAAGAAATAAGAAAAATGTTCGATGAAAGAAATGAGAAAAATGTTCGCGAATGGTGCTTGAATCATATTTTACTTAGTTAATAGGTCATTATAGTTGTTATTTTGGAATGAAATAAGTCTTAATCATAGACTGTGTTTGTGTCCACAGGAAATGAATCTACTCTAATGATGATCTAGACACAGCTTAAATCATAGCCCTTTTATTATGAACCAAAAATAAATAAAAATAAATTTCTAAATTTTCCCGTTTAGGAAATCATTCAAGAAAGTTGTTTATGAACCGATTAAAATCACATTAAAATAAAAAAAGTATGAAATATTGCCGTGTTATTAAGGCGCGACGCGAGAGTAAATTTGTGACTTACTCGGACAATATTTGCATAACATAATTAATGGTACAAAATATAATACAAATGGATCATCATGTTAGCAATCACATTATAATAAAGTTCTACAAATGAAAGGTTTTTCCGAGGGCAAGTTGGAATCAGTAGTGATGAGGTCGGACAATTGAGAAGAAGCAAAAACTCCAACAGCCCTTAGACTTGAGCTGTAATTTCCGTCGTACACGTCATTGGGCTTCACAACCACCACCATCTTATGTCTCCCCTCTATCAGTAGATCAACCACATGCCCTATTGATGTCGTTGTTGTAACATATGGAGGTGGGCTTCTCAACATTTTCCACAATGGTGCATCCAACTGCAAAAAACATTGCACAAACTCAGTTAAAAAAAAAACAAAAAAAGGAAGCAGAAGAAGATGATCACTAAAACTTGGACATGCGTCCAAGAGTGTGATCTAATATGGATAAAAATGTGGGCTCCATCTGTGCTACAACTAGGTTTTTTTTTTTTTTTTTTTTTTTTCTTTTTCTTGAGACTTAGAGGTGAAGTATTTGACCGCTAGACCTCAATATTGGATGTGGGCAATAGTCATAAATTTATCTTAGGCTACGCCTGCAACCCACAAGTTTTGTTAAGTGAGGGTTTTGTTAAGTGAGGAAGTTTATGATGTGCAAAAATTGTAATAACCGTACTTTGTGTATCCTCTCTTTTTTTTTTTTCCAGCCGAATGAGAAGAGGTTATAGGAGGAGAGGCTGGAGTCGTCGATAATTCTGGAGTCTCGACAGTTCCGTGTGGTATATGTTACATTTCGAACCATATACCCTGACTAACACAGAGGAAGCGGCTAGCCCAAGTTGCATCCAACTCACATGTTAGCACGTTGGCATACTTACAATCTTTTTTGACCTGCCAAAATGCTTTGAGAACGAGGTATATACCGGCTAGACAGAAAGCTATACAAGGGAACTTGTCCTAAAACAATGGTGTCTAGTGCGGAGGTTCAAGTGGGTTATAACAAAAATTAGCATTGTAACGAAATGAAAATACCAACCTCTCTGCAATCTTCACGGTGCAAGAGTCCAATGCAGCTACCCCAGTCATCTTTGACAGGCACAACTGGATCATTAAAGAAACGCATAACAATCTTCTTCAACTCTAGGGCCTCGTGAAGTGGCTTCGTCGCTTCAAATGGTATCATGAATCTTTCAATCAGGTCGCTCATAGACACCTAACAAGTGAAACAAAAACCCTTAGCATTAAGGAAAAGGTTGAAAAAAAAAGTGCAAAAACTATGCGGGTGATTCAGAATACTGTAATGTCGGTCTCCATACAGCATTCACTTTGATCAATCAATAAGAGAAGTGTTTGCCTGGTTTTGATGGATATGTCATGTGGTTATTATAAGTATGGCGTGCCCTTTGTAAATGGCTACATTTCTAAGAAATAGGTGCGGCATTCCCTCAAAGAAATACGGATCTTTCATATTTTAGTTGCCGAATCCTAGAACCACTCAATCTTCTAAATTGGAGCTACATGTTATAGGTGTAGTAGCAAGCACCCAAAACGCCTGATACTTGTACTACATAGTCACTTAAGGTTGTAAATTACTAACTATTTGCTGCAACGAAATGCAAATACAGCAAATCAGCAAGGGAAAAACGAAAAGAACAGAAAAAAAATTCACTACAAAAACCTGAGGAAGTAGATATGGACTCAACATTGATTTGGTAAATCCCAACAGAGCTTCTATGCGAATGACAACCTGCATTACCAAAAGAAGTTGGATGAGTAATGATTTTCAACAATTTCAAAGAGCAAGGTAAGCATGTTGTAAATGCAGTGATTTTTTATAAAGGGCAAATTCTGATCAGTTAGTGGGAAAAATGAGGACTG
Organism: Ficus hispida; assembly: GCA_025413025.1. Classification (NCBI taxonomy): domain Eukaryota; kingdom Viridiplantae; phylum Streptophyta; class Magnoliopsida; order Rosales; family Moraceae; genus Ficus; species Ficus hispida. The sequence goes on along the minus strand of CM046367.1, from coordinate 13,400,681 downwards.
ATATCAAAGTATCATGAGCAACTCAAACAAAGAACCAGCGGAATGCTCAGTTTGAGAGTTCTTTTCTGAGACTTGAGATTGCAAATTGTTAAAGATAGTTCTCAATTTCTTTCTATGTCATCAAGGTGAAAAGATGGTACATACCAAGCCGCCTCTACTTGTCCACGATAGTCCCCTCCATTTTGTTATAATTTGTGAAAGGAAATCCATAGCCAGACCTACCTGGAAGAATAGGACAAAAGAGAACGTTAATGTCATAAAGGTCGGAAGCAATAAGGTTTATTATGCTAATCAAACAGCAAACAGGTTTTTGAGCGTAAAATTGAAGACCAAGGGAAAGGATATAAACAACATCATACAAGTGAGGAAAATCAACTACGAATGTGCATGCAAAATTGTCGAAAAAGCATGCAAATCGTGCATGAAAACTCATTCCTTTTGCAGAACAGCTGGAGCAAAAATTACCTGACAATCATTTAAAGCAGCTTCCATGAGGAGATGATCGGCTTCTTCTTGCACTGTTGGATAGATGGTTCCAGCAGTATCTGGCCAAATCCGCTTATGTAGATTTTTCACGATATCATAATCTCCTCTGACAGCAAATGCACGCATCATGGAAAGATAGAGGTGAGGTTTTGGTCGCAAGTCTTTATTCCAACCAGCCTGCTTTAGCATTTGTCCAAACATGCATAAAGCACCTACACATCGTTGACTATCATCAAACTTGTAGATTTTCACATTCCATTGGCACAAAACAGAAGTAAGGTGGTTGTGAATCTAAATGTTACAATATCCTCTCACGAAGAGAGGGATTAAACATCACATAGGCTCGCTAATTGCTACAAAGCTTTACCAAGGGCAACGAAATCCAAGAATTAAAAAAAAGAAAAGAATTCTTAAACATCCAACAAGTTTAAGCAGGCTACAAAACTTGTTTTGAGATTTATTTGTGTTTACAGCAATATTATTGTTAACCCTAAAATTGGTTCGAAAGAGGAAAAAAATATATATATAATTCTCGCCACCAAAGCCCATTCTCAAGGATGGCATACCCTCAATTAAGCCGCAATTCAACAATGCATCAACCATTGCAGTGTATGCTGTTCGATCTATAAAACAATCAAGATATTTCATTTCCAATACAATCTTCTGAACTGCAGGGAGATCTTTGGATTGCCCAAAACCCTGCCAAAAGAGAAGACAAATATATTATTTTCTGACAACGAAATCCATGTGGATTCATCAATGTGAAAAGGGGAAAAAAGATGAAAATAAATAAAACTGTCACAAAATGGTAGAAGATTTTAAAAGACCTTTCATAGTGTCAATTTACAATGTATGGCAATAGACATAGCAAGTTAAACGAATAATTGAAAGCCAGAAAATGGACCTTAAGCAATGTAGTGTATGTGACAACATCTGGGAAAACATCATCATGGAATTTCCGTGCTTTGTCCTGAAACGAGCAGAAAAGGATTTCTAATTTCTTGATCAAGGCAATTATCTAGAGCAATTAAAGTACAAATCCAGGCTCTAAACTGGCCTCTCAGATAAATGCTTGGGACCTTCATTTCCTCAAAGAAATGCATTGCCAACTCCAACTTGTCAGTCTTCACACATGCAGAGATTAGAGTATTGAAGGTAAGCCTATCAGGGTTCAACCCCAGACGCAGTATTTCATCGTACATGGCTATTGCTCCCACAGGAGAGCCCGCATTTATGCATCCCTGAGATAAGGAGGAAAAATAGCACGTATAGCACCCAATGTATTCCAAAACGGAAATTTGTGCTCCCACAAATACAAGAAATTTTCTGTATCTAAACTTGGAAGCCATTTATGCAAAATCCACATACTATGGTTTGTAAACATCTCAAGAAACAACAGATAGTTCAGAACCTTCATAAGCAAGTTGTATGCTGTGACCGAAAGGCTTCCACCTTCACGGAGAAAGAAACCATATCGAGAAAGAAGCCCATTAGCACGGCGTAAATCTCCTGCACTAAAAGGTTGCAATTGGCACGCATTAGTGAGAATGAACTGGAAAAGTCACCATGAAAAAATTACACTTCACATCTCAAAACAAAACTAAGCAATACATTAAGCAAGAATGGCCTCAAACATGACCAACTCAGAAAAGAAAAAGATATCGCTTTTACAACTTAAGTTTTGGTCTTAACGTAAAGGTACTGTGATACACACACAATTTGAAATTTTCAAAAAAAAAAAAAAAAAAACAGAACTTTCTTCTATCTTTTTATTCTCTAAATTGCTAACACTGACCTGTTTGAACTAGAGCGTTTAGCAAGCCAAAAATAAGAGGCGCTGATAGCTTAGGCCTCCCCACAGCAGAACCTTGTTCCACTGATTCAAGTAATTGAAATGCTTCATCAATTCTTCCTGCCTCACCCAAACCCTTCAACCAAAAGACCAAAATAAATCTGTTGTTAAAACAAGCAAGAATCTTCCATGGCATTGGCTAATAACAACAATATACACATGAAAAAAAATAGATATTAAAAAAGTAAGCTTCTTTAAATTTTCTCCACCTAAAAAAGAACATAAGGTATGTGGAACGTCTAACGAACTTTCACGATTGACAAGCCACCCTTTTAACTTTTAATTTCGGCAAATTATCTCAATTTAACTACATTTTACATAATACCACCAAGTCAATGACAACTAATAAAATTTAGACATAAACTCCTTCGTACACGTTAAGCAAGTTCTTTCAAAGGAAGAGACAAATTTCGAATGACAATGCATTTAAGTGTTTTTTCCAAATATTATACACCATTCATCGATTTGGAACACTCTACAATATTTACAATCAAAAAATTCAGAGGGTAAGTTTCCAAATTAACTTAACTTCCGATACAAAAGCGCCAAAAAAACACCTTTCAAATACTACCGAAATACCTTCAATAAAGTACCGTAAGTGACAGTATCAACGCCACAGCTCCCTGGTTCAGACATTTCGTCGAACACCTGGAGAGCAGAATCGATATCCCCGCAATGCACACACGCCTCCAAGACCGCATTCATAGCTATCGTGTTCAGCTTCCCGTATCGTTGCTTGGCGACATCTATCTCCTCCATTATCTATGTCACGGACAACATAAAAGAAAACGCATGGTTTTAGCTACTTTCCCACTGTTTGGCCCGCGAGAAAATGGTGAGAGAAAATTAAGATTTTTCCTCCAGAACAGAATAGGATAATATACCTGGTGAAGCTGGCGTCGGCGAGTAAGGTGGACGATGCGGGAGGTGAGACGTTTGAGGTTAGATTTCCGAGGATTGCCGGTGCCGAACCGACGACGTCGCATTGGAGCGTACGAGGAAGAAGAAGAAGAGAGAAGAGAGAGAAAGCGAAATGGCGGAGAAGGGAGAGACTGAGAAGAGGACATGGTTGGAGCGCTAGCAGAAGCCATGGCTATTGCTCTCTGCAACCGTTTGAGCCATGAGAGAGAATGAGAGGAAAGAGAGGGAGGGAGGGAAGAGGAGAGAGGGCCATGTGGAGAGTGGTGGTTGGTTGTAAAGTTGGAAGTGTATTTGTGGATGAGATGTGAGAGGAAGGTTCTACTCGATCAAAATCACCCTTCAGTTGGAACTTTTTTTTTTTTTTTTCCTCTCTCTCTTTTTATCCCTAAAAAAAAATAAAAAGAGATTGGCGGTATCGTCGTGTCTTCCGTTCCGTTCATAGTTTATTTAGAAATATATGTTAAGATTAGAATATTATCCTTTCAAGCTCACCTAGAGTTACTCAATCCACCACAAGTCCATAATTCTTATAGAAAATGTCAGTTTTAAGGATGAATTTTTAAATGAGAACGTGAGAATTCAGATTCTGATGTTAAGATTAAAGGAAATCTAGAAAAAGACATCCATGAGGACCATACCACTGTCACTAGGGTTATTTTGTGATCTAGAATTAAAAACGCACAGCCTTGAAATATAGTTCTTGTTATAAAAGTTTTCTAAAGAATTGGTTTCTAACAAACATTAATACACACTTTTGTATCGTTGCTAAACTAATTAAAATGATGGTAGTCAGTTTCCTATCACATGTCTTATCGGGTGTGGAATGTTCTCTAAATGACATCAAGCCATGATGGTAGCCGGCCGAGCGAGGGGGAGAGTTAGATTGACGTCTATGGTCGAGCTAGGAGGAGAGCTAAGAACTGCCGAGCTTACCTTACCATCGAGCTCACCTCGAGGAAGTGTTGATCACCAAGCTTACCTTGTAGACGAGCTCACTACCGAGTGTAACTTACTGTTGAGCTCCCCTTGGAGACAAGCTCACCGCCGAGCTTGCCTCATCAACGAGTTCACCTCGTTGACGTGCTCATCACCAAGCTTACTTCGCAGACAAGCTCACCACCAAATTTACCTCATGAATGAGTTCACCGTTAAGCTTGCCTTAGTGACAAGCTCACTGCCAACAAGCTCATGGATGAGCTCAACTCATCGACAAGCTCACGAACGAGCTCAACATAGGATGACGCCAAGACTAAATGGGCAAGACTACACAAGCGGGTGATTAAAGAATAACTAAAATCACAGGATTTATCTCATGAAGTTCTTGATATTCAAATTCAAACCGAAGATAAAAATATACTTGGAGATTAGCTGAATCAATATTAATTACAACAAAGATAAATCGAGATTAAATTTATCTATTTCAATCTTTTGTATTTATATATTAGTAGCCTATAAATCAAGGTCAAATCCAACTAAGAAAGGCTGATTATAATTTCTCGTTTAGAGGCTCAAATTATTCTTTGTAATTCTCTCTTTAAAAATAATAAAGCCTCTAAACTTCATCAAAATGGCCGTTATATCCATCCCGTTAAAGATAAACATTCTTGTGTTCAATCTTTATTTTTTGTGATATAATTATTGTTCATACGTTACGGATCAACCTGAGTAAAATAAGGTAAGAATTCATCTTATTTGATGACTTTTCACCATCAACAACCAATAAAGAGCAAGGTGGGACGGACAATGAATCGTAAGGCTAAATTTCCTTACTCGTGCTCTCTAATAACTTTACCATGTAGATCTGTCGAACTTGACACCTTATAATGTAATCAGGTGTAAAATTGTAATTGAACTGTTTTTACAATTACAATAATCTCTTTAACGAATTAAAGTATACTCTAGTAATAATGTACTATATTCTACGCCCAATAACCACTATAAATATTTAACACGTTGCCATATACCATGAATAATAAATAATTATAAGGTGTAGAGTTGTTGAAATTATTGAACATCAGTTACATATTATATGCCGTGGAATAATTTAAAAAAAAAAAAAAAAAGGTGAAGTATTATTTAAAAAAAAAAAGAAAAAAAAAAAAAGAAAGAGTGATGGAGTAGGGTAAGTCAGTTTAGAGTCGTGGGCTCAGCGGTCCTGCCCTTTCAAGGCTAAGGTTGGGGTCATCCAAAATATGGGCAGATTTGCTGGAACCATAGGGTGTTGGCCCTGTTGGATCTGAGTTGTATAATGGATTATACCAAGATAGGGTAGGTCCTTTTACAGTCTTGGCTTTTTCTTCGGGATCTGTCTCTTAGGAACAGAGTCACCTTTGATCAATTAATGACTTTTGTACCCAATGTTGTTGTTATTTATTTATTTTTTTATTTTTTCCCTCCAATAGTATCGTAAAAAACTTCACATTTTTTTCATTTTATCCCACTAAATATTAATTCTCCCAATATTAGTCCGTCTAAAAATTGTGTCCTTTAGTATCCATTGACAATAAATTGTTTCGCAACTGCCTCCGATTCCAAAATCTGTTATCAAGAAAAGAAAATCGAAAAGAAGAAGAAAGACTGTTTTTACCAACATTTGATATTAAGGATGTCTTTTACGATTCTTCTTAAATGTTACATGGGTTCAAAACCGAATAGCCTCAATAACAACATAGGAGTTCTTGTTTAGCTAACGTGTTTTATGATGTTTGATATACACGATGATTTGCGTGAACTGGGCTCATTCTTTGAGTTGAACTGCGTTAGGATATTTCCGTTTAATTATTACGTCACGAAATTTGTTTTACAGACAAGGAAGATGGAGAAGAGAGGGATGGCATCAATCACTTTATAAATAATAAATAAAAAAAAGGTGTTTTGGATTCATCCTCTTCTCCACACTTGTATTTGACTCATTGTGATGAATGTATAGATGTCGTAACCTACCATGGACCATGCAGTTTAATATTATAACGAACATTTAATTCGTAGAAAACGAGCAAAGTCAACTAGTAGAATTTACACTATCACAGACGTTCTTGTAGGTTAGAGAGAACATTCATTTTTTCTTATCTAATTGTTTTATTCGTTGATCAAATCAAAACTTTTCGGGAACAATTTTTTTGATTAAAAAATTTCATCAGAAACTCTTCATAAAAATATTGTGACTAAAAGTTTTTACCGGTCAAAAAACGGTTTAAAGTGTTTCATGTTCTTTATTATTTGTTAGAATCGGTAGATAAATAATCACACCAACTCAAAATTAGGGGACTTATTATGTCCAATCTTTCATGACAAAAATTTCTTCAAGAAAAGGTTTAGATCATGACAACAAGTCATCCGATATAGAATCAAGTCACCTACACATCTTCTTCTGACCAAATATTCGTCGAGAAAGGTAACAACGTATGCCAACGAAACAATTGTCAGTAAAATTTTGTCATGAGAAAGCCTTCATTGCCTTCTAGAATTTCTTGGTAAATCTTTGTAAAGTATGAGCGGACGACACCATGGATTAAAGGCAGGGATAGAAGCATTAAGGCCTCAAGTACTCCACCTCAACTTCTTTTACAATTATGCTAGTGCGTGTGTGTGCGCATATATATATATATATATATATATATATATATAATTAGTAAACCCCTCAATACAATATCTGACCGTTAATCATTGATGAAAGGATGCAAATCACTATGACAGAAGAGTCCAACACTCTTTCATGTATCCATATAATAAGACCTTTCCTATATATAGTTGTTCTAAATTTACAAATGACCCTTTAAAAAATTTAAAATTTCATTTTTATCTTTTTTAAAATTGTAATTTACTAACCCGTCCTCATCAAAAAATTTCCTGATGAACAACCGGCCTTGAAACAAATAAACAAGGAAAAAAACACTCTGCTCTAACAGCAACACCAATAACCACCTCTATTCTACGAACATTTGTTAAAGTAGTATCAAAATTTCTCTCAAAGAAAAAAGTGTAACTCATACACGACCCTTGGAAGCTCTAAATAGATGCATAAGATTTATGTGATGAAAACAAAATATGACCAAACAAAAAGGAATTCTTTTTCCTTCCCCTCGGCCGCCGCCGCCGCCGCCGCCGCCGCCAACAAAACTGAAAAAAAATAAATAAATAAATAAAAAGAAGAAGAAGAAGAGAAAATCTTCCTTTAAAAAAAAAAAAAAAAAGTGAAAAGTACTTCTACTTGATGACTAATATTGTGTAATGAAACCAAAATATTACCAACAAAAAGAAAATCTTGAAAGAGAGAGAGAGAAATCTTCCTTTTTTATTATTTAAAAAAAATGTGAAAAGTATTATCCAACTCGATGATTAACATCATTATTTTTCCAATTTATCGTATTATGCAATTTGCTTCTTTTCCTAACCGATGCATATCTTTCCTCTTTATTATTTAAAGGATTAAAAAAAAGTGTAAAAAGTATGATTACTTGGAGACTAATATCATTGTTTCCAACTCATTAATAATATTTGTGTAATTTGCTTCTTTTTCTAAAAGAGAAAGAAAAAAGAAAACCCAACCGTGGATATTGATGATCATGATGGGTTATCACGCCAGCTCCTCCCACTAAAAAGCGACATTCCCATTAGAAAAATATCATGGACTCATGAAATTAATTGGGGTTGAGTGGGAAAGCTCACCAATCCATTATTGAACATTTTTCATTGCACGTGTTAATTAGCCTCCTATATTAGGGCTAAATAATAATAATAACAATAATAATAATAATGCTACGACAACCATTTCTAATGTTAATTTCTCGAATTAATTTATGTGTTATTAAGTTATCTTATGATAAAAACACCTTACCATGTGACTCTTGATTGCAAAAAGATAATTTTAAATCGAGCATAGCTTTTGACAAAAAAAATGTATCGGTGCTGTCTAAAACATACTTTCACCATAGACATATACATTATTTTAGTTTTACGTATTATGTCTAAGGTTCTTACTTAACTTAATTAAAAAATATATTTCTTATTTTCATATTTCAAATATAAGAACTCTTACTTAAATCTATCACCTCACCCCGTTGAGGGTTATAGCATATATTATATACATCATTCATTCGATTTAAATCATACAATTTTGATCAGCTCCATAAGATTCCTATACTTGCGATGCCCAGAATAGAAATTTCTCTTCTTCTTTTTTTTTTTTTTCCTTTAAAAAAAAAAAGAAAAGAAAAATGTTCCCACTATCTAATTTTCTTCTATTTTCCTTGTTAATAACATAATGGTGGGGACTAAAAGTGGGGGTTGGTTTTCTTACAATGAAAAGGGTGTCATATTGAGATTTTGAGAGAATCATTCAAAGATAACCACTTGAGCAGACCAAACAGTCCCTGATAGGGAAAAAAAAAATTTTTTCTTTTTTTGGGCCCCTTGAGTTGAAAGTATGACCGGAAAAGATATCATGAACAGAAAACCAATCCTACTGCAAAATGATTAAAAGGAAGAAAAAGGATAGGGAAAAAAAAAAGATTCAAAAAATTCGTTACGCCTCTATTATTTAAAACTTCGTTAAAAAAAAAAACTTTGTTTTTTTTTTTTTGGCAAATTGAGTTGAAAGTATGACTGGAAAAAATATCATGAACAGAAAATCAATCCCAATGCAAAATGATTAAAAGGAAGAAAAAGGACAGGAAAAAAAAGATTCAAAAACTTCGTTACGCCTCTATTATTTAAAACTTTTTTTTTTTTTGGCCAATTGAGTTGAAAGTATGACCGGATAAAAAATATCACGAACAGAAAACCCATCCTACTGCAAAATGATTAAAAGGAAGAAAAAGGATAGGAAAAATAAAAAATAAAAAAGATTCTAGTATATTCTTTTTTTTTAATTTATTGATATTTTATTGGGGGAAATCTATGGTAGAGACCCTCTAAGCCGGGGGGAGGGTTGCGGCCGGGGGAGGGTGGCGGCCGGGGGGTGGGGGCCGGCGGGAGGGAGGGGAAGAGAGAGAAAGGGGAAGAGAGAGAGAAGAGAAGAGAGAGAAAATAGGGTCGTCGGTGGCGACGGTCGGCATCCGGGGCTGGGGGCCGGAGTTGGGTGGCCGGCATCGAAGATGAGCCGCCGGCGTCCATCGCAGACGGTGAAAAGATCACCGGCGACGGAGAAGATTTTAGGTGGGAATGATTATGTGAGGTTAGGTGTATAATAAATATCGTACACCATCAACATTTGAACCGTTTGATTAAATCTTAACGGTCTAAAAAATGACTCTACCGATAGAGATCCTCATAGGGTCTCTACCACAGTCACACCCATTTTGTTGACTGAGCAAAATCATCAACTTGAAGTTTTTCTTATCATGTTGCATTTTTGCTTTCGCTCGCTTTAAGAAGATACAAAAATAAACAACACAAAAAGATTTACATAGGTTTGTTTTGGTCAAGGTTACATTATCTTGTTTTGTGAGGGGTTTTCACAATTTTTTATTCAGAACGTTGAGAAAAGACTAAATATTCTCAGGTACAAATCATACATCTAACCCCTCTTCTGTAGGGTCATTCCTATATTTGTAGACCTCTTCTAAAGCTTAACAATTGCATGATTTTTCATTCTAATCATTTTACACATATTTAACACGTGTCTTGGTAACTCCCCGCATTTCCTATACCTGAAATGACCGTCGTAGGTGGTTCTTTACAATTGTCCATTGTTTTTAGGATAAATAAGATCGTGGGGGTCATTTCCTTGCCATTTTTATCATCGACGTTTACCATTCAGATTTGAAGACTCTCTATTCTTATAAAACTTGCTATTCCTAATACATTAAAGCCTTATTTGGTGAGTTAGTTTAACTTAAATTAATTATATTTTTTCATATTAGTTTTTGTTTTTTTCTGAAAAATTAACAAAAATTATAACTAGTTTTTAAAAAATCAATCAATTCAAATTTAAAAATTTTAACTCAAATCATTTTACTAAACGGAACCTAACAAATTCAAAGTCACGAGAAAAGTCATCAATGCGCTTAGTTGCTACAACAAACTGCAAGCTCAAAGGCAAGGGGCAAAGTAAGTGTGAAAGTGTAGCGATGTTGCCTTGCCTTGCTACATGATGCAAGTATTTTGAGACGGTCTCTTTGGTTCTAGGGGAGGTTATGGTAACTTTATTTACGGTGAACGTTACGCCTGAGGACCCGTTTGGTGGCACATATTGATATCTAGTTTTCCTTTTTTTTTTCATCAAGTCAAAATTACTTTTCAATATTCAATCTTTAAATGTTTGCAGCACACTCAAACTTTAAAAGTACATAACTTTGTTATTTCAAGTCAAAATAAAATGATTTTTTAATTGCATAAAATTTCGATAATAACAAAATAAGATCTATATTTTTTTTTTCCAAATACGTTTTAAGTTTTTATATTTTTTTTTACTCCGAATAGTTTTTTTTTCAACCAATACGTATTTTTAAAACTCCAATTCAAATATCTTCAATATTATATCTTCAAAACCTCCCCGAAACGAGCCCGAGTGAGAGGGTGCCTAACCTATATTTTAGGATAATGCCAAGGTGGTCGTGGATTCGATGTCCTAAGAGGAGCTCTAATTGGGAGGTGAATTTTATTAAGGAACGAGAAACGTTATTGACTCGAGATTTTTAATCCTCGTTTGGCCGAGTTAAGAGGACCGACAGTGGTATTGCTCATGATGGGGACACCGTTTGTTATATCTTTCTGATTCTTCTTGTTTGGTTGGGGGACACTGTTTGTTTGCCCATGCTATGTTTTCTATATGAATTGGTTGTTGCACTTTTTAGAAGGGTTTGCTTGGCATTGGCCCTTTCTTGTTTCTTTCCTTGTGGCTATGATTGCCTTTCTATTAAAAAATTATATATATGGTGATAAACAATGACTAAAATTGACATATTTTATTATTATTTAGTAAAATATTTTAGTGCACATATTTCTAGTTTTAGTTTTATTTCAGGTGAGTATTCATATTTTTCTTAATCCAAAAATCATTTAAAAAAAAACATAGAGATTTTATCATATTTAAGATTAAAACAATAAAATTCTCAGACAATTAGAGATTATACTAACAAATAAATAACAAATTTTTGATTTATGTGATTTATTGTTCTATATTTTAGTTGTTAAATAATTATTCAAATATTTAAATAAACATTTAGAAAGTGTATTAATTAGAGAATTTGTCATTTTTAAACAAGCATTTGAAAAATATTTGTTATGGATGTAAATAAATGGACAGATTGAGAACTTTCTTTTATTGTTAAGAAAGTAAATTAAAGTAATGACAATACAATTAGCTTTACGGTAATGACAATAGAATTAGCTTTACAGTAATGACAATAGAATTAGCTAAATGAAAGCAAACTCTAATCAACTTTTTTCTGGTATTGGAGAATAGTTCTAAGTATGTACTTGACAAAAGCAAGGTTTACATAGCCTCTTGATCTGTTATAGAATAGGAATCTAAAAGTAACCATCAAAGTTAATGCCAACCAAGCAATATCAATGAGAATTATTTACGGAAACAATTCATTATTCCTTTTTTTTATTATTATTTGCAAGTTTGAAATCTACATTTTATATTAGAGTTCGATGTGATATTGTTGATAAAACATGCTTACATCCGGAATATAATATTCTTTATAGTGTTTTTACTAGTTTTAACAATGTAATTAATAAAATATCCTTTTATATATCTAAATAAAAGTAAATTTATAATATGTGAACTTATCAAGGTAAATACATAAATTCGACATTATATCATGAATCAATATCAAGGGATTCAGATCATCTAATCCAATTTTATGTTACATGATATTTAATTAATTATATTATATCATGTTTTCTTTCTTTCTTTTTTTAATTTAATCGTCTACATTGTTTGAGGTATACTAAATTTAATTTCTTTTTTTTTTTTTAAATAAACATATAATTTGATGGTAAAGGAGAATAATTACCAATACTTTCTTTCATTTTTTCTTTATTTTCTTTATTATGTTTTTGGTAATCTTTTGTTTTTGTTTTTTTTTTTTTTTGTTTTTTCTTCCATACAAAGTAAACGTGCTATTAAAGTGATTAGAACGTGGATCAGCCAATTCTTAAAGAAAGAATCTCTTTTAAGGGCAGGACATTCCTCAACCTTAGCTATACTCGAGTGCTACTTTCTTTGCAAGTAAAGTTCCATCCTTAAATTCAACAAAATAAACTGATGTTTGACAATCTTGCCAACTACAATTTTCCAACACACATAAATGCATCACACACACACACACACACACACACACACACAAACATATATATATATATATATATATATATATATATATACATGGACTTTTCTTAGTTCTCAAGAGAAATCATGTTCTCAAAATATTTGGACCACAATACTATGTGGTCATAAACAAATGAAATTCAACGGTTGTCAATATCACAAAATTAAGCCTGAAATTGATACGTACTTCTTCATGTATCACATAAAATTACAGGAGAAAAAAAAAGTAAATAAAATAAAAATTATGGTCTAAATTTTGAAAATAATATTAAATGAAACCAATATTCACACACACACATCAATTACATAAAAGAATATGCAAAAAAAAAAAATAAAAAAAAAATAAAAAATAAAAGGAGAAAAGAACAAGGACTAGGACACTCGTATAATTATTGGAGAAGAATACAATGAATTTTCAGTGTAAATACACTACCACTTGACAGAAATTAAAATTTAGTCACGATATTATACATCCCAACAGGGAACAAACGATTTTATTCCAAAAAAAAAAAAAAAAAAAAAAAAAAGAGGGAGCAAACGACATTTTTCTATGCGTTACGTACGAGCTGTCTCCATGGCCAGTTCTTGGTGAATAGTGGGGTTTTGGTTGGCCTACCCCCATCAATCATATATGCAGAGCATATATACATATACATACATATATAAATATATATATTTATATATCTGGCTTAGTGCTTATATATTATTATTATTATTATTATTGATCAATTATATGCATCACTTTATAGACATGCACACCACTATTTTTTTTTTTTTTCCTTTTCTTTTTCATCCAAGTGTGAACATATATTTATGGTATGAACCACCTCTAAAGCAAGTCTTACCAAATCACTAAATCAAAGGCCAAAATTTAATCATTTCTCATTTCTTTAAACACAGTGGACCAATGACATTTGTGTCCAACTCCGGTCACCGTCGGCGGCCGTCATCCTGTTCCTCGGGTGACGTCATGTTCACCCGCATTCCCAGTGACAATCATCTTCTTATCCTTAAAATTAGTCTCTTTTCTTTTTTTAATTCTCGGATTTACCGTGTTTTTTTCCTCATTCCCATACATTCCGGCTTCTAGATTTCCTTTTGCCTTTTTTCAATTGTAAAAAACCTGTATATTACAGCAGTCTTAAAACGTTGACAAGCCTATAATTCTTACCCCACACTACTCTCACTCCTTTTGGGTCCCACTACTTTGGTTCTATATACACTGTACTTTTCAACATATAAATGTGTGTATATGTGTATATAGATAGATATATAGATCCACAAACTCCATGCTCGGTCCCAACAGTTGATCGTTATTTTACACACAAAAATGGCAATTCTCAAACCAGCTTCTTCCTCAGAAGAAATCAGCACAAGAAACGACAACAACGAGCTGATCCCGGGGCTACCAAACGACGTCGCAGAGGTCTGTCTCCTCCACCTCCCTTATCCGTACCAAGCTCTTGTACGCTCCGTTTCGTCGTCGTGGAACAAAGCCTTGACCGACCCGACTCTCCTCTTGTCCAGAAACTCCCTGTCCCTCTCTCTTCCTTTTCTCTTCGTTTTCGCCTTCAACAAATCCACCGCCACGATTCAGTTTCAGGCCCTCGATCCCCGATCCGGCCGTTGGTTCGTCCTCCCGCCGATTCCCTCCGAAAAGGACGCCGTTTCTTGTCCCTCCGCATTCGCCTGCGCTTCCCTGCCACGTCACCGGAAGCTCGTCGTCCTCGGCGGGGTGGGATCCGACGCCCGCCGCCCCACGGGGGCTTCCATGGTCTACCGCACCTCGACCAATCAGTGGTCGGAGTCCGCTCCGATGCCGACGACGAGATTCTCCTTCGAGGCCTGCCACCTCGCCGGGAAGATCTTCGCCTTCGGAGGGAGCTCCACCGCCGGGGAGATGCTCACCGTCGTCGAGTCGTACGACCACAAGACCGACACGTGGACACCGGCGGCGGCGCTCCCGGCGGCGTTCAGCCGGTACAGCTGGGCTGTGGTTGGGGGGAGGTTGTGCGTCACCGAGGGGTGGACGTGGCCGTTCATGTTCTCGCCCAGAGGGGTGGAGTATGATGCGGAGAACGACACGTGGCGACAGATGAGGAGGGGGATGAGGGATGGTTGGACGGGGGTGAGCGCCATGGTGGGCGACAGGCTGGTGATGATATCGGAGTACGGGGACTGTCCGATGAAGGTGTACGACGAGGATCATGACACGTGGCACTACGTTGGAGGGGAAAAGTTCCCGTGCGGAGCGCTCAGACGGCCATTCACTGCGACCGGGCTGGATGGGAAGATCTTTCTGATATCAAGTGGTCTAAATGTAGGGATTGGGAGTTTGTATAATGATGAGAATGGGGATGTGACCGTGACGTGGCAGATTGTCCCTGCTCCGTCCGCTTTTCGAGGATTTTCGCCGTCGAGTTGTCAAGTGCTTTACGCATGAAGTACATCTGTTTAACATCAACGCTAATAGAAAATAAGTAGAGTACACTTTTAATTAGTTGTAAGAATTACGAAGTATTTTTCTCATTTTTTTTTTTTTTTTTTTTTTTTGCTTTTCTTTAATAAAAAATGAGAATGATTGAAGTCTATATCCGTTGTCTTTATTTTTTACTCATTTTGATTGTGTCTTCACTTAATAGTTATCACGTCAATCTAAATTTAACAACATAATCATATTAATAAAAATAACAATTCATTTAGAAAAATAATTAAAAAGAATGAAAACGAGATGGTCGATTTCAATTTAACTGTCTTTGTTTTGGATGGTTATGATAATTGACATTATTTTCTTGAAAAGATAGGCCATTAGTGGAGTCGCACCTGTGTTTCTTTGGCATTGTTAGGCAATTTCAAGGGTGTTTTATTTCATTGTAGTGCTGTTCAATCCCACTCTCAATATATATATATATATACACACACAGACATATATATATATATACATATATATATATATATATGAAATCTACAGCAAGTTAGCTGAACTAGCCCATGTTGATAATGGCATCTTTGTTGTTTGTGTTGGAGTAGTTTTTTGTTTCCCATGTTGCTAATTAATACAGATACACTGGTAAAAATTTTAGATTCGACAACGGCTATTAACCATCGTCTAAAATTAACACGATGGTTAGACAATCATCATGTAATTTGCTGTCATGGAAAGCTTTAAAATCACTATCGTCGAATGGAGAAATAAGACGACAAAACTTGCTTACTGCGAAGACTTTACACAATAATTTTTATCAAAACCATTGTGTAAATCCAACATTAATTTAAGTAACTATCATATAAAGTCCAACATTAATTTTTTTTTTAAATTCACATTGTTTACATGACAATTTTAGTGAAAAACCATCATGTAAAGTCAAATATTAATTTTCTAAAAAATTCACATTTTTTTATGATTTCTCATAGGTGGCCTAATATGTGTTTTATCTAATACACAACCTAGAATAGAATTGATAAAATAATAGCAATTTGTATCAATATAAATATCATCCACTATATTACAAGTTTACATATTATATTTAATAAATTACATTACAAATTTATACCATTCTCCCGTAATCAAATTCATATCATCACTAGTATAAAAATGTTTAGCTTTGAAATAAGTCTAATCCATTAGTATTAGAGACTATGTCCCTCATAAAACTTAAAACAAAAAAACCAAATTAAACATTACCCTCTTGACGAGGGTAAGGACGATACGAGATTTTTGTTTTATAGTCTTATCTTTTTTAATCCATTCTTCGACTATAAGCCTCCAATCCATTAGAGCCCTAGCAAGTTTGCTAAATTCAAAATAATTCAGATCAATAATTCAATTTTGACATTTCATCAAGCATGTGGTGGGTAGAAAAAAAACGCAAAATATAGTTTACAAAGATCTTAAATTGCCAATTCTCAACAGAATATAGTCTACAAAGAGCAACAAAAAAATATTGAGCAACAGTAAATACACAAATTACACTCCAAAAAAGTTACTCAAAAATTGTGTGTTTGTATTTTTGTTGGAACTAACTCATCAAGAAATTTCTTGTTTCTTTCTCCACAATTTCTTAGCAACTAAACATTCCACAAAACCATTGACCAAATTGTTTCAAACTCCAATTTCCCAAAAACAACTAAACCACACAAGATTTAGATATAGAAAGATAGCATTTTCGTTCAAGAAAACAAGAAATTGAGCAAAAGAGTCACCTTACTTTTCTTAGAAGTAAAATAGTCACTTTTTTTCCCCCAAACGACCTTGATGGGAAGAGAAGGCGGCAAGGGTAGTGGTGGCGGGAGAATGAGAGGAGGGGAGGTGATGGCCTTGTTGGGAGGAGAGAGCAGAGTCGGCGGGAGAACAAGAGAGAGGGTAGGGCAGCACGGTTGCTGGGAGGAGAGGGCGGCAATAGTGGTGAGAGGGAGGACAAACCAATGTGTGGGTGAGAGGGAGAGGGGGGGGGGGTGGCGGGCGGCAGCGGTGAGAGGAAGGAGGAAAAAGAGGTGAAAATGAGAAAGGGTGAGGGAAGGCATAAGGAAAATGAGCCTAGTATAGGGTTTATATGCGGATTTCAATGCCCAAATTCAAATTTTTTTTTCTTAAAAACTTTACACGAACTTATGCGACGTAACAGAGAAATCCTTCGTTCCCATTGGGAGGCCACCTATTTTGTGACCCACGGTGGAGGGCCGCATGGGTAGTCTCCAAGCGTGAACCATTGCCGGATTTGGAGGTCCAGCACGAGTAGAGCCGGCATCCGCAACATCGCGAGCTCACTGGCTTCCACCACATCTCGAGATCGGATCTCCGTCACTAGTGATGAATCCATCGTCACCCATCCCTCCAACTGCTTGTGAGCTTTTTTCGATCGGCGTACCATCAGGGTTGTCAATTGTGATTGAACGAAGCCAAAGGAAAAGTTTTCCCCTTTTTTAAGTGTAATCAAGTGTTAAAGAAACCACACCAATTTGCACCCATTCAATCTACACCTATTCGATCTACACTATCAAATGCCGATCCGATGGTCATAAATGTTCACTTTATCAATGGGGTAAAGTAAGTTTATCCCATTGTAGAATTTCCATCGAAAATATTTCTCCACTCTTTTTCTTTTTCGTAATTAATTTGTGTGCGTGATTTGGGCAGTGAACAATTTTGACGAGCATTGTCATGCAAACGTTTATTTGGAGGCGCAGCATAGTTGCAAAAAAGAAAAGAAAAAAGTCAATTCGTGCGTACAATAATAGTTCAATCAAATTCCTTTCCTCTCGCTCTCTCTCCTGACTAGATGATGAGCACGCCACTTACCCAAAGTACATACACGCTTTTAAAATTAGGTATTAGGTATAGAGTTCTATATTGCCCAAAAGAACTAAATATATCGTCTACTTTTGTTTGGTCAATTTTGAAGCTTGGGGTATTGAATTACCTATTATGAGGGGAAATAAAAACAAATGACACAAGAAATAGGACAAAACGATGCACAAAACTTGTGTCTTTTTATACGGTCTTGAATCTTTAGTCAAAAGTGAGCATATAACTATACATGTAGCATTATCAAGCATGCGTGAAGGTATCAATAATAGGATGATGCAACGGTACTTTTCAACAACAAAATAAAAATAAAAGAATAAAAAACAAAAAGCGGTAACAATAACTTTTTCTTCTTCTTTTCAAAACTTTAAAAAATGTATATGATTTTAAATATCACTTATTGATAAAAAGTAATCTTATGATGTAAGACTGACAGATATAATTTATTTATTTTTATGATGTTTAGAATTAGTGGTGTCCTAAATATTTTTCTTTCCCTTTTAGAATGTCTCTTGACAACCCCAATTAAAGGTCTTGCACGATCAAACTCTCTTCATTTTATAAATGCATCTCAAAATTTCTTCTTTAAATAATAAAGATAGGGAAAAAAAAAAAAAAGACAACAAATAATTCTTTTTATGTTGGTAAAAAAAAGCAAGTGTGAAGGCACACTCAATCTTAATGTTTTTGTCAATAACAGCAATTAAGAACTGGTCAATAAAAGAAGCATATTGTTTGCAATTATCTTGTTTACAAGCCAGACAAAAATTTTAATGAAGCGTAAAATGAATAACATCATTTTTTAATAAATAACATCAATATATAAAAATTAAAAGGTAAAGTTTTAGTAGGAAATATATGAAAGTTTATAATTTTCAGTGGGGATTTTCTTTTAGTAGGGACAAAATAGAAAAATCATAAAATTATTAGGGTAAAATTAAAAGAAAAAAAATTACAGTTGGGGCTATAGCCCCCTCTTGCGCTGCATACATCCGCCCCTGGCTCTCAAATTACTTAAAGCAAATTGTAAGATCAAGTGGGTGACCTCTTTGTGATAGATTTTTGGCAAGACTGATGGAAAATTAAAAGAATGGAAGAGTTAATACCTAGGTGAGGAGGCAAAAAAAGAAAAAAAATTAAAAATTAAAAAAAAAAAAGAATAAGGGGTTTATTTCGTATTGTTTGGTAGGACAGAAAGAAAGGGAAAACGAAAAAGGAGGAAATTCTACCCTCTTATAAATTAGAAGATAACGAGGGATTAATGTCAAAACATCTATTTTAAATGCCACCTTTTTTTTAACCCTTCTCTTATCTTATCTTTTCAAAATTGAAAGGATTAAAACATAGAAGGTCTAATTAATTTATAACTTTTTTTGGTTTTATTTTCTACTTTATCAAATAATCTAAGATTCTATTTTCCTCTAGAAAATCGCTGCTCCAACTTTTTTCCTCTCTATTTTCCAATCTACCAATCATAGGCTAGAGAGTGTTTTTGGTAGGAGATAAAAGTGGAAAGAATGAGAGGAGTGGAGGGATTAGTGAGTGAACTTTGAATGATTATTTGAAAAGAGAGAAAAGAGGGGGGAAAAAAAAAAAAAAAACCGAACGTTATACGAGAAAACACCTCCATTTTTTACCTTCCTAAATTGAATATTGGCTCCATTTCGATCTTCGTAAACACCTCCATTATGACTAATGCTTATTGGCTCCGCTTTTTTTCAGCTCCGCTCAGCTCCCTCATACTCCACGTTTGGCACTGAACTGCTGTTTGTTGGGCTCTAAAACAATACCAGGCAGTGGTTTTTTTTTTTTTTTTTTTTTTTTTTTTTTTAATAATTAATTTGGAAAAGTAGAAAAACAACTTTAGAGCAATAAAATCTAGCAGGAGAGTGGGAGAGTGGGCCCCATGTCTGCAGCAATTTTCAAAAGTGGAGGTAACCACGTCAAACGGAGCCAAGCGGAGTTGAGTTGAGAAAAATCGGAGCTATTTAGCATTGCTCTTTGCTATAAAGATTTCACACCCAACGTTGTACGAGAAAAATCCTCTCCCTCTTTCCTATTTCCGTCGTATAAGTGATCTATCACTTTTTCTTTGTTATTTTCTCTCCTCCACACCAAACTTATAGTCCACCATGGAAGACCAAAAATTTATAAGACTCGAGTACATATCACGCAACTGATATGAATGTTAGGCGTATCACAATAGAGATATGCAGTGTCAATTTTATTGCAAATTACTTTGATTTTCTCCATCAATTTTCCCAAATCAAGATTATGTAGTGTTGTGTCCGGACTTCGACTTCTGGCACTAGAGCTAATAACGTGATGAAATATATATATATAGAGAGAGAGAGTAAACCAGCAATATCGCTAAAAGTTGAATCCCAAAATAATAGTTGTGTGTAAATATATATATTGTAACACCCACGTGATACAACTATACAACTCTCAAAAAAAGTCATATTAGGTAGTGTTATTCCCTTAATTTCAACCCATATTATTCTTAAGTAGTTAAATAGATAAAGCATGAAAATGAGGGTAAATTTAAACTTTGGGTACTACCTCATAGATAATAAAACAACTATATCACACTCAACCCATATAGCTGGCCAAGTATGTATACAATATAACACATAACTCAAAATGGGCACAACCAAGAATATATATATATATTTATTTATTTATAAACATAGCTATAAGAGTAATCAAAGCTCAAAATAATAGGTCAGATTGTCCATTTACACAAGTCCATGAGCATCACGAGTACACCAGCCAACCATCTAGTCCTCAACTAGTGCTGAGAAGTGCCCTCACCTGCATCACCATAAACTAATGAGCTAAAATCCAGTAAATAGAATCAACACATGACATAAAAAATATAGAGATGCATGAACTCATGACTTTACTTCTTCAATTACTTATTTCATTTCACTTCTTATACTCTTTTTTATCTTTTACGTGCATTAGGGTTTCTTAAATTGAGTGGTATCCCAGATACCTTAGTCATTGGACCTTGTGGCCATAAAACAAACATCATAATAATGAATACCATCATACGGGGTAAAGTTATTTTAAACATTCCTTTTCCTTGTGATCATCAAGGAAGTTGCCCACATTATAAGTTTCCATTGTGACAGGAGGTCCATCGATCCCGTGACCATAAATATAATGTAACAAGGTGCCGTCGTGTGAGGTATATCATATTTAAAATACTCTTCTCCCTCGTGATCATCGATGACGCTTCTCACGCCGCAAGTCTCCATCGAGACATAAAGGTCCGGAAGTCTCGATCGAGATACATTAACAATAAACCCTTCATAAGTCACCAATAGATCATTTAAGCTACTCTCAAACTCATTTATTACATAAAATGCATTTGATATACATCTTTCATCATGTAGTGCATGAATGCTTATGCCATCGTGATATATAAACCGTATGCCTAAATCTCACTTTCAAATACATAATACATATGCATGACTTTTATGGTGACACATATGCAATTCTACTTACCTCGTGATTGGGTATTACAGAAAATAATTCTCGAGCTTCACCTCAGGGGATCCGGTATTCAACATCTCTGAAATATGGAGCAATTTAACCACTTTATTATCACTTCAAGAATTATTAATAATAACAGTACCAAGGAGCTCGTTTCCCTATAATGGACTTTAAATTTAAGACCTAGTTCTTTAAAAAATTTAGCCATAGTTTCCCTTGTATTTAAGCCTCCATAAAGCTTAAATATCTCATACAATACCTGAAAACAATATAATTTTTTCAAAATATCCATAAATTACAAGATTATTACAAAATCACAATTTTCATTTTTCACTGTCTGGTACCAACCTTATTGTCAGGGCCATATCTCCCAATCCATAAGGAATTAATCAAAACAGTTTTAGGGGTATTTAGTCAACAGATGGAGGGAACAATTCGCAAATTTTCAACTCCAACAAAACTCTGTAGCATATAGAAATAAATAAATAATCTGAACCACAATGAAAACTAACCTGAAACTGGATAGATTCCCAAAATGTGAGTAAAACCCTAATCTCCGAATTCAACTAGCTCTCACTGTTTTACATACTTTAACCTAACATAAGAGGCGACATGCCATTCAAAAATTACAGCTTAATTCTATAGTAAACCCTCTAAACCAATGTCCAAGAAAATAAAAACCGAAACTGCCTTTACCTTGATACAAACTAGGCTTTTCCTTGAAATTCTCCACCAAAAATTTATCAATCCACTCAAGATTGCTCTTAATTTCTCAAAACCCTAGCTGAATATGGTGTTTAGAGACAGAGAAGTCGGACTTGGAGGACTTGAGCAGAAAATGAGCCACCTAGTTGCTTTTTTAGACTTTAAAGTGTCAAGTAAGCACCTTAATTACTTAATCATGAAGTAATTTCACCTAAGCTAGACTAGTGTTTGACTTTTCAGCTTATCCACCTCCTTAATGGGGTGTTGAATGCTCACACCAATCCTCAAATACAAACTAGGCCTTAACCAACTAACTTGCTTATCGAATGTGAGTATACACTCACACTGAAAATCCCATACACCTAAAACCCTATCTTTGGATCCTTCACTATATTTGAACTCCACAACTTATTTAATCCATTAAATTTCATAGATGCCACTCTCATAACTCCTTTTTCATTAGTCCAATTATCAGATCCACCTTCTAGGAACCCAATAATTCATCAATGCATTATATATGACTCAACAGTTATACACATTTAAGGTATAATGCATATTATGAACTTCAACAAATGCATTTCAATAATCACTCAAACATGTAATTCATATGCATGATATCATGAAAGGATGCAATGCATTGACCAATAAGTATGTGATAATTCTGGGCATCATATATATATATATATATATATATATATATATAACTTGGGATTTCGAATATGTCCAAATATCATCACGTAAACTATTTTCAACTCGAAAACAGTTTTGTGGCAGGAGTTCTTCTGCATAATATAATAAATAGTCTAGGGTTCTAAATGATTGTTTTTGAATTTTAGAATGAGATTTAAATTGGACGTATCAAATAGAAAGGAATTTGATAATTAGACTAGGATACTCATGTTATGAATTTTAGAGTAATTAAAAAAGTTTTATCCTTCATTTTAAGAATTATGTTTTATTCTTGATTTTAGTATTTGTGTGGCATGAGTATGCATTGTGTTCTTTCTCTCTTTGGCATACTTTTATGGGTTTAGGATTTTAACTGATTTTGTAAATTTCAAGGGGGAAAGGAAATATTTTGTATGTATACTATATAAAGAAAATCACAACATAAATTAGGTAAATTAAATGTTACAACACAATATCTAGTATCTGAACTCCCCCAATAAACTGGCTTTTCCCCCCCTTGTAAAATGACTCTTATTATTAGTTTTTAGTTGACAAAATTGGTTATCTATTTTCTTTAAAAAGCGAGAAAATTGACTCCATTTTTTTGCATTGGAGAATCTTTATAAACAATATAAGGACAATCCTCTTAATTGTTCATAATATTTTTAATTATTCGCATGAAACACTTTTTTGGCCAAGAAAAAGCATGTTCAACTTCCAAAAGCTTTTTATATATTATCCTTTGAACAACCATCAACATTTTTAAAAGCTAATAAGGGGATAAACCTTCTCCAAAAAATTTTAAAAAATTTTCTTCAGTTTTCATCTTCCATTGACTTTTTCTCTTTACAGTTATGCCTCTATTGATTGATTTTAAATTAAAATTGACAAATTTACTCTTGTTATTTTTGTTGCCCTAAATCCATATTCCTATATATTTCATCACAATAAGATGTGAAGAATGAAATGGCAAGCATGACAAAGTTGGAAGAAAATATTGAAGCAAATCCAGAGTCTTTGATTTTGGTGCACTCTAATTAGCCTTGTCATTGCTCGATGTTGAAGTCATCGTGAGATCAAACACAACCAGAATCTGGCAAGGAAACGTTCGGTTGCACGACAATAGTAGGCGATGAAAGCATATACTTAGAAACTCGTAAACATCCGCCGATTAGACTATCGTCGAAAGCAGATGGATCAATGATTTAAAAATAAAAAAGCGGTATAACCTTTGAAGGAAGCCATTTATAACTTGCTTTTTCAATAAGAACTTTTTCATTTTGAGAAAGAACAAGGAAAACAAAAATGAATCGGAAAAAAAAAAAAAAAAAAAAAAAACCAAATGACTCTAATGTTTTGTTTAGGGTTTAAGTTTAACTCTAACAAAATTGTATTTTTTCATCTTAATTTTTATCTTTTTAAAAAAATCAATAAAAATTATAACTAATTTTTAAAAAATCAACTAAACTGTAACTTATAAGTTTTATCTCCAACTAACTTATTAAATAAATGCTAAGTTCTGTAATAAGAAACTTGTCAGTTACGTAAGACGGTATATGACATAAGTATTACACATGGGTGAATAAAGGAAGAAGCTTCCAAGTCTTAATTTTTTTAAAAAAATCTCAATAATGTGCAAAATAAATATGCCTGTAAAAATTACCTTTTTTTACTATGAGGAATTTCATAAATGTTAAATTTAGTGACTTTTACCGTTAAGTGCAGTAAATGATAATTTCAGTAATTAATTGCTAACTGATGTCTTAATTTATTATTCTAATTACAACAAAATTGTATTTTTCTGAATTATGCAAATATTGAAATTTTATTTTTACGCACTCTAAAACTTTAATAATAATAACAAAATTTAATTATCACATTCTTAATAGCGTTATATATTAAAGAATAAAATCTCAAATACGTTATTTTTATATATGTTACAATAAATAATATGTTAATACATTAATATATACGTCAAGAGATGGTCCAAAAAGAATAGATTATACCAACATTCTTTAAATGAATTGATTCTTTAAATGAATCGATAAAACACACATTTTTCTTATTAAATACTTAAATTTAAATTATTGTCATAATATTAATTGATATATAGATAATTTATTTAATAAAAGATTCATATGTCACATCAAGAAACATCTGAATTTTCAACCTTTCGGAATTTTCTAGATACGCGCTTTCCCATACAACTTTCCTCGAACCCAAACAAACCAGAGAGGAAAAAATCTAGACGCAGCTGTGATTTTCCAGAATCTCAATCCCTCCCTCTATAAATCGGAAAAATCTGCAAATCCTTTGTAACCAAAAAATCAAGAAGCGAACTCAATTTTCGCGGCAAACAAACAAAGAATCAACCTGAAAAATTTCCTGATCGGTTCGTAGTGAAGATCTCAAACATTTTGGGTTTGATTGACGGGAATAAGGAAAAGAAGATGTGTCTGGTTTTTGTTTGCGACCAGGAGGAGAGGGTGCTGTCGAGGCAGGTGGCGCCGGGGGCGTGCCCGTACTGTGGAGGGATGATTCAGGCCATGGACGTCGAGAGCCAGTGGCGGCTCTGCTTCCTTCCTCTCTACTGGAAAACCAAGCGCAAATTCTGCTGCTCTGTTTGTTCTAGACGCTTGGTTCTTCAGTATTGATCCCAAATCCAAATCCAAGTTTTTTTTTTTCCCCCTTCATTTTCTGGTTTTGTTATACAGATATAGATCGTAGTTGTGTGTATGTAACAAAATTATACTTGCTGTTGTTTGTAATTATATGATAAATGGGTGTTTGACAGTTTTGGTCGATTCTTTTGCTAAAATCTCTTGGTTCATATTCATGCCAAAAATTAGGCCTTCTTTCTTTTTTTCTTTCTTTTTTTTTTTTTTTTTTTTTTTGAAAGATTGTAAGTTCGCTGCGTGATCTGTTTAAAGTGGATTGTTCATATAAACTGATCACCACGTTGACACGATTTGAATCTAACCAAATTCGTTTATTTTGGTTCTCCAAGATGCAACAAAACCTTCAAGTCAATTTCTTTTTTTTTTTTTTTTTTTTCTTTTTTCTTTTGGTTGAATGAGGCTATGAAAAACAAGCATCTGAAAAAATAAATAAATGGTGTAACCAAAGGGAGGTCGACCAAACAGATTGGTGCTCGTTCTTGAGCCGTTGCGCACCTCATACTAGTCCCTCGGTCAAGTAGGGCAATGCCCTTGCTCGAAGAAAGGGATTCGGGTTGAATCCCGGTTACTCACACCAATTGAATTCCAATAATGGGTGAAACCCAACTGGTGCGAGAAACCGGAATTCAATCCCGTTGGGTTGACTTCAACATACTCAAGCAGCTGACCATGTCTGCTTGGACACCATGTCTAAGCAGTGCGATGAACACACAATCATACACTACCAAGCAGAATAGGCAAGCACGACAACAAAGGACTTGTATCTAATTCTAGATATCTTAGTCCCAATCTCCCAAAACACCATCCATTGGTATCTTTTCTCAAAAAAAAAAACAAAAAAACGTCACCGGGGAGCAAAGTCATTTTAACTTTCGTTAAGGTGCGAAGCAAGATCAACAGGACCGGCATGAAAATGCATAGGAATGCAGCGCTGCTATGGCATGAGGGTAGTTTGATAGGAGCCGGGTATAAAGTAGTTCAACATGTGTAAAAGCGTGTTAGTTCCTTAGTAACAAATGTTGAACAAGACGTTCAACACGGAAGATTATCAGTACGTCCAGACATAAAATGGTTCAACATGATCAAATCTAGAAATTACCACACCGTTTGGAATAATATCGAAAGATTTCACATTGGCCGATCATAAGCAACGTCGAATGCTTTTTCACGTCGGTCAAGTGAAAACCAACACAGAAAGAGCGGAAGGAAACTGACATAATAATGAATTTTCTTCTATTTTCAAGATAAATCTGCGTCACCATAGTTTTTCATTCAAGTGTAAAAACAAAAACGATGGTCATTTACCAAAAACAAAAACGATGGTAGAAGAACCAAAATCCAAACAAAATTTGTGAAGTATAACGATGAGATCATTAATCAATCACTTGAAACTTTCTCAAAATATGGCGATAGAATGGTTATGTTGCAAGACATGTTCCCAGGTTGGTCACTCCCCAGTTCATGTGCTATGCCACCGGATTTCAGTTCGTCCCGTAGGTTCAAGATCTCGGGTTCTCCATTCACCTCAACATTATCCTAAATGTTCAGAAGATAGAATACGGTCAGTACTTTTACAAAGCTTTAAATTACGATCCCAGCAATTCATACATGCAATTTTGAGAAATTACAAGATTCACTAGGGAGAGAACAAGAGAGCACATCCAAAGAGATGGGAACAAGTTGTTGATTGACAACTTCAAGTTTCCCAATACACGACTTCCACCTGCCCCAAATTGCGTTCTTTACTACTTTTGAAGCCAATTTATTTTTTGGTAGACACACTATGAAGCAATTCTTTAAGAATTTTCCCCAAAGCTACACCAAAAATATTGATCCAGAACGATTTTTTGCTCCTTAGTTTTGACTTTGTCATCCAAACAAAGGGAGAAATCTACCAGCAGATTAAAGAACCATGAAGATAGAAATCAACTTGTTTGGACAAAGAACAATTGCCCCTATAGAAAATGAAATAGCCAACCCCATTAAATGTAGGACTGAATTTAGCGGAATGAATTTTCACTCACCAACAACTAGTGATAGGGCGAGACACAAACGGGGACAAGAAATCCTAGATAGAGGATACTATTCTCTGATTAATCTCTTAATAGGAGACTTTCATACAAGTAGCTTCTAAATTTTATATTTTGATATTTTAGTAAAGCTAACTCACGGACCTCAATGGATCACTAGATTACTAGCTCCAACAGTTTAAGCCTGAAACCAATTATCTCATAGTTGGTTGTACTGCAGTTGTTATAACAAGTGATTTTGCATTGAGAAATAGGCATATACGAGACTAAGATTATATACAAAGCACAAAAGAAATGGAATTTCACATACAGCAAAAGGTAACACATTTTCTATCATTAGAAAACTTGGGTTTTATTTTTTTTAACATTTGTTTTCTTTTCACCTAGAACTGTGCACAAATTGAAAGACATAACATCCAGAGCAAACTTTCAAGCAAATAATAACAAAGAAAATGTTATAAAGTTCCAGAAAAAGAATATATCTTTAGGTTGCATAAATATACATTCAGCAACTTCAACCAATCTTGGTCAGCAGCATGCAACATTTCAGAAGAAAAACACTTGCCTATATTTCATCATCTTGTAGTTTTTACTCTATCATGAAGTACAACAAACCAATTACACGCAGCTGATAAAAAAAGGGCCTAATTTTTCTTCACTCGGTTTCAAATGAGCTGGCTGAAACAAGATAATCTAGGATTCTATTGTCCTAACATAAACAATACAAAAGCAATTAATGTACAATATAAATCATTAGCTTCTTTAGTATCACAAATAACAACTTCTTAGAGCTGTTAAGCGTGTGGAGCCTAATTATCACCCACCTAAATGCATGGCTTCAGACTTTTATTTTTAGTTGTCGTGATTTTAGCATTATTGATTCGGGATATTATGGTTGGAGAAAAACAAATAAAGTTTGAGAGACATATGAATGTGTGATTTTCTGTAATCTCTTTCTAAATCGTGGTGAAACTCTACTGATAGTTGACATAGCTTATGAACTAGTATAATTCTTATATGTGCTTTCTTTTCTTACCTTCTTTTATTCTTATATTTCATTGCTCTCATTAGTAAAGAATTAGGATGCTTAATCCATAACATTTGCTATATGGGCTTGAATAGAACTCCTCCCCAAAAGCGTCGCGTCAAAGGAAGAGTGTGTCCAACATATATACATAAACACAGTACTTCTAACACTCTAAACTCTCTTGTCATGCAAATGGGTCGGACTCCAAACACAGTACTTCTAGCTCTAACACCGCGATAAAATAAACTTTGGTAGAACTCGTCCCTAAACACTCTCAAAGGGAGAGAGCGCCTAATCTTTAATCTATAATGCCTAGTAACTTCGTGATGTGAAAGACAAATTTAACTTCTAACCCCATTAACAACATTAAGAAACAACGAAATCGCCTAACGAACAATGTGTCACATATAACACCTAGCAAAAAAACCAAACAAATTTCACATTAACCAAACTTTTTTGTCGGTTAGATTTACCGACCGATCTCATCAGTTTCCATGGAGTGAAACCGATCACTGAACCGAAGAGTGTACGAACGGTTCGGTTTTCCGACCGAAGTCGTCGGTCGGGGCGTCGGTTTTCGAAGCCAAAGATGCGGAGAGAAACGCGAGGAGAAGAGAAGAAGAATGGTGGCGACCGGCGAATGATTCATAAATGGACTTGTGGGCTTTGGGCTTGGGCTCTGACTTAAAAGTGAAAACTTAGAAAAGAAAAAGAAATTATATGGGTTTGGACTTGGAATTAGACTAGGGTTGCTGATATATTTCTCATTCTTCCTCATTGGAATCTCCGTCTTCCTTCACAGCGGAAATCGTCTATCGCAAGTCGAAATTTCATCGTCTTCGACTTTCGGCTGGTTTTACTGAATCGAAATATGCTTGGAGAGTTGGAGGTGGTAACACCATGGCTGCTTCGGTACCAGCGATGGCGGCGCTGCGTCTTCGCCATGAGTTCCGGCGACAATCGCCATGAGTTCCAACGAAATCCTCGAGCACCTCCGATTGGCATATTTACCGCGGCCGACGGTCTCACTCTCCCTCTCTCTATCGGGTTGTACCGCCGGACGTCCGGCTGCCGTACAACAGAGTATTCCACATGTGTGTGTGTGTTTCTAAAACTAAGCAAAACCAAAAGAATTCATTACTTAGAGATTGGGGGTTTCGGTTTACCGGGTGAATAGAATTGTTGTTCTCGGGCCTGGAATTCTGGATAGTGTGAGGATCCTCTCTGTTGGGGCAAAATGAGAAGCAGCCATGGCCGATCTGTGTCAATTTCTTCAACTTGTCTATCAGATGTCCCCGGAGCCCCACGTCCCGGATCTGGTTATCGGACCTCTCTGGAGGCGGCGGTGGAAAACTCCAATGACCCATCTCACCCACACCCGCTGTTTTATTTTCTTTCTTTTTTTTTTTTTTTTTTTGTTTTTTTGTTTTTTCTTAATAGGACCTTTTATAAACGAGGTAGGAATTGGAGATACCAAAAGTAGCGTTATAAACGAGGTAGGAATTTGAGATACCAAAAGAATTTGCCAAAATGGCCTAACAACAACTAACAACAAACTGAACTCAGGAAAATGATTTTTCTATTTATTTTATATTTTTTTTATTCCAAAAATGCTGATTGTGTAAATAAAAAAATTTTTAATTAAAAAAATTAGATTAAAATCAAAGTTTTGAATAAAAGAAGAAATCTGGGCATCAAACTTCACCCTTCCCTTCCTTCCTTCCTTCCTGCGCTTCTTCTTCTTCCTCGGCGTTCCCTTCCCTTCCCTCCCCCCAAAAGAGTCTCCCCAAATCCGCCGCCTCCACCCTAATGACGCCGTCGAAGATCCGAAGACGGCGCCACAAGCTCCGACCACGCCTTCTTCTTCCTCTTCTTCCCCTCCGACCACCACAAGCTCCGCCGCCAGCTCCACCACGCCTTCTCCTTTATCGAAAACGCTCCTGCTCTTCGTGCCGATTTTCTCGCCGGCCTCTCCTCCTACATCCAGTCCGTGTAAGTGCTTTATATACTTTGAAAATGGGTTGCTCGGAAGAGCTTAAAGCTACTTAGTTAATAATTAGAAGAGAAACATATACTGTTCTAGGAGCGTTTTAAACTATATGCTGGGTTTAATTGCTGTAAGGAAAAAAGTAGATTAGATTTGTGGATATTTCCTTCTCGTCTTTCCCCTTATTCCTTTGCAGAATGAGTGAAATGGGTATAGTTATTGCATCCCGAGGAGTATATCAAGAGCACAATTAAAATACAGCAAAAATGGGTGAAATATACTTCCTTCACAATTAAAATTTAACATCAATGGCAAAGGAAGCCGTACCTTGACTGGAGTGGTAATCAAGTTCAGAAAATATATATATATATATATATAATCAAAATATATACATGTCTTTAATTAGCCCCCCAAAACAATAAAACGTGTCCTTATTTTGACGTAGTATTAATCATCCTATTATCGAACCATCATACAGATTTACATTTCTTTCGGATCTGTTCTCTGTTTTTTTTTTTTTTTTTTGTACTCTGCTTTTATGCAGTTGGCATAATAAAAGGATGTTTGTGGTGATGTTGCATAAGAGCTTTTTGAATTTAACTTAGATTCTGATGCTATGAATTTTTCTTTTCCCCTTGTTGATTGTCCTATTTGGTTATGATACTCATTTCTTTCTCAATTTCACTCTTTATTGCTCATAATTAATGGTAGTTTGATGCAACCTTTCATGTTGTCCTTAATTTATGGTGTATTTGCTCTATTTTTGTTTTCCTCAGGATTCTTGCTCCTTCAAATAGCCACAACGAGACTTCTGAACACCAACCTCCCACAGTTCTCCCTCATTTCCAACTTTCCAACTTTCCTCGTACTCCCCACGGCCAACACTTGAAGCTCGGAATGTCAGAGTCATGCCCTCCATCGTCGCCACCTTTGATGATGCCGTTGGCTTCGTCATCGCAGCCAACCACATCACTACTATCGTCTTCACCTCCGAGGTTCGGTAGGAATGTTAGAGAGGTAATATGGGCGTTGTAATTGTATGTAAATTTTTCGTAGTTACTCTTTATTTTAATATTTCTGTTCTTCTAAAAATTATGATGATATTCCTATGTTATACGTAAAGAGGTAGATGCCGAGGTGATGAAATAATAAGCCACTTGTTTTATTTACGATTATTATGCAATGGTCACGTTTTGTTTTTTGTTTTTTTAAATATTTCTAAACGACATATATTTGTATGTTTTAAGAAACAAATGAGATTACTATAAATTCGAGTCATGAGGACGTTGATGAGGAAAATCATGACATGTCTAGGATGGTCCTCACATCAGAGCTCAAAGAATTGTCTCCATTTATCCTCTCAGAATACTTCAGTGCCAAGTTACAATCAGATCGAAAATGGCAATCCTCGAAGAAATTCAGATATGGTTAACTGAGGAAGAGAAGACCTTTTTTCGAAGTTACCCTCAACTAGGTCATTTCATAGACTTGCCCATCGGAGTGGAATTTTTCGGTGCGTTGGCTCATAATTTGCTGTTAAAAAAGACAGTATGTCAATAGGACCATGAAGTATGGTTCTTAATTGAGGGAAAACTATTGATGTTTCTCTCAATGAGTTCGTTTTGATTTCAGGTTTATACATGGGTGGTGGACCTTCTGATGATGAAATCAAAGCTCAAGAAGAAAATGACGAGTTGAAAAATAAATATTGGCCAACAAAGAAAAGTGTTTTATTAGCGGATGTTACCAAAAAACTAAAAGAGTTAAGCGTTACTAACGTTAGGACCAACGATAGGGTAAAGTTAGCCTTTCTATACATGGTAGCAGGGTTCTTGACGTCTTCTGACAGCAAAAAGGTGGTTAATCCTTCTTGGCTCCAATATGCCAACGATCTAAACTTTTTCACTCAATATCCATGGGGGAATGTAATCAGACATTGGATTACATAAACACTGATCTGGTGGCAAAGTTTAAAAAATCTTCATCAACTTACAACTTCTATAGTTGCCCATGGATATTTCAAGTAAGCTTTTCTTCAATACTTTTCTCAGTTAAATATATTTTATAAGTTGACGTGATAACACTACAAGAAATATGGCGGGAACTGAATTTTTATTTATATTTTATTTTTTTTGAAAGAAAGGTGTAAACTAACTTGGCAGTTTTATTTTTGGGTTAACCGCCAGAACAAGTGTTGTGTTGTGACACTTTTTCAAACATACTATTATTGTATGCTATAAATTGACCTTATTCTTGTAGTGTAATTTTAACCATCATTTAATTGTAATACAGATATGAGCTTTTGAGACTATGTCGAAGTTAGGTGAAATGATAGCTAACAAATTAGTTTTGAATGAGAATAACAAAAACGGACCACGGTGTCTTCGTTGGCAGAATGTTAAGAACCCTATTGGCACCTCATTTGATCGTTGCATGAAGGCCATGAGATCTGCTGAGGTATTAACCAACTCGTTATAGGTTAAATTTTTTATTTTTTTGTTTAGATCTATTAGTCCAGTTAATCATTATTTTTCCGTTGAGTTTATACAGTTTACAGTCCGACCTATTTTGAATTCTTCATCCAAAGAGAGGCAACGAGAATATTATTTGCGAATGGAAAGACGAGAGGACTACAATGATGATGTCATTGATGGCCTGGCGAAGTTATTAGATGGAGATGTCATCCTGTGTAGTGCTGCTGATTGCGATAAGAGAAATAATGAACTTAGATCAAGTCACATCTCTTGTGATCCTGCTATGCACTCAAGGTCTTTCCCCGTCAGTTTGGCCTATGAGCAGATAATTAGATCCTCTACCCCCGTGGTCTACCACCAACAACACACGATGCCTACAAGTCCCACCTCTCTTGATCCTGCTACAGCCTCGAGGTCCTTTCCAGCCATACTGACTCATGAGCAAATTCGAGCCTCTACCTCCAAAGACGGGCAAACGCATGGCCCGACGCCTACATTCTCAACCCATTTTCGCCCCCAGACACACGGCGCGATGCCCACAGCCTCATCTCCTACTTTAGAGTCATTCATGCATTATATTGACCGTCGTATAGGCGAGCACGAAACGTTGATCAAATCAATGTTAGCCAATCACGAGGCGGCAATGATGCAGAAGATGGAGGAAAATAATAAGGCGATTATGGAAAAAAATGATGCAGAAGATGGAGGAAAATAATAAGGCGATTATGAAAAAAATAGAGGCTGCTATAGCCATGCATAAGGAGGCATGTAGTGGCGGGGTGAATGTTGAGTTCGAGCGGGAGTTATCACGAGGTGTAGATACTAAATACAGTGGGGGTGATAATTTCGATTGCCAACAACATCCCTTACAAGACGAACAAATCAAAGATGGTGGCGAATATACCCATGACAGGGTAGTTGATATGCAAGCCGATGCCAATATCAAAAATGTAAACAAGAACGAGGGTCGGCCGGAGAGCGGCAGTCTTACTATCACCTTATGTGGTACAGTTGCTAAAAAAGATTCAGCACTCGAGTCCTGATGCTCAAAAAAAGTTGGAAGTTGCTTCTAGGCCCACAAAAACATTTTAAGTAATCAAGAAATTTATTATTATCAGTACTTTGAGTAATAATATGGTTATATAAGAATATATAAAGACTATATTTTGATATTATTTTGGATTTTAACGCGTAGTTATTTTGTTTATGAAAATGAAATGTGTATAATCAGGAACTACCACAAATATAACAGGAACAACCACTGAAATGCACCCAACAACCATCCTTTTAAAAAAACGACCATACAAAAGTGACTTTTTTTTAATTTTTTTCTCTTAAGCGAAAAGCAAAAATAACCGTACCATCACCTAATGTCATGTATTAAAAAAATAGTAAATGTTTGGAAGGAAGTTGGTCATTCCTAAAGTTTTGTGGTCGTTCCGTGGGATTGAAGGCCAATAATACATGACTTAATGTGATGCTATGGTTATTTTCGCTTTTCAGAAAAAAAAAAAAAAAAAAAAAAAAAAAAAAAAAAAAAAAAGTCTATGTTTCGATGGAACGACCATACGGTCGTTCTGGAAAAATGAGTGGTCGTTCCGTGGTATTGGAGGCCAATAATACATGACATAAGGTGATGGTATGGTTATTTTCGCTTTTCGAAAAAAAAAAAAAAAGTCTGTTTCGACGGAATAACCATACTGTCGTTCCGGAAAAAAGTGTGGTCGTTCATAAACTTTTGTGGTCGTTCCGTAGGATTGGAGGCCAATAATACATGACATTAGATGATGGTATGGTTATTTTCGCTTTTCGGAAAAAAAAAAAAAAAAAAAAAGTCTATGTTTCGACGGAACGACCATACGGTTGTTCCAGAAAAAAGTGTGGTCGTTCCGTCACTTTTGTAGTCATTCCGTGGGATTAGAGGCCAATAATATATGACATTAGCATTTGGTATGGTTATTTTCGCTTTTCGAACAAAAAAAAACTATAGTTTCGACGGAACGACCATACGGTCGTTCTGGAAAAAAGTATGGTCGTTCCGTTACTTTTGTGGTCGTTCCGTGGGATTGAAAGCCAATAATACATGACATTATATGATGGTATGGTTATTTTTGCTTTTCGGGAAAAAAAAAATCTATGTTTCGACGAAATGACCATATGGTCGTTCCGAAAAAAAGTGTGGTCGTGGTTGTTTTTTTGTGGTCTTTCCGTGGTATTGGAGACCAATAATACATGACATTAGGTGATGGTATGGTTATTTTCGTTTTTCAGGGAACAAGAAAAGGTTATTTTGCAAAATAAAAAAAGTCAAAAGGTCATTTCCAAAGACCCATCTCACCCACACCCGATGTTCACCCCTAAAGTTAATTTCTTTCTTCTTTTTTTTTTTTTTGTTTTTTTGTTTTTTCTCAATAGGAATCAGCAAATATCAATGACCTTTTATAGAAGGTCGTAGAATGTTCGGACATAATTTGAGATACCAAAACTAGCATTCTAAACTGTTTTCCACTCTTTTTCCTTCTATTTTCCTTCCATACACATTTCTTCTCTCATTGATCGTTCAAAGCACTTGCAATGGATAGTTCCAATAGTTTTTTTTTTCAAATATTCTTATTTTTTTTCTCTATCCTCAGTTTTAATATTTAATTTTTAAAATATTTTCAAAAAATTTAAAATTTTAAAAATCTATAATTTTAACATTTTAAAATTAAAATGAATGTGTATAATAAATGCACATTTCCGAAAAAAGTAAGCGTATATGTTGTTTAGGTGGAAAAAGATGGGTCAGATCTTTTATAATTTTTTTCTTATAACTCTTTTTTCGGAAATGTGCATTTATTATACACACGCATTTCCTCTTGTTTTCTTTTTAAAAAAATTTGTAAAAGATCTGACCCATCTTTTTCTACCTAAACAACATATACGCTGACTCTTTTTTCGGAAATGTGCATTTATTATACACAAGCATTTCCTCTTGTTTTCTTTTTAACTAAAATCTAATGATTTTCCAAATACCTCTGTTTTTTGTTTTTGTTTTTGTATTTTTGGTGTGCCAATTTACACGCATCTCCCTCAGTACCTATCATCGCCGAATGCTCTGTCTCTTCCTTCTTTCGAAGCCGAGTGAAGCATTTATTAACCACACGAGGAAGCATGGAGAGAAGAGAAAAGGTGCTGTTATAAATATTACTTATTATTTCAAATTGTTTTCTGAAATTTTTTTTTAATTCAAATTTCTTTATAAAGATTTTGTGGAATCTTTTGGAAAGTCAAACGGTTATTCCTAAGGAAATTCTTTTACTTATCTCTTTTATTGACCAAATCTATTGGCCTTATTTGATGCATATAAACGTTTTGTTTGGTTTTTATCTGTTAAACCGATACACACACACACACACACGTTGGAGTACAATCCTTATAAAGCTTTTGATATCCAGCACATATACATATAACGTTCAAAAATTTGTCTATTTTCAACGGATTGATTTGTATTTAACAACTTTTGTCATAAAGTACTATAGACTAAACAATATATATATATATATATATATATATGTGTGTGTGTTCTTATAAATCCTTTGGAACACAGAGAAAGATTTGCTTTCATTTCAATCTTTCACGATCTTCATTCTCATTATGTTTTTACTTCAGTTATTATTTTATTTGTTCCTAGTTTTCAAATCTCAAGAGCTTTAGTTGGATGCTTAAAAAGAGTTCATCATGACTTGCTATTCGGGAGTGCACTCTTAGCAGCGGTTCACTGGTTGTCGTATCCTGGAGCCTGGCCGCCGTCACCCTGTTGCAAAAGATACATTGGGTGAAATCAGTTTTTAAGGATAGTAATCTTCGCGTTTCAACCATGTTCATATTAACTAAGTGTTCTTTTATTTCTATTATTAAGTTCCGAGTTAAATTTCTAATTTCTTGTTTGTAATATCTGGCACATATTATGAACTAAAATTATTTTAATTTCATAAATTAGTGTGTTATTTTTTAACAGATGCCACCAACGGAAAAGGATGAAAATAAGCTCGAGAGAGCACATAACTAGACCCAACACTTCAGCTGTCAAGCAACAACAACAACAACACTTGCTGTTTCTCAGCATACAACTACCCAACAACGTCGTCTTCGTCCTCGGACTTTGTCAGAGGCTATATTTGTTTTGCCTGTTCCAACTCTCTGTCAGTTTTCTTGCCCTCTCAGTCTTGTCCATCATCTTCATCATAATCCCCCTGTTTTTCCAACTTATTTCTCCTATCATCGTTTTCTTCTGCGCCTCAACCTTAATAAAGCATAAGCGGAACACTGCAACTGACAAGAACAAATGAAATTTCAAGAACACCCAATACTTAAAAACATGGAATTGAAAAAAGACGGGAAAAAAAAAATATTTGCCAAGGAAATACACACTGAACAACACAACAAGCTTGCTATCTGTGCGGTCCGAAAAAGTAGACCACTGACAAAGCCAATGTCATCGGCGGTTTTCAGAGGATCCAATTTCTCAATCTCGCTTTGTTTTCTCATCTTTTATTATTATTATTTTTTTAATTTTGTACATTTCGAATGAAACATAAACCGTATTTCAATTTCCTTTTGAAAGGCAAAAACGTTATTTCATTTTGGTCAATAATTTGACCCCAATTGGATACAAGATTAATCAATTTAAAACATGACAAGTTTTAATTTTACGTCACTGTCTTTTATCTTATCTTAATAATTAATTAAAATCTGAATAATCCATAATAAAAATAAAGAATAATTATTTAATTTTTCATAAAAGGTAAGTAGGATATATATGAATTTAATTATGAATTGGGATTGGTGAAAGGGAGATGTACGGCATTTCACTGGTATCTAGACAAAGATGGGGTTGCGTGCATAGAGGAGGAAGATAATATGTTACCATCCCCTTCTTTTGTCTAAGTGATCTACCATTTTCTCTTTGTTATTTTCTCTCCTCCTCCCAACCAAAATTACCGTACCCTTAGAAGACCAAAAATTTATAATATTCTGAGTAGGTGCCACGCTACTGATATGAATATAGGCGTATCAAAAAAGAGATATGCCTAGTCAATTTTATTGCAAAACTACTTGGATTTTCTTCACCAATTTTCCCAAATCATGATTATGAAGTGCTATGTTGGGACTTCAACTTTTGACACTTTCTTCTTCTTTTTTTTTTTTGGTTGAAACTTCAACTTTTGACACTAGAGTTTATAACATGTTTAGAACTCTATTTCATCGCTCGGTGAGGTGTATAATGATTGTTAAATTATACTAATTATTTTTATTTTTAACTTGAGGTGAGAGGATTCAACATCTTCACAATAAAATTAGATATGTAATTACCGTTAGATTATATATGCAATCATAAGTTATATTAATTATGATGATATGGCAACTAAAGTAAGAAGAATATTATAGTCCACACATAAATGTAAAGGAAATACTGTCAAAATATGGAAGTATACATATTTATAGTTAAATATATTTAAAAAGTGGCATAACCTATGAAGGAAGCCATTTATAAACTAGCTTTGTCATCAACATTTTTTTCATTTTGGGTAAGAACCAGGAAAAATCTGAAAATGAAGGTCAAAAATTCTGTAACCAGAGCCGTGTCGGTTTCACAAGATGGTGTATGACGATCAATAATCAATCACTTGCAGAGTTTCAACTTCCTAAAATATGATGATAGGATGGACTTGGGGTACGGTTTTGTAGCAAGACATGTAGGAATGTTCTCAGGTTGTTCAATCCACAGTTTATGTTCTACGCCGCCGGATTTCAGTTTTTCCGATAAGTTCAATATCTGGGGTTCTCCTTTCACCTCAAGAGTAACCTAAATTTTCAAGAAGAAATGTTACTGTCAGTACGTTTACAAAGCTTTAAATTATGATCCCAGTACAACCTAATTGGACAAATTAGAAGATTCACTAGGGAGAGAACGAGAGAGCACACCCAAAGAGATGGGTTTTTTTTTTTTTTTTTTTCCAGCGGCCAAAATCACGTTCATTAATAATTTTGTAGCCAATATATTTTTCGTAAACACACTACAAAGCAATTCTCCACCAATTTTCCCCTAAGCTACACACCATATACTGCTTCGAAATGACTTTTTGTTTATTAGATTTGACTTTGATTTCATAACAAAGAGAAAAATCTACCAGCAAAAAGAACCACAAAGATAGAAATCAACTTGTGTGGAACAAAGAACAAATCGACCCTATAGAAAATTAAATGGCCAACTCTGTTAAGCATGCATTTGGATTGCAGGCTTAAATCTAAGTTTTTCAGCTCAATTTTTGTCTTTTTGTGAAAAGTTGACAAAAATTATAACTAATTTTTTAAAAGTCGACCAACTTCAACCTAAAAATTCCATCTCAAACCCATGTTCCAAACGACCCATGTAGGAATGAATTTAGTGGAATGAATTTTCACTCACAAAACAACTGGTGAGAGGTTGGGACATGAACAGGGACAAGATTCCTAGATGGAGGATATTGTTCTCCAATTAGTCTTTTAATAGGAAACTTTCATTCTAAAGTTTATTTTCTGATATTTTTAGAAAACATAACTCGCGAACCTCAATGGATCAATAGATTACTAGCTCCAACAGTTAAGCCTGAAACCAATTATGTCATGGTTGTACTTCAGATGTTATAACAAGAGATTTCACGGTGAGAACTAGGCACATACAAGACTATG
Source organism: Ficus hispida (assembly GCA_025413025.1). Taxonomy (NCBI): domain Eukaryota; kingdom Viridiplantae; phylum Streptophyta; class Magnoliopsida; order Rosales; family Moraceae; genus Ficus; species Ficus hispida. Next base: position 13,361,052 of record CM046367.1, on the reverse strand, counting down.
ATTATATACAAAGCACAAGAGACATGTATTTTCATATACTGCAAAAGGGAAAACATTTTCTGTCAATAATAAACTTGGGTTTTTTTTTTTTTTTTTTAACATTTCTATTTTTATTTTCCTCCTAGAATTGTTCACAAATTGAAAGACATAATACCCAAAGCAACCTTCAAGCAAATAGTAACACAGAAAATGCTAATAAGTTCCAAAAAAGGAACATATCTTTTAGGTTGCATAAATATATATCCAGCAACCTGAACCAACCAATCTTGATCAACCAATCTTGATCGGCAGCATGCAACATTTGAGAAGAAAAACACATGCCTATATGTCATTATCTTGTAGTTTTTAGTCTATCATGAGGCAGAACAAACAAATTACATGCACAGACTAATAAAGTGCAACTTAAAAACAAAGGGCTAGTTCTTCTTCACTTAGTTTTGATAGTATAGGTTTCTATTGTCTTGAGATTTTAAGTAAACCGTACAAAAAACGTGAACTAATCTACCATAGAAAATCATTTAAGCTTCTTTAGGATCACAAACAACTACTTTTTTAAAGCCATTAAATATGTGGAGCCTAATTATCGCTCTAATGTTGGGTTTCACACGTGAATTTTAAATTGTCTGGTTAGAGAAAAACACAAAAAGTCTTAGCGGCATAAATGTGTACTTCTCTTTTAATCTCTTTTTTAATCGTAATGAAATTTCACCTGAAAGTGGAGATGGCTTGTGAACTAATATAATTTGTACATGTTCTATCTTTTATTATTTTATTTCATTTCTCTCGTGATAAAGAACTAGGATGCTTAATTGTGTGTCCAATCCACATATAAACACCATATTTCCAACACCCTCCCTCTAGCGTGACATATCATGAAAATGGGTCAGAGTCTAAATCTCCCTATCACTTGTAAAATTCTAGCTCTAATACCAAAATAAAAACACTCGGGACAACTCGTCCTTAACATATAAACACGATATTTCTAACACCCTCCCTCCAACGTGACATATCATAAAAATGGGTCAGAGTCTAAATCTCCCTATCACTTGTAAAATTCTAGCTCTAATACCAAAATAACATATCATGAAAATGGATCAGAGTCTAAATCTCCCTATCACTTGTAAAATTCTAGCTCTAATATCAAAATAAAAACACTCGGGACAACTCGTCCTTAACATATAAACAAGATATTTCTAACACACTCCCTCTAGCGTGACATATCATAAAAATGGGTCAGAGTCTAAATCTCCCTATCACTTGTAAAATTCTAGCTCTAATACCAAAATAAAAACACTCGGGACAACTCGTCCTAACATATAAACACGATATTTCTAACACCCTCCCTCCAGCGTGACATGTCAGAGTCTAAATCTCCCTCTATCACTTGTAAAATTCTAGCTCTAATACCAAAATAAAAACACTCGGGACAACTCGTCCTTAACATATAAACACGATATTTCTAACACCCTCTCTCCAGCGTGACATGTCAGAGTCTAAATCTCCCTATCACTTGTAAAATTCTAGCTCTAATACTAGCTCTAATACCAAAATAAAAACACTCGGGACAACTCGTCCTTAACATATAATACTAGCTCTAATACCAAAATAAAAACACTCGGGACAACTCGTCCTTAACATATAAACACGATATTTCTAACACCCTCTCTCCAGCGTGACATGTCAGAGTCTAAATCTCCCTATCACTTGTAAAATTCTAGCTCTAATACCAAAATAAAAAGACTCGGGATAATGATTGTTGTTATAATTTTGCGATGTGGGACTTAAATTTCCTTTTATTCTTTAACATGTTTCCGCAAGATAGTACTCTCTTATACCATAAGAAATTTGAGATATTAAGTAAAGTGGCTCAGTACCACTATATATCTGAGATTTATTGTTATAATTTGACGATGTGGGATTTGCGATTTTTTTACACTTGACAAGTGCCTAATCCAGATATACGCAGCCATGAAATCGCCAACCGAACAATAAATATGTCACATGTAACATCTAGTTAAAATACTATACAACAAATTCCACATTTTCCCAATATAAAAATAAATAAATACTAAGCAAAACCAAAAATTTCATTCCACAGAACAAAGCAACGAAATTTCGAAATGAAATTGCTTAGATATTTGGGTTTCAGTTTACCTTGTGCATAGAATCGATGTTCTCGGGGCTACAATATTGGACGGTGTGAGGATCCTCTCTGTTCAACCAAACGGCGGAGACGGAGGCATGGCAGCCCTGTGTCACCACGCTCCCGAGCGGCCACGTGTCGATCAGATCTCGCCGGAGCACCACGTACTGGACCAGGACGTCGGAGCTCTCAGTCTCCGCCTTCTCCTCATCGGCGTCGTCCCGGGAAGAAGGGACGGCACTAGAATCGGCGGCGGGTTGGCTCATGGAGATCGGGCCGAGTCGACTCAGCGGCGGCCGAATCGTGGAGGCCGAGGTGGAGGAGAGGGCAAGCCTAGTGGTGTGGAGTGTGGAGAGGAAGGAGAAGTGTGATAATGGTGCCACGAGACACGCCATCGTAAAAACTCCTTGGGCTTTCTTGTAAATTTCCATTTGGATTATTTATATTTTTTGTCCTCCAATTATTTATATTCATAAAACTCAACTCAATTGCCATAAAAATATATTCAAAATTTCAATTTCAATTATCCCCTAATATATGTGATATATGAGTTATCATTCCTTTATTAATAAATGTTTAAAGTATTGTCATATTAATTGATTATATCTATCATTAAAAATATAATATATGAGTTGATACTCAATAAGTTGGAATTAAAATTGGTGTCGTTAAGATTACTTTTTTGAAAATGCAAAAGAAAAATTTGGAAAAGTGAATACTAGAGGAAAAAGAAAAAAAAAAGTTTTGGAAAAAGTGTCGAAGATGTAACTATTAAAATTGTGTTTACCTTTGCAGGGGGAAGGAAAAAAAAAATTGAAAAAATCCGTTTGGAGATATCCGCACAAACGACCTCTTAGTTTATTATTCTTGAATGTTAAATTAGTCTCACTTAAACTCTTCTGTCGAAACTCCATTAAAAAGAAAAAAAATATTCCAACCCGAAGAATTTCAATGAGAATCTTTTTTTTTTATTTTGACTAGTTAGAATCAAGGCTTCTTTTTTTTTATTTTTTATTAGTACACCTTAAATTTATCATAGGGTTGTAATTTATATATTGAACTTTTTATTTTGATAATTTACACAATAAACTTACAATATGTAACAAATTACACCCTATTGATAATAATATTAATCTTTTAAAGGAGTTTGATATGTGATTTGTATATGGGTTATTAATTCATGACATAAATAATTATTTTAATCTTTGTTAATTAATAATTTATGTACAAGTGAAGTATCAATTTTCATTAAAAAAATCAACATTAATTATTAACGGAGTACAAATTGCTACAGATTTATACGTTTATGGTGTAAATTATCAAAATTAAAAATTCAGAGTGTAAATTACAACTCTATAATAAGTTTAGATTGCACCAATACAAAAATAGCCTAGAATGAAAGATTATAAGATAAATAGTGAGTTTATAATCTCTTGGATTCCCTCTCTTGCAAGTCGGTTTTACAAAAATTAGTTTTACCTATTAGGTTCCTAACCATTGGTATCCAAACCAATCCATTGTTACATCATGGATTTAAGTCAAAATGGTTGCATTATAGGTTGGATCAAGATGCATTGATGAAGTCATCAAAATGTCAAATACCACCCACGAGAAAAGGGCTGCCTTATGGATGGGGTGACTAGTTATGAGTGTGAATTCCCTCCCCTAACAAGTTAATTTTGCAAGGGTGGGTTTTACCTAACTAGTTTGAAATATTTTCAAGAAAATGAGATAAAATGTGAACAAATATAGTACAATTTAAAGATAATAAATGAGAATATTATCAAAGTTTTCAAATCACGAAAGAAACCGGCTCAATAAGTGATAATATAACAAGTAAGGTCTACTGAAAACAACAATGTAACATATTGAGGTTCTAATAACATCCACATTAAGGTCTATTGTTATTTTTTGCTTAATAAATTTGTCTATTTGAAACAATAAGATAACGCTTTTCGAATAGACTCATTAACAACCTAACAAGTAAGGCTGTTTTTCTTTTCTCTTCTCTTCTTTTTTTTTTTTTTTTTTTGGGGGGGGGGGGGTGGTGGTGTTGGGGGGTTTTGTGGTTAAACAAGTAAGGCTGTTTGTTGTTACAAAAATGTAAAATAGATGAAGTCCTCTAGAAACAACAACAATGTGTAAGGACTAAAGAATACTAACGGCCTTAAAACAGACACACTAATAACATTGCCCCAAAAAAAAAGTTATTTTAAAGGAATGACATCACATTATCTATTGGGTGTTAAAATTACAAAATTCTAAATGTCTATTTAGATCATAATTTTAAACTGAAAATTTTAGCTCTAAATTCAAAACCTAAATTGAATGTGTATTTGGGAGATAGCAAAATGAGTGTAATATGGATTTTTTTAAAATAAAATAAAATAAAATTCAGATTTAGATTTAGATTTGAATTGAATTGAATTGAAAATTTTGGATTCAACATAGGGATCTGAACACTCTCTAAAAATATTCGAATGCAACAGTAATAAAATATGATCTCATAAATGTAATAACATGTAACGGCTAACAGTTTAACGTCTAGAATTTACGTTTCCGGAACAATATGTAACGGCTTAAAATACACATCAATATCAACACAATATTGAATTCAATAATGCAACACCTTTAAAATAAGCACATTAAAAACGTACCAAACAAGGTATTTTTAATGTAAAATTGTAAAGAAAGTAAGTTCTTAATGCTTCGACCTGTGACTGCTTAGAGTCTACAATAATGTATGACGACTTTGAAGTAGACGTATTAAGAACATAAAATACAAGATTTACAAAAAATAACAATGTCAAAAATTAGCTATTGATTACAATAATGTAATAACTTTAAAACTGACATATTAACAACATAACCCAAAAAAAAAAAAAAAATGACAACTAAAATATGTTGAATACAATAGTAAACTGAAAGTTTATTAAATGTAAAAATATATAACTGGCTTTAGGTCACTTATTAAATACACCCATGTATATTAAGTTTAAAACAGAACATTAATAGCATAACAAACAAGACTCGGAGAATTTCATATTTTTTACAGAATAATATCTCCTTGAAGAGACAACATATATAACTCCATTGGCAATATAATTATTGGTGGAGTTAGAAATTTTTCTTAGAAAACGTCAATTATATCAAATTTTGAACTTAAAAATTGTTTGTCTCTGTATCTTTCTTTTATTCTTACAAAAACTCTGTAATCTAATTTTACCAAAAGGCCAAAAAATACAATAGTAGTTTAATTAGCTTTTGATTTATTTGGGGTTTTAAGTTTGGAAGTAATACATATTTAGAAGTAAAATCTTGGAATATAATTGAAACTTTAAAAATAAGTAAATTTCAGGAGGGCAAACTAAGAGTTAATCTGAAAAAATAACTGTGATTCAGGCACAAAATGCATGGAGCCAAGGGCAGCTGTCCCTTGGGCTCAATATGACCTCGTCGCTGAATATCACAAATAAAATTTAGAGATTTTTTTTTTTTAATCCATTATAGGAAACATTGTAATAGTATTAAAGTTTATATTGAATTGCGATGATGGAATTAACTTTAGAATCGTTAACAAATAACATTCGTTGCATGTATAGATAAATACATGTTACTATTGTGTTTAATAGAAATCATCCATCAATACGTTATGAATAATTATAACGACAACTCTATTACTATGTTAATATTTCTTGATAAACGAAACTTTTACCTATTTTATGGATGCCTTTTAGAGACATAAACATTAAAATTAAAATTAATTTTTATAAGAGAAAACATTATTAGGGGAAAAAAAAATTTAAATTGTGATTCAAGTCAATTTGTCAGAGATATCATTGTCGATTTCAGCAATGAAGACTTTGGAGAAGGCAGACCACTTATTTGATGACTACCAAGCTTATTGTATGGCTGAATATGACTCAGTGGTTGTATCAAACACTGAATTCGACCTCATGAAGAAAAGATGAAACTTAACACTGACGTTTTGGTTCGATCTGGAATGGGTTTTTATAAACGTGAGAGTTGTTATCCGTGACTCATATGAGACTATTTTTAGTTGTCAAGCAAAAAAAATGCATAGCTCCCTTTCTCCTTTTATGACCGAGTGTCTTGTTCCCCAGGAAAGTCTCCTATTTACTTTTAGAACTGTAGAATTTGTATCCATGTTGCTGAAATTAGTACGAAACAAGTTGTCCAAGCAATTAAATGGTAATTCACTTGCAAAAGGAGTTATGATCAATGATATTCTTAAATTATTCTCTGTTTTGCTCTAATAATCTTACTCTGTTATATGCCGTTAAACTAATAAAATAACTCTTTATCTTGCTGCTTCTATGTTTAATCTAGAAACTGAGATTTATGGTTGAGATAGAGTTCCAAGATTTGTCATTCCTGTAATTTTGGTTGATTTAACCTATTAACTACAAGCAAGCAAGCAAGTTTTACTTGTTAAAAAAAAAAAAAAAAGGGTCAATTTGCGAACACAACCTGCAAAATCAATGTTCAAGAAGAGCGCGAGCATCCGACTGCTCCACCCCTGTCCCCACTAGAAGTTGGCTCCACATCTCCGTTCTTTCCCAGACTGAATATTTAACCCCCAAAAAAAAAACCCGACCAATAAAACTTAATGTATGAATTATAATAAATTTACTATACTCATCATTTTTTTTCCCCTTATAATTTATCCCAAATCATAAAATTTAAAAAACTTGAATTATATAAGATCACCTGCATGATAAAAGCTAGGGGCAAGTTTTCACAAATTAAAAAAAGCAAGGACATATTTGTCTTTATACTCAGATGCCCCCCACATTCCATTAAATAAAAACCTAGTCCACATCACCCACTAATGTCTATCCATATCTCTTCCCATTAAAATTTCCAACATTAAAAAAAAAAAAAAAAACAATGTCATTTTTCCTTTTTAACATTTGTTATATATATATATATTATAATATATATATATATATATATATATTTTCCCTTTCTTCAGTGGGCATAGAAAACACAGAACCCACCAGAAACTAGAAAAAAAGAAAAATTAAATTAAAATAAGGAAAAAGAAGCCTAAAAGCTGTTCTAATAATGATCTTCTTCTTCCTTATCGGCTTCATCTTCTTCATCCAAGAGTCTAGTATGGTGTTGCAGATCTGCCAGAGACAAACAACTCCTTGCCTTGAAACTCCTCAGCCTCATCTTCTCATGAAACTTCAACAAACGACATGATTCAGCTTCACCATGATTTTCTTTTTCTTTCTTCTCGTTCTGGGTTTTCTTCTTCTGGGGCCTCATCGTTTTCTTCATCTTCTTTGAGGGTCAAAAGGGGCATGGATTTTGGGTTTGCCCAACTGTAAAACGATTTTCTCGACCACTTCGAAGCTATCAAAACTCTCCTCCTCTTGTTCAGTGGGTTCTCTCTCTTCTCCAGATCCTTCACTGTCCCCACTTCTGACAGATTCGCAAACGACTTTGATTTTCCCGGAAAATGGTTGGATAATCCCCTCCTAAAAAACAAAAAAAAACCCCAATTCAGAAATTAATTACAGAATATTAAACACAAATTAAAACAAAAGAGGAGAGAGAATTTTGATGATAGATCTTTAGTAATTTTCTTTTTCTTTTCATTTTTTTTTTCGAATTACTTGATCGGAAGAGACTCCTCCAAAGAAGCCACAGAACCTAACGATCCACCGCGAAACCTGCTCTGCGCCTCGTCGTCGTCGTCGGCGGAGCCCTTAAACGACGCGTCGTCTCCTACATCTTCGTCTTCATCGCTGTCGTCCGGAGCTCCGATCGAGGACGAGCTAGAGGAGGAGGCATCATCCACCGGAGACTTCTCCGGAACACAGATCCGAGAACCCGACCCGACGACGAGACAGGAAGCGGCGCGATTATCCTGCGCCGCGTCTCTAACGTACGCCGGCGACGAGGAGACGTCGATTCCGAAGGAGGGACCCACCAAGACCTCCATCAGAGCCACGACTGAAAAGAGAAAAACAGGAAAACAACTCCGCCGCCGGCGAAAAGCGAGGATTTTTTTATGGTTGGTTTTAGCCTTCGCCGATTCGCCGCCGTCTTCGCTTGAGTTTCCAAATCACGGGCCTTGCTTTCATCAATCGGCCAAGAATATCCACACACAGAGAGGGAGAGAGAGACGGTGCGTAGGATAAGGATGAGATGGGGTGGCGGTTAAGGACAGAGGAAAAGAAGGTTGAGACTGTTGGGTGTCCCTCTGTAGAGAGAGAAAGAGAGGGAGGCGAGAGAAACAAAAAAGAATTGTGTCTTAAACCACGCTTGCAGTGATATATATATATATATATATAGAGAGAGAGAGAGAGTGATATATAAATACAAATATATGTGTGTGTGTACACGTGGATTTTAGAGAGAGGAGGAGGAGGGGGATTGGGTGCGGCGGAGAGAGAAAGACCGGCGCGGCGGCGGAGGAGAGAGAGGAACGCGGTTTGACACGTTTGTGATGACGTGGCGGGAACAGTGACCAGAAATATCCATTTTGACATCCACATCCTTTAACTTTAACTTATCCTGTTTCCTTTTTTGTGATCAGATCACGGCCCTTGGTTTGGTCCCCCCACCCACACCTTCTTCTATAAAGTGTGTGTGTGTGTATATATATATATATATATATATTTTTTTTTTTTAGAATTATTTTTCCTTATTTTTGAAAAATAAAAAATAAAACAAATCTAACATTTATGGCATGTGACATCTAGCGCTACACTTGTTTCCAAATTTTATATTTTCTTTTTTAATAATTAAATCATTTACAAATTGAACGGTTTCGATTCTTCAAAAATGTTTGACGGTTTTAAAAAACACAGTGCCAAGCCAACTGCATGTTGAGAGACCATAGTTTGCAGAAGTTAGTCCGTATTAGTTGTTCATGCATTCTGCATGAATTTTTTTTTTTTAATCTTAGCAGTTTAGTAAATAATCTCTTATATTTTTTTTTTATCCTCTTTTCCTTTATTTGGGGGGCTGATTTCCTCTTTTTTAGTCGTTGAGTAATAGGTTAAATTTGATTTTGGTTTCTAATTTTGAAAATGTTTTGGAATAAGTTTCTTATTATTGAGTTGTCCCTAAATTAACTTTTTTGTCTATCTCAATCTTACACTGCTACAATCTAGATGAAAAAAAAAAAAAGGCATAACTCCCTTCTTAACAGTCGTGTCCTAACAAGTAAAATTATAAAATCAATTTCACTAAATCACACATATCCTCACATGCTCTTGCGTGTCTTATTTCATCAAAATTTCAATAATCAGGTGGACGTAAGGATAAAACATTTTATAGATTAGGAATTTGCCGATTACAATTGTTTGGTAACTTCCATGTGTTGATTCAAAAAAAAAAAAAAGAGAGAGAGAGATTTATGAATCATTACCAATAAATGATGCATAAGACACTTGATATTAGTTTAAGCATTCTTCATTTTTTTTCTCCTTTTTATTTTTTAACCTGTTGGCTTGTACATAATCTTTATATTTGGTCTTGTCCATTTTCTTATCCTCTTTTGAAGAAGATGATATCTATCCTTCGAGCTAATTACTTTATTATCAATCAAAAGTTACTAATTAATGGTGCATAAGACAGTTAAGATTAATTTAATCATTCTTCGTACGTTTTCTTTTTTACCCTATTGACTTGTTCGTTTTTTGGAACAATATACTTTATAGGACTTGTTTTTTTAGTTATAGACAAATCAAAAGTTATGATCTTTAGTCTTGAGTTTACTAAATATCTAAGTTTTTGCTAATCAATGTGGAATACTTGTATATATGTATATTTTTTCCTTTCTGTTCTTTAGGTAAATTTTAATACAAATTGTGATTATATACATAACCTGACTCTATCGCAATATGAAAATTACATAGTTGAAATCTCTTCATCCTAAAATTATTTAGAAAAAAAAAAAAAAACTATTGGAAGTTATGTGGGGGAATGTTGGAAGTTGCTTTTAAGATTTTAATGCCTTATCCTCTGACTACTTCCTTCATTCCCATGGTTTTGGCAATCCCTCCTTTTCTAGTTCGTTTCCTTATCCACTTCTTTCCAAATTCAAATATTCATTTCTTGTGAATTAATAAAAAAATATAGGAGGAAAAGACCGATCAAATGTCTATTTTTTATATTGAATCATAATTATTTACACCAATATTATTTTTTAAAAATTTAAAAATAATCTTAAACGCTTTCCATAAAACTTATGACCTTTAATCTATCAAATAACTTCAGAATAAACCTAATATTATTATATTACCACCAAAAAGGTCAATTTTGAATAGTGATTAATTTTAGCATAATAAATTAGTGCCAATTCTAAATTAAAAAAAATTTTTGTATCAGTTATTGATTATCAAAAGGTTGCCACTTGACAAGGGAAAAAAAAAAGTTGCCACTTAGATGAATTAATTTTGTGCCCCCCCCAGTTTTTTCTCTATTATTCAAATAATTTAACTCTGTTAAATAATGTCGATATTAATCATTTCCAACTTCCAGCAAAAAATAAAAGGAAATAGAAATTGTCCTAAGAAATCCTATCAACTCCATTGGTTTTTTCCTTTCCTTTTTTTTTTTTTTTTACTTAGAAAATCAATAACAATTTAACTGTAATAGTCTCCCTATTTTTTTTTATATATATATAAAATTCACAGTGATTTGTCTCTATTATAACCAACTAACCAAATGAGGCAATTTCGTAGGGATTTGAATATTTATAACTTTTTCAGCCAAAAAAAAAAGATTATATTTATAAAAAAAAAAAAACCAATTTGATTGTACTTGGATATTAACAAAATTGTTTAATTTTATATAAACTTTTACTTAAATGGATGCCCCAAAAGAAACAAATTAAACATCAATTTTTTTCCCTAAATTATGTCATAATGTAATACAAAACCACTAATAGTACTAGTACCATAGAGTTCTCTCTCTCTCTCTCTCTCTCTCTCTCTCTCTCGCTCTTCTCCTTCTTCTTTTCTTTTCCTGGCTTTTTTTTTTTCCTATTTTGTTTTTCAAAGTAAAAATATTGTAATAGTTGAACATTAATTGTATCTTAAAAAAAAAAAAAAAAGAAACATTAATAATATTTTTTTCAGTTGGGACCTTATCCATACAGCAGATAAAGATATGCTAAGATTTTATTTCCTGTATAACCTTTTTCAATTGCTTCTACCTACCAAACAAGACATAACGTGAATAACAAGGATGGAGTTTAAAAAAAAAAAAAAAAAAAAAGGAGGAGGACGGGAGAGAAAGAGAGAATAAACAAGATTAATTTTTTTGGGGTAGCAAAAAACACTAACGTGATTAGGTAGTTGGTAATGGTATTTGTATCTTCAAAATTTTGTTTGACTACTAAAATTAAGTCATATTTCTTTGGAAGAGGAAGTACTAATAAACACATAATTTGTTTTTTCGCCTAAATTACCAAGAATCTTCGGACAAAAATATTTTACGATAATACCAATTAAAGAATTACAAAATTTAGAAAGACACCTCATTTGTTGGTCAAATGAACCCATAAAAAAAGCTTTTGGCCGTTAAGTTTTGTTATAATGACAAAATAACTCTTAAAAAAAGTTAAATATCAAGATAAGATAACTTTAAAAAGAGTAACTCCTTAATTTATGAAAAGTTTTTTTTTTTTTGGTAAATTAACTCAAATTTTAATTTAGTGTAAGTAGGGTGGTGGTGCTGCGTAGAGGCCGTGTGGGTGGGGCACAGAGTGAGGGGCGAAATTTTATGGAAATTTTAAATTCTACACATTTTGTGGGAATTTTTCATTTTGGCCGCTAATTTACAGTCGAGGTGTAATAATTTTTTCAACGAAGAAATAACTAGTGACGTGTGTTATTGATTGATGAAAGCGATATCTAGATTAGTTAAACTTATGTGGAGATATTAAACATTTTTTTTCCTTATAGAAACAAAAAGAGGGATTTTTTTTTCTCCGAGATGAGGATAGTATTTGGTATATATTTGTTTGAAACCTTGACAAGGGAAAAAAGAATAAGACTTTAGATTATAATGCAATCCAATAAAACCGAATCCAATCTACTTTTTTTTTTTTTCCTGAAGAAATATAATTTATTTTTTAAATTCCTTCTTTCTAAGCCAATCCAATCTAATATAAAAATCTATTAAATTAATTTTTTAAAAAAATGAAAATTATACTAGGAAATCTCAAGCTTTTATGCAGATTTCTTCCCCCACAATGCATATCATATATGTCGCTAAAACTTTAGAATATAGGCGATAAGGTCACCTAAAATTTTGGTTCCATTATTTACGGATTAAGGGATACGATGTATAATTACATATAGATATATATATATATATACATGTATATACAAATGTTGAAAATGACACAACTAATGTTACCTGAATAAAATACACATTGCTAATCCCAAATTTTAAAGTTTACCAAATGACCTAAAAGGATATCCTTAGGCCGCCTTGTAGGATTCCAACGACCAAAAATGTCGAGTCGCCGCTCAACCCGTTTTGCTTAAGAGCTAAGAGCCGCCACATTGGTGGGTTTTTAGATAATTAGGTTAAAACTACCCCAGATGGAATAATTAAACCAAAAAACGGAACCACACTTACAAATATCTAAGTTGTACACAACTCAACCGAATACGACCCAACTAATTGTCAGCAAATAGCAATGTGATTAGCAATATACTATTATAGTGAAATGATTTGAGATTTTCCCTTCTAAATAAATAAAAAAAAATTAATTAATTAATTTCTCGGAACTCGTATTAAGCAATGACTGGAAACCGAGAATTCAAAGTGACTGAAGAAAAAAATAATAGTTTTTTAAGGGGGATGAAAAAAATAATATTTGCTACTTAATTAATTGTAAAGTTGTGTGGGTCATGCTCATATTACCCGTACGGCCGAATATTTGTTTATAATGATCTTAGTTGTAAGAAACGCAACATGTTTAACTATTAATTAAGTGGAATTAATAAACAAATATAAGGAGATAGAAAGATTCCAAAAATTTACCTAAGATTTTTTTATTTTTTATTTTTTTTAAACTTAAAAGGACCTAGACAAGACCGTAGCACCAATTTTGACAAAGAAATAGCAGGGGATAAAGAATTCATTGGTTGATTATGGTGGACTTTGCCCTATTGGCAGACAGATATTCTAACCTAGAGTAGATCAGCAAAAGAATTAAGGAATATATAACTCAGGAAAAACAAAACAAAAAACAAAAAACAAAAAACAAAAAACAAAAAACAAAAAACAAAAACGAAGACGAAAAAGTTTGGATTGGAGGAAACTAGGTCAAATGTGAGGAGTGACCAATAGTTCCTCTTCCTCTTGGCCATTTGAAGGCCTACCTTATCTCTTTCAGTAGTCTAATTTTTATTGCAACTTGCATTAAAATACTCATAAACATTGATTAATTATTTTGTGTCATTAACTTCTTAAGTTATGCAGAAGAGTTGTTTGGAGGATTATAACGTGACCATTTTTTCCTAGGGATCTGAACCCCTTTTGAGATCCAAAATGTTTTTAATACATGTAATAGTTAAATTATGTAAATAAACTTATGACTACACTACAAAATATACAATTAATAAAATGTATAATGAAAATGGTGAAATAAGAGGAGAAGACAATTTTAAAAAATGAGCTTTTTTTTTTATTTTTAAAATGCAAATGAAATTTCAGCTTAAAATGTGATTATCAAACGTCATTTTCATTTCAGGATGATAATGAAATGGACTAAATCTATTATACAAATATATATTGAGTATTAAATAAATGTGTAAGTTATTTTCAATATATTGAGACTAGTCGTCAAGTAAGACATAAAAATTAGATAAGTAAATGTATGGTAGCATAAACAAATGATAATGTGAGCATGACCCTTAACACGGCAGAGAAAACTTATGGTCCGATGACGTGATTATTTTTTTTGGCTCGTCAACAATGAAATTCCTAGCTATTCTAATTGGTTACATAGAGGGTTTATGGCATAAAAAATAAAGGATATTCTAAATTCTTCCCTTGCACAAGTTAATTTTTATTTATTTTTTCGGTACATTCTCATTCTTAATAACAAATATCCTTAAAGATGATGACCTCATTGCTTAATATGACTCCCACCACTAATTATAACAAAGATTCGTACACCTGTGGATTAAGGGATTCTCTTATAAAGTAGGGAAAATTTTTCTAGGCGTAATTGTAGTGAATAACATTTTTATGTAATAATTGAAGTAAATAATAAGATTTTAAGATATTTGAAGTAAATAGCAAAGTTTACTAGATAAATAGAGAATTTACAGGATAAATAATAAATATACTAAATCAATAATGTATTTACAAGATATTGATCTTATTTAGTTATTTTTGAAATTCTATGCATTTAAAAAAAATCATCTTATTTTAATTTAAAATAACAAAATTATGGACTTTTAAAATTTGATTTTACTGTAGACATGTAGACATATGAACATGTGAATAGTAAAAATCAATTTTGAGTTGAGAAAAAAGACAAAAAAAAAAAAAAAGAAAAAAAATTTGAAAACCAGATGTCAAATTTTTTATTTTACTAAAGAGTTGAAGGGGTATATATATATATATATATATATTTTTTTTTCGAAGGATGAGAGTTGGAAATTCATTGTACAAGAATTATAACAAGTACAATCAACATGAAAGTTGCACGAGGCTGTATCATTGTCATTGACATTATGTATAGCAATATGGTCTTGTTTGTAATCATATGTTTTTGCATTATCTCCAACCTTTGGATGCTCAAAAACAATGTGACCAGCAGCATGGCCCAACTCTTGAGACAACAACAAGCAAAGAAATGTTACCCAAAAAGAGAAAAAAAAAAAAAAAAAAAAGAAAAAGAAAAGTGTGTATGTGTTGGTTGGTGGTTGATGGTTGATGTTTTGAGATATACATGAATCAATTTCTCTGTATACAGGAAAAACACAAAAAAGATTAATAATAATGATAATAATAATGATGATGATGAAAAACATTTCAAATCAATACTATCTAAAAATGGCATTATTTTATTTTATTATTTTAAAATGACATTATTAATGTGGCACATAATTTTCAGTATATGCCATGTAAGAAAGTCTTTCATATTTCAAATAATTGATGCGACATCTTTGGAATCATACAATGTGCATAATGTGAATGTTTGTCACGTTTTTTATTTTTTATTTTTTAAATATATATATATCGATAGATGTTTTTGAAAAATTTGATAGTAAGATCTCTTATTAAATCCATCCCATTTATATCAACTGGCTGGTGCCAGTTGACTGTTATCGCAGCTGCTTGGGCCCAAAAAGTCAACGTCGAAGCCCCTCTTGGCTATAAACCTACACTACCCAATTCGGACCTATGGCTAAAACAATTGAGAAATCACGTGTTTTTTTTTTTTTTTTTTTGGGGGAAAAAGTTGAAAACAGCACTTGAAATCTAGATTTTGAGAAGAAATTGGATAAAATTTGTAAAGAAATTGAATACTCAGCATTATTTTTTAGAGAATTATGGAATAGAATATGGAAAAATACATTATTGATAGAATTTTATTTTAATCTCTATATTTTTTCGTTGGCAGCATGAATTGGTAGATATTAAATATGAAATTATGAAGTAAAACTGATTCGCATATGACACTCGTTATCTTTATTAAATGTAAAATTATAAAGTTACTCACAAGAGAAGGTATGAGGAAAAATGAGAATTAATCCTAAATATTTACTTTTTTGACAAAATCGAGGATAACTTTGCATTCTCCATTTGATATCCCCAACTCATTTGTCTACGAGTGTCATGTATATTTTTCCGTAAAAAATTTAACCAAAGGAGAAATTCGCAAACTTTTGAAAATTCAAAAGGAAAGAATGTTACAGATTAAAATTTAATGGACATTTTGTGACAAAATCTAAAGTTCGGGAAAAAAATGAAAATTTGCCCATTATATACATATTTTTTTCATATGACATCCATCAACCAAGGCATGGATTATCATTCCAACAAGGAGCACCCTTTTTCTTTTTAGTTACTAGACTTTGCCCAAATGTGTGTTATTCAATGTTGGCGTACAAATTGTATTTGAGAAAACTAGATGAACTGTCCTAAAAATGCAGCACTTTTATTTTTTGAGCCAACTTATTGCTTATTAGGATTTATGACTCATTTATTTATTTTTTTCTTTCTACAACTTTCTAGTAAAATAAATAAAATACCATGTGAATCCTACCTTTCTCTTCTCGGCACCTCTATCTCTTATCATCACTCCCTCTCTCGTCTCTTGTGCTTTTCCTCTCCTCTCCCTATATCGGTGACTAATATTAATTTCAATGATTCTAATATTTTGTCGGTAGTGATAATCTATTAGCTTACGTTTCCATTTAGATCATGAGTTGGAGTTATAATTTTTAAATTAAAATTTATTAACTTTTAAAAAAATTAATTATCATTATTGTTGATTTTTCATAAAATAAAAAAAATCAATTAGAAAAATATAATTTAATTAAAAATAAAATAAAACACCAAACAAATCCTATATTTTTTTATATAATACTCTCGGGTAACTAGATACCCGTGATGGTCGGAAAATATCGATGAATGAATATTGATTTCAATGATTCTGGTGGATTATCTGCAAAATTATATTTTGACAATTTCAATGGGGCATAATGTCAAATCACCGTATGTATTTTGTGCTCTTCTATTTGCTTGGCCCACATTTTCAAAGTGATCATCTGTGGTTGACATTGACTAGTCACAATTTTTGAACTAACGAGTTAATCTGTCAACAAGAACCTTCCATCCGTCAAATTAGGAAAAGTTCAACACAAATTTTCAGTCATGTTTTCCCACAAAACAAACAGATTAGCAATTTCATATGGTCATGGTAATAAGTGATTTATTTATTTATTTACTTTTTCCAAGTTCCAAGTTCCGTGCTTGATTGAGATCTCGTTTCACAAAATAAATGCCACCTTATTTCTTTCTTGCTTTTTCTTATCTTTTAAAAATGTAATTCATATAAGTGCAATTAACTTCTTTCTTAAGGCTATATACATCATATTATATAACAAACATTAAAGAAGATCAACATGAAAAGAAGGAACCACTGCATATATTTGGTAAATTCAAGAAAAGAGTACCAAAACTAGGAAAAAGAATCTAAGTCTTTTGTTCTCATTTTTTTTAGTTGTGAATTTTCACCTTTAAAACATTTGTCACAATAAAATATAATAAGATGTTTGTCATTACTTTATGCGTTTTGTCTCTATTTTGAAATTTTAAATAACCAGCTCCTCAAACTTTTAACCCTTTGGCATTCGGGTCCTCATTTGAATTTTTTTTTTTTTTTTTGGACAACTTGGTGTTTAAATTCCCATTATTTTACGTTTGTTAGTCCTCGCATTATTCTAGTTATTAAATTTCATCAAGAGCTCAATATTTGAAGGCTTTCTTGTACCTCAGCTCCCTAAATTTTTTTTATTTGGCAAAAAGGTCCCCGAGCGAGAGGACTTGATGTGCAAGAAAGCCTTAAGACATAGAACTCTTGATGACATTTAGCGGCTGCTCTATTTATTTATTTTACTTTCTCATCCTTTGTAGTTTTTAGTTTCTACCTTTGAATCTCAATTTCACGTTGTAATTGATATTTAATTTTGCCTCTAAACTTTAAATATATTCTTATTTTACCTCTGAGGTTTGAATTAGTCTTACTTAATCTCGTGTGTTTAAAATTTATTAAAAAATAGATAGAAGAGAGAGTTAACACTATATGCTCTTGTTGAAGAGGGCGTTGCGATAGAAGGTGGAATTTGCGGCCATGTCTCTTGTGATGGGAATCAAGAAGGCTCACCAACTAGTTTTCTATTTCCTATGTTAAGTGATTTTGCTGAATTTTCTTGTCATAGACATACTTAAATGGCCGACTTAACTCATTAATAAATCTCAAGCTTACTATAGAAAATATACCAAAAAAAAAAAAAAAAAAGAATCTAACGAAAGGGTTTAATTGAGTTTAGTTCCCTATTGTTGTTGTTTTTTTTATGAGAATTCTAATACAAAAATTATGTTTGGTCAATTCGAAATGTAGGTGGTAAAGTAGGGTGGTTTTAAGAGATCAACGAGCAAAGTGAGAATGATCTTAAAATTCAGTACACAACTGTGATTGATTATAATTTTAAATCTCAATTGTATAGAGATTTTTAAACGTTTTGATTTTTTTATCCCCCACTTGCTGTCTCCTCTCATAGGATACCCATCATTAGATCCAAAATCTCTGACCCTATCATATATGAATCCTCTACATTTTTTTAAATAATAAGTTTGGCACTATTTAATCTCTCAGAGAAATTTAAAATATCTGGTTAGTGGTTTTTTTTTTTTTTTTTGGACATGATAAGTTAACGAGGTTAATGATCTTGTTTGCATATTGATTAGGATATTCGTTTTTTTTTTAATTAAAAAAATGGTTAGGAAGGACCTCACATGACATTTAGAAACACATATATAATTAAGTTTCATTTTTTTTAATTAAAAACACATATAATTATGTTTCATTTTTTTTTTTCTAATTTTATGAATTAAATATGTGATAATGAGAAGGGCCTCAGTTTTACAAGACTCAAGCACGTCACAATAAATTGGAGGGGCCTTAATTCATGACCAATTCTCATGAAAACTTTAACCAAGAATGTTATTCACTTTCAATCACAAAAATTAATCATTCTTAGATTTCTAATAAAGGGCAATTTATTTATCAAGCATGAACTCACATATGAATATTGAGTTGATTATATATGTATCAACTTCAGATACGCACTTTGATATAAGGACTGGCATATTTTTACATGCGACACTTAAGTTGGTTAAAAGGGGTCTATAATTATGATTATATCTATTGGTGGTAATAATCTTTTTCCCACTATAGAATGTCCTAGGAGGCAAACTAAAGTGTCACTCCAGAATGATTATAAGAATGGAAAAAAAACAAAAAAACAAAAATCAAATTAAGGAATCTACCCCGCTTAAAATTATATATTGTTGGACTGATATATAATAGGATAAATTAAGCCATAAATTTTATAGTGTTTAAAGGAGAGCATAAATTGTAAGGAATTATCTCAAATCCGAAGATCAAATATAAATACGGTTATTTTAACATTTTATTTATAATTTTATAAGTAATAATTGATTAATATATAATTTTTCATTTAAAATCTTATAATATTGTGTTAATTAAAACTATTAATTAGTATAAATAATAAGTATTATTTAAAATATTATGTTAAAATTAATTGATTGTTAAAATAACATACGAAAAAAAAAGTTTCTAGAGTCGGATCTCTATATCCTTTTATTACGAAGGAAAGTCCTTTAAATTTCAAGAAAAAATAAAAATATAAAAATTAAACCTGATAAACAAAATCCTGCAGCTAGCAGCCTTTTTTTTTTTTTTTTTTTTTTTAATGCTTTTATATCCTTTTGTTTTTCCTTTTTTTTTTTTTTTTTTTTTTTCAATAACTTGCAAAGAAATTGCAGAGATGTTAAATCATGGCCGGACAAAGACAAAAAACAAGTTCCATGAATTTATCCAAGAAAAAGACAAGGAGAGGGGTGGGTTCTTTTCTTATCCCAAGAAAGGAGATATTGACAGAAGCTTAGAGGCCTATCATCAAAACTAGTTAGTTACTTTGCTCAAAGTAATTTTTGTCAATTTTTGTTTACAAAAGCCAACACATTCACCCATTATTGTTTCTTGGCAGCATTTCGCATGATGCTTTGCTTTACCTTAACGCAACTTAAAAATTAAAAAAAAAAACAAAAAAAAACAAAAAAGGGTGGGAAAATTAGGTATATAGGTAATTTTTAAATATTTATTCAAAAAAATTTATATCATTTTTTATTTAAAAAAATGATCGGTTATTATACAAATATTGATTTACCAATTAAAACACATATTGATAATATTTAATCAATAATTAATTATTAAATTAATTACTAATTAATTATTTTTCAAAATGATTATTTTTTTATTTGAAAAACTTCGAGTATTTAAAAAGACCAAAAAGAAAATAAACGATAAGTTTTTAAATTACGTATATATATATATATATATATATCCCAAAAAAATAGTGAGGAAGGAGATTTAATGGTCAAAAAGTGGTCGTACAAAAAGCATGATATAATTGGCCGACTAGTGCCATATTTTGCCCCCAAAAGCACAAGCAAAGGGCAAAGTCAAATGAGGTGTGCCATTTCTCTAAAGTACGGCGCTTGTTAGTTGATCAAACTTTTCAAAATAAACCAATTAGGTTCCTTAGATAATATAAGTTAATTAGATATAAAATTTTTAAATTAGAGTTGATTAATTTTTTTAAAAATTATTTTATAAATTTTATAATTTTTTATAAATGATAAAAATTTAGATGAAAAAAATTGGAGTTGAATCTTAATGTCAAAGAAAGTCTAAAAAAAAATAGAATTATGTGGTTGGTTATAAAAATCCATAGAAACATATCCCCATTAATCTTTATGCTTATGGTAATCAAGTTGACCTTTAATATTAAATAAGTATTCAATCTATACGCTTGATGGAAAATAAAGGTTTGAATACTGCCATTAGACAACTTAAAGCAGTTGATTTTTATGAAGAATTTTGAGGTAAGAGTCCCAAATTATGCTTTATTGCGAATAAACATTTATGAGCAACACATTAGATTAAAAATAAATAAATAAATAATGGTACTTATAATAGGCCTAATACAGTGTGTTTTCCTTACAAGGTACCACTAAAGCTCTTGCATTATACTGTTTTTTAATGCATAATATCAAAGCTCAAAGCATCCTGTTATGCACTTTTGGTAATGATAGAAAAGGGTGAAGGGAGTTAAACCGTCTCGTATTCGAAATTTAATTGTTTTTCTTCTTTTATTTTTTTTATTTAAACAAGGAGGATGCTCACATTGCCGTGATCACCCAAAAAAAAAAAAAAAAACCTCCAAGTATTGGCTGGAAAAAAAAAAGGTAAAAATGTGCGTATATTTTACAAGTAACAGATATAATATGACAGTATATTTACACCTAACTCCATTTTAAATGTGAAATGTGAAGTTCGAATCCCCCGACTCAAAATTCGAAAGAACCGAAAAATGCAAGTAGCAGCCCAACAGCCATGTCTCTGTGACAGCAAGCGCCTTAACGAGGCCAATTATAATAGCAAGAGAAATAATCAAGAAGTATTATAAAAATAAATAAATAAATAAGGGCAAAATGAGAAAAGCCACACTGCAAAGTAAAAAAAGTTAAAAATAAAAAAATAAAAAAACCTTCACAAAAAACGGAATTATAAGATGAAAGAGTCATCAATCTACAGTCAAAGTTGGACAAAAGACAATGAAAGAAAACATCTACATATATAAATATACTACAACAATCATATAAATAAGGACTACATAAATGAGTAGGCAATTTATTTTGATACATAAATCTCATTATGACTTTAGTACACTTACAAGTTCTTAATAATGTAAAGCCATTATAGTAGCAAGCACAAGACAAGCATCCCATCAAGGCCCCAGGCATTTTTACCCCTTTTTCACAAAAAAAATAGTTTTTTTTTTTTTTCCAATTTTTTTGTGCCAAGTGATTTAATTTCAACCGCAGCTACACCTCTCTAGATGCACTTTTTATATCAAAAGAATTTTCTACCCGAGCTAATGGAGTTTTTTATTCGCTGCCTGCCTAGCAATTGAATCAATAAGCAGAGCTGAAAAAAGAAAAATTTTGATAGCTATACCTGAATACAATAAATAATGTCTGTGAATAAAAGGGTCGTAAACTTTGTGGTCACTTGTGTATGGAACCGAAAGCGGCAGACCCCCTGAATTCGCACGATCCTCAGGGCGGTCTTCGGGACATTCATCCGATCCGAGCAAACAAAATTTCCATCTCATGGAGAAACCTCAGATTGAATGGATGACAATGTGAGATAGTTCATATGCAATTCGCAGTCCCTGAGGATGTACATATATACAAGGTGAAAACGGATAATCACATAACTGCAGAGGCAGATCGACGATGATCGGCAACTCCGTTGCTGAATTTTCCGCTTGGTGATCTTCCTTTGAAACTGTTGAATCTCCCCGGTCTCGGCTGGAAGAGGGACATGAGCATCTTTTCCAAAGTTTGCACCGAGTATTTAGCATACTTGCTGGAACTTGAATCTTGCTCAACCAAGGGCCCATAGTTCTGCATGTAGCTCCGATAAACGGGTACGACTGCCTGTACTATAAGCTGGCATGTCTTCTCTCTTAGGTCTTTCTCCGACATGACCCAATTCGACTGCTTCTTATACATCTCATCAAAGGATTCGTTGAACGTTTTCAGCCTTTTCTTGACAAGATCACGAGCAGTGGCACGACCACCGGAGAACAAAATCAGGCCCTCCCTACTTAAATGACCAGGAAGCTTTCCCCAGCTATCTCTCAAGAAGACTGCCAAGTAATACTCTTTGTACTGTTCGTGTTCTCTTAACGAAGAATCGCCCAAGAGATCCCCGAGCCTGGTCCCTCTCAGCTGCTTGAACAAATGCCAGTGATTATTCATTGCAAACAAATTTGAAAGGGTGGTATCTTCATAAGCCTTTATCCATGTCTCCAGATTTAGCTCAATGGCTTTCATTATGTTTAGAACCTCGGTAATGAGGAGCCTCTCTTGAAACTTCTCGCCCTTCCAACTCTGGTGAATGACGAGAACCTGGGTTAGGATTGGCTTATAATCGTCCCCCAGCAGCTTATTACAGTAATCGGTGATGAAACTCACCAATTTCGGTACACTTCCGTCTGGAGGAGGAGGATTCTGCCTTTGTAACTCCACCTGAACCAGCAGCTCCCAGAAAATCGCAGCCGCTCCCTCAATTACGCTCTTGATGAGGTCCCTTGTAAGGTTCTGGATTTCAATGCATGCTGCTCCACCAAAAAGCCGGTTAAAGTCAAGTCGCAATTTGTTCAGAGATGCAAATATATCCAACAGCTTCAAAAGCTTTATGGGATCTTTCTTACTCCCTGTTACCGTCTTCCCAAACTGGAGAAATGCAAGAATACCAGCTTGTGCAGCAATCTTTGCAAAACAGCCCATCCAAACATCCACTCCGATCCTCTCGAAAACATCGTTGCAGAGCTTATACTCCGCCTCAAACAAGTGTTTCACAGCAAACTCTAAATGCCTTCCCCACTGCGCTATATACCCCTCTATGCTCTGCACGTCGTTAAATTCTGAAATTGAAATGTCGAGATAATCCAAATTAAGAGCCTTCAAACTTGCCCTGACATTCAGAGTACGCACTTCAACATAAATGGATATGCACTTCTCGAGCCTACCGTTAGCAATCAACCTCCACAAAATGGCTTGCAACTTTTGGATAACAGCAACGGGCAATGGCGATGGAGCAATGCAGGCTTGTTCCCCGGATGACGAAGACATAGGAAGCGGCACACTGTGTTCAGTGAGGAGACGCCGAAACTCGTTTTCCAATTTGTCCAATGCAGCTTCTAGAAGCCCACCATCAAGCCGTGCTTTTCCCTCTGCAGTTTCACACTCCCTGAGACTTTTCAACGACTTCTTCAGATTCGAAAGGTACCCACTGTCTGCAACCGCATTATCCTCCATGTACTCCACTATATCATCCAACCACTGAATTGCCAATCCGCAATTATCACTCAAGAACCTCAAGGCCTCTTCCAGGCGTTTCAACACCGATAAGTAACCAGGAAGATCGTTACGAGGATCAGACAACAAAGACTTTTCAAGCCCATGAACGGCATCGAAAACCTTAAGCACCGCGGCAGCAGGGCCGACGGCACGGTTAATGTGGCCACCAACAGCAGCAAGGGCATCCTTGTCGGCACGAATCGGTCTGACCGCAGCTTGAAGGAAAGGCAATCGTTGGTTAATTTCTACCAATCTAGGCCCTGCTTTCTCTAGTGATAATCCTACGGCCTTCGATTTCTCTAAGCTTAACCTCAACGACTTACTCGCAGCTATCAAATTCTCAACGCCCTCGTTTTTTGACACGGAAGCCATTAAAATCCCTATCAAGCTCTCTTCAACTCTACAAAGGTGAAATCTTCAACAACAGAATAACTCTCCGAATCGAGAGGCAAAAGAGTAAACTTAAGCAGCTAAAATGCAAAAACAATAAACAGAAAATTGGGGTTTCTAAAAAAAACCTCGAAACTTGTCTATTTCCCTAGGAATCATCGAAATGCAAGTTCAAATCAACCAGGACAAGTACAAGAACAAACACGAAAACCCATTAACGGCCTTCCACCAAACTTCCACCAGAGTAAGTCAAACCAAACCCCAAACTACCCAACAACCCAATTTCGGAAAAGGAACGAGAAATCGACCCAGATGGTCTGCGGAACGAGAAAACGCGAGAAAATGAGAGAAACTCACACGGAAAATGGGAGGAAGCACGGCGGATTCTGGATCAGCTTTGGGAGATTCCGTAAAACCCTAGAGAGAGGAAATCGTGAAGAGAGAGAATAGATGCGAGGGCTGGAACGGGCAGAGAATAAAAATGGCTTTTTTTAAGAATTTGCTTTTGCAATTTCCGACGAGTCGTGACAAAGCTCTCTTTCTCTCTCCTTCTCTCTCTCTCTCTCTCTCTCTCTCTCTCTACAAAGTGCATGACAGTGAAGCAAAGCTCAGCACTGCCTGGCTTCTCTTCTCTTCTCTTCTCTGCTCCTCCCCTATTTCTTCTCTCTCTCTCTCTTTTTCTTTTTTTCTTTTTTTTAATTAATATATTATATGTATATTTTCACATTTATAAATGAAAATTACTCTTCGTGCATTGAAAATATTTTTTATTTTTAATATGATCCCGGTATTGTATAATGGTAAATTTTATATGTTGGCAATAATGTATATATTTTCTTGTTTTATGGATAGTGAATATTTAAGAATCATTTAGCTCTAATAATCAATTTTTTTAATTATAATTTAGTATTTACAATGAGAATTTTTAACCATCAGAGTTTTCTTAGATTATGTAGTTTTTATTTTATTATGATCTTGATCAAGTTTAATGTCAAAAAGACTTATTACTAATTTGATATTCTATTAATTTATTAATCTATTTCAAGATATAATTATATAGCTCTCATTTAGAAATGTAAAGTACTAGGAAAATACTTTCTGTCACGTAAGCCTATGTTTAGTCTCTTTCAGCAAAAATTAAAATATAAAAATCAGTAACTTCAAAGAAGTTACATAAAAGTATTTATATATTTAACATCGTACTTAAAAAAAAAAAAAGGATTTTTGTTGTTTCATCGGATTATTTGAATATTTTAGTCATATTTTCTAGTACGTCCCAATACTATTATTTATGTCACGCAACATGTACCAATAGTATATTATGTGTTACGAGAATCTTTAAATCTGAATACTTGAAGAATGTTATTTTAATTATTAAATTTATTATTTCAATAAATTGTTTGGTTTTAAATATGAAACGATAAACAAACATTTGTATTACTTAGATGTATCTATTACCATGAATTTTATTTAAAAAATCATATAAGAATGCACAATAATAAATCAATAACCATTATTCTTAAGTTATTTTATTGTTATAAAATATTACACAAATACGTAACACAAAAGTGATTATGAAAAAAAAAAAAAAGATAAAAGTTGAATCTCATTTTTGACTTTTCAATTTGTAAATAGTAACTCTTTGGCTTTTACTTTTGACTCAAATGTTATCTATTGATTTTTGTCTGATTCTCAGCAATGAAATTTACTTCTTTTCTTTTTTTTTTTTTTTTTTTTTGGTGAATAAAGGATGAGATGATCTTATCATTTTCTAATTTTTAACATCACAAATAAGAACTTATTTAATTAGATATGATAAAAAAATATATTTTTAATATTAATTTCTCTAATTAATTATCTGATGTTTATCTAAATATCAACAAATCATATTTTAATAATCAAAACTATAATAAAATATAAGAGAAGATGATGAAAATCAAATCCAAATAATCGAATAAAAGAAATTAACAAAATACTCACACTTACAAATCCATCTCCAGCCATTAAAATTTTCCCGCAGACAACAAGAATATGAAGAAATAAAAGGTGAATAGGAAAAAGCCATTTAAAACGGTGAAAGTTACGGTAGAGACCTCTGAGGTCTCTACCGGTACATACCTTTTTTGGACCGTTAAGATTTAATCGAACGGTTCAAATGTTGATTGTGTACGATATTTATCATGCACCTAACCTCACACAATCATTCTCACCTAAACTCTTTCCGTCATCGGCGATCTTTCTGCCGCCGGCGACGGACGCCGGCGACTCATCCCCGACGCCGGCGACCCAACTCAGGCCACCTCCGGCCCCAGCCCCGGCCACCGGCGGTCGCCGCCGGCGACCCTATTTTCTCTCTCTTCCCCTTTCTCCTCTTCTCTCTCTCTCTTCCCCTCTCTCTCTTCCCCTCCCTCCCGCCGGCCCCCACCCAGGCCGGCCCCCACCCCCGGCCTCCCCCACCCCCGGCCGCCTCCCTCCCCCGGCCGCCACCCTCCCCCGGCACCCCCCGACGACCCCCCCTCTCTCTTTCCCTTTCTCTCTCTCTCTTCCCCTCTCTCTCTCTTCCCCTCCCTCCCGCCGGCCCCCACCCCCGGCCCCCAGCCAGCCCCCGGCCACGCCCCCTCCCCCGGCCTCCCCCCACCCCCGACGACCCCCCCTCCCCCGGCCGCCACCCTCCCCGGCCCCCCCCTGTCGCGATTTCGCAAAATCGCGAAATCGCGAAATCGCGATTTTGCGAAATCGCGCGAGGGGGGGGGGCCGGGGAGGGTGGCGGCCGGGGGGAGGGGGGGTCGTCGGGGGTGGGGGAGGCCGGGGGAGGGGGGCGTGGCCGGGGGTCTGGCTGGGGGGCCGGGGTGGGGGCCGGCGGGAGGGAGGGGAAGAGAGAGAGAGGGGAAGAGAAGAGAGAGAAAGGGAAAGAGAGAGGGGGGGTCGTCGGGGGGGTGCCGGGGAGGGTGGCGGCCGGGGGAGGGAGGCGGCCGGGGGTGGGGGAGGCCGGGGGTGGGGGCCGGCCTGGGTGGGGGCCGGCGGGAGGGAGGGGAAGAGAGAGAGGGGAAGAGAGAGAGAAGAGGAGAAAGGGGAAGAGAGAGAAAATAGGGTCGCCGGCGGCGACGGCCGGTGGCCGGGGCTGGGGCCGGAGGTGGCCGGAGTTGGGTTGCCGGCGTCGGGGATGAGTCGCCGGCGTCCGTCCCGCGCAGAAAGATCGCCGTGACGGAAAAGAGTTTAGTGGAATGATTGTGTGAGGTTAGATGCATGATAAATATCGTACACAATCAATATTGAACGTTCGATAAATCTTAACGGTCCAAAAAGTATTACCGGTAGAGACCTCAGAGGTCTCTACCGAACTTCCTTTAAAACGTACTAAAAATTGTTCTTTTCTATTTGTAAAAGGAAAAATAATTGCGTGGAATGCAGTGTACGTTTTGATATTCATCATTTTTTGTCAACGTCAAGTTTAATTTGTGTTTCCACATGGATTCAGAGTACTGTTCCCTTGAAAATAAAAGTTTTCTTTTTTTTTTTTTTTTGTAGAAAATTTTTATTTTAATTTTTAAATTAGAGAAATATTGCGTGGAAAGTATGTACCTAATATATTTTTTTTGTTATTTTATTAATGCAAGTTAAGTTTGCTCTGGTTTTCACATGGCTTGAGCGGTTCTCTAGGATTTTCTCACAATTGTTATAAGCAAAATGCAATGACTAGTAAGCCCTTTCACACTCATACCAAAAGGCCTCTTTTTTTTTTTCATGGGAATAACAAGAAAATTTTAAAAATATTTTAATTTTTTAGCATAATTAAGAGTGCTTACAAACATAATTTAACTGTAATTTTACATATGATTCTATTATAAAGTGAAGAGTTTCAATCATCTAACGTAAATTAAACAAATACAGCAAAATTGAGTTCTTTTAAAAATATAATAATAGCTCAATTGAGTTGTTAATTATTACAACAAGAAAGATGTTAAAAGATAATGTTGGAAATAATTTATTGTTCCATTTCATACAAAGTTTGGAATACAAAATAGTTTTATTGGTAGATTTGCACTCAATTTCTAATCAAAGCGTGATAATTAAAAAAAATTCGTTGAAAAGGTTTTGGGTAGGAAATAATATCAAGGGATGGGGTTAGAAAGTTGTGATAGTGGTCCCAATCTAGTATTATAAAATCAATATTCCAATTATTGATAGATTAAAGTTACAAGCTCTTACTTAAACCCCACCACCCCCAAAAAAATAATAAAAATAATAAAAAGTTCGGTCTTTATTTATTCTGAAATTAAGAAATAAATTCATGGGACATGTACTCAGTAGCTGGGCGTTCAACCATTTTGTTCCCCTTCTCTAATTTTTTGTCCTAAAAAATAAATGAATAAATAAAGGATTATTCAATACTATCCCCAAACTTTTCATCTGTTGACAATTCTCTCGTGAACTTTTAATTTTAACAATTTCTCTCTGAATTTGTTAAATTATTGCAGCATACTTACATAAATTAATTAATCAATCATAAAAAACTCATGTACGCCTTATATGAAAATGAAAAACTTTATTAACAAAAATTTTTCAAATCTAATACAAACTGTTATGTAAATCTTTCATATTCAATTTAATGTTTAACTAAATAATGAATATTGTAACAACTTAGAAAGTTCATGAGACAAATTCTCAAATTTAAAAATTTAGCCAATTGCCCTATCTACACATCCTCAACTTTCAGATTATTTTTATATTGTCTTTCAAACTGTAAAAGCTTTCATTTTACTCCTTAAATTATGAGATAGTCTCATATTGATCTCCTTTATTAGAATTTCCTTAGTCTCATATTGATCTCCTTTATTAGAATTTCCTTTAAAACTAAACAGAAAAAGAAAGGGTTAAATATAGTCACATAATATTTGTTCATTTGTTTTTTTGATTCATAATTTGTGTTGCAACATAAGAGTTTTTAAAATTTATAAAGTAAATTAAGAATAACCTTAAAATTGGAGGAACATGTGAGATTGATCCAAAAAATCAATAAAATATTAAATGATCCGTGAACCACCAAATTTCCTAGAAAAATTATAGAAGCAACAACTAAAATAATATTTTTATATTTATTTCCCTTCTGCTTCGATTTTTGATATTTTATACTCATTTAATTAGAGAGAAGTTAATCAGAGGTAAGAGATGTAGGACAATCCTACAAATCTTTGTCATAAAGATGTAACGGTTGGGCCTAAAAATCAGAAGTTGGCCCGCTATGTTCCTCGCCTCTGGCCATTGACATTGTGAAGCTTTCACATTAGAGATAATTAAGTGTTTTGGGTGGTGTTTGGTACAATCACTCAAACCATCCAACTCAAATTTTTTTTTGTCTTAAAAAGTTTTTGTCTTTTTCTCAAAAATTTTTTTATCTTTTCTGAAAATTCAAAAAAATTTACTATTGAAATTTAAAAATCCTAACTCAAACTACTCCACCAAACAAACTAAGGAAAGTCACTTTTAGTATTTCTTTATAATTTTATCTACTTTAATATTAAAATTAATAATTTTAATATTATAAAATGATAAAATATTAATTATCGACTTTAATATTATGAAGAACATAAATAGAAGGAGGTGTTAAATTTATAACATTCTAACATAAGCTTGACTAATAAACTGCACGTCAATCATCAAAGTAAAACAATAGGACGGCATCATGTTAGCCTTAATGGTTTGTTTGTGTTCTTTGAGCCTAAACTTTGCATGGATTTGATCTTTAAATTTTTCCCAAAAGACCTTCTACTATTGGAAGATGGTGCCATCACTTCCAACCTTCTCTGACTAGGACTAGTGCTATGAAGGGTCCAGTGGGGACAGCATCCCCCTTGATTTTCTAAAAAAATAATTGAAGTTTTAAAAATTCATGACATTTTCACTTTACACCTACTGAGATTTAATAATTTCATACAAGTCCCGTTGTTGTTGTTGTTTTTTTTTTTTTTTAAATTTACTTTACTTTTTTTATTCATAAGCTATCGTAGTATGTTTTTCTATTTCTTATTGCTATATATATATATATATATATATATGAAAATTTTCTTAATGGTGGTGCGCCATTATGATTTGTCAAAATCACATCAAATAAAAAAGAATATAAATTAAATAATTATGATAATTATGATCGTTCAATATAGAACCCTGCTAATATGATATTTTTCTACTCTCCCTTACCTTACCCTCTTCCGCATGTGCCACTCATTTGGCTCGAGCAGATTCGGCTCTAGGAATGGATGGCCGTCACAATTGCCCCCGGTTCATCTCCGTGGTGCTTGATTTCAATTTGGTAAGCCTTAACGCGAACATAACTAGCTGACATAATGACTAGAATATCAGTCAGCAACAATGTAGTTATGAACTTCCACGGTCCAATGCTCAATTCCAACTCATGTTGGTTTGGTTAGTTGGCCAACGAAAAACGGACTAAAATTAGCCCAAGTACATTTGTTTTTATAAGCAATTCTAAGCCGCATCGTGTTGGCTTTAAAAAAAGCGAAAGCATGTACAGATTTTAATTAATTTTTTTTTTATACCTTGAAGATCCGACTCCAGTTGCATCATAAAATAATTGTTCACAAAATATTTGTTCATACCTATTTTAGTAGAAACAATCTACTGAAAAATTTTGTGGCTTATCAACCACTCGATCATCCTTCTTATTTCTTTATTCATGAATTAAGTAGTTTTCATGCACCATTTGAATCCTCTCACAGTTGTGAATTTTCGTTTATTCTCTTTCCAATCCATTTTAAGTATAGATTCTTGTTTAGTAGACTCTGATCATTTTTTATTTTCATTCTAAACTGATGTTATAATAGCGTTATATATATATATATGCTAAAATAGTAACGTTATACTCTTGAATACAATTATGATATTATCCATTATTTTTATTTTCGGTGAAATAAATAGAAAGTGTGATTCATAAGGTTTTCCAAAACCACCATGGTATCGTACTAGCACTTCCAATATTGATTTTGAGCTTCACTTTGGTTCAATTAAAAATGTTTTCATCTAATGTCGTCTCTATAAAGTCCACATAAGCACACGACAACGCATGATTGAACATACCAAGTGTAAGACAATGACTCATGACTGTTTATTTCTTGTAATAACTTTTCGGGATTCGCAATCTCTTTAGTGGGATATTTATGTTTGTGATTTTAAAAAAATTATATTCAATTAAACAGAATATATAAATGATACAAGTGGCAAAACCGTCAACTGAGATTGTGATACCACGCCAACAACGTGACGAAATCCGATACCAAATCTGGAAACAATAACCCAAGATCTTTCAAGTTTGATGGAAACCGCGACCCGTTGCTTAGCGAAGCAAGAATATTGGTATGGTGAAGACGTCACAAACGGTTATGGAAGTCCATTTGATAAGTCGATTTGAAAGTCACAAGGAATCCTAGATAAGTTCAGATAAGTTTATTCAAGAACTCAAGAAGAATAATTCACAATATGAATAAACATCAAAATCTTATTTCCATCTTCTGAATCAGCTTTATATAAACAAAGTTACAATTTGTAAATTCCTAATCTACCCCTAAAGATAACCTAGGAATCAGATTTAATTAAAAATAATAATTAAATTCGGAATTATTTCAAATTTAAATTTAAACTTAAAACTAAAAAATCATATTACAAAGAAATCAAATCTTAATCAGATCTTGTTTTGAATTTTGAACTTTTTGAACTCTTGAAAACATAATCTTGACTTGATTCTTTGTTGAAAAATAACATCCACTTCAATGTTGGAAATGAAACGTCTATATTAGTCTTGGCTCTCTTCCAATTCAAATTTGATGAGAAAAATCAATCTTTGTTCACTATCAGTAGTGAACATGCTCTCTTCTTGTTATAAAACTTTCTGGACTAAGTTATTCAAATCTTCTTTGAATCTTTTAGCTCGAGCTCTCGTCACCGGACCAGCTGGAACTTGAATCGGTTTGTGAGAATTCCATTGAGCCTTGATGTCCTCATCATTCCCCCTCTTGAGAGGATTTATCCTCAAATCATCACCTTCTTTAGTTCGGAGCAGTTATGACAATCGAAAACCAGCTTCATCTTCTTTTCCCACGAGGTATGCTTCGGGATTACTTTTTCCTTGAAACATAGGAATT
>CM046367.1:13301180-13328504 GCA_025413025.1 Ficus hispida | reverse complement strand
TTACAGTAATCGGTGATGAAACTCACCAATTTTCGGTACACTTCCGTCTGGAGGAGGAGGATTCTGCCTTTGTAACTCCACCTGAACCAGCCAGCAGCTCCCAGAAAATCGCAGCGCTCCCTCAATTACGCTCTTGATGAGGTCCCTTGTAAGGTTCTGGATTTCAATGCATGCTGCTCCACCAAAAAGCCGGTTAAAGTCAAGTCGCAATTTGTTCAGAGATGCAAATATATCCAACAGCTTCAAAAGCTTTATGGGATCTTTCTTACTCCCTGTTACCGT
The DNA here is from genome assembly GCA_025413025.1 of Ficus hispida. Taxonomy (NCBI): domain Eukaryota; kingdom Viridiplantae; phylum Streptophyta; class Magnoliopsida; order Rosales; family Moraceae; genus Ficus; species Ficus hispida. The sequence continues at coordinate 13,328,222 of CM046367.1, read as the reverse complement.
CTTCCAAACTGGAGAAATGCAAGAATACCAGCTTGTGCAGCAATCTTTGCAAAACAGCCCATCCAAACATCCACTCCGATCCTCTCGAAAACATCGTTGCAGAGCTTATACTCCGCCTCAACAAGTGTTTCACAGCAAACTCTAAATGCCTTCCCACTGCGCTATATACCCCTCTATGCTCTGCACGTCGTTAAATTCTGAAATTGAAATGTCGAGATAATCCAAATTAAGAGCCTTCAAACTTGCCCTGACATTCAGAGTACGCACTTCAACATAATGGATATGCACTTCTCGAGCCTACGTTAGCAATCAACCTCCACAAAATGGCTTGCAACTTTTGGATAACAGCAACGGGCAATGGCGATGGAGCAATGCAGGCTTGTTCCCCGGATGACGAAGACATAGGAAGCGGCACACTGTGTTCAGTGAGGAGACGCCGAAACTCGTTTTCCCAATTTGTCCAATGCAGCTTCTAGAAGCCCACCATCAAGCCGTGCTTTTCCCTCTGCAGTTTCACACTCCCTGAGACTTTTCAACGACTTCTTCAGATTCGAAAGGTACCCACTGTCTGCAACCGCATTATCCTCCATGTACTCCACTATATCATCCAACCACTGAATTGCCAATCCGCAATTATCACTCAAGAACCTCAAGGCCTCTTCCAGGCGTTTCAACACCGATAAGTAACCAGGAAGATCGTTACGAGGATCAGACAACAAAGACTTTTCAAGCCCATGAACGGCATCGAAAACCTTAAGCACCGCGGCAGCAGGGCCGACGGCACGGTTAATGTGGCCACCAACAGCAGCAAGGGCATCCTTGTCGGCACGAATCGGTCTGACCGCAGCTTGAAGGAAAGGCAATCGTTGGTTAATTTCTACCAATCTAGGCCCTGCTTTCTCTAGTGATAATCCTACGGCCTTCGATTTCTCTAAGCTTAACCTCAACGACTTACTCGCAGCTATCAAATTCTCAACGCCCTCGTTTTTTGACACGGAAGCCATTAAAATCCCTATCAAGCTCTCTTCAACTCTACAAAGGTGAAATCTTCAACAACAGAATAACTCTCCGAATCGAGAGGCAAAAGAGTAAACTTAAGCAGCTAAAATGCAAAAACAATAAACAGAAAATTGGGGTTTCTAAAAAAAACCTCGAAACTTGTCTATTTCCCTAGGAATCATCGAAATGCAAGTTCAAATCAACCAGGACAAGTACAAGAACAAACACGAAAACCCATTAACGGCCTTCCACCAAACTTCCACCAGAGTAAGTCAAACCAAACCCCAAACTACCCAACAACCCAATTTCGGAAAAGGAACGAGAAATCGACCCAGATGGTCTGCGGAACGAGAAAACGCGAGAAAATGAGAGAAACTCACACGGAAAATGGGAGGAAGCACGGCGGATTCTGGATCAGCTTTGGGAGATTCCGTAAAACCCTAGAGAGAGGAAATCGTGAAGAGAGAGAATAGATGCGAGGGCTGGAACGGGCAGAGAATAAAAATGGCTTTTTTTAAGAATTTGCTTTTGCAATTTCCGACGAGTCGTGACAAAGCTCTCTTTCTCTCTCCTTCTCTCTCTCTCTCTCTCTCTCTCTCTCTCTACAAAGTGCATGACAGTGAAGCAAAGCTCAGCACTGCCTGGCTTCTCTTCTCTTCTCTTCTCTGCTCCTCCCTATTTCTTCTCTCTCTCTCTCTTTTTCTTTTTTCTTTTTTTTAATTAATATATTATATGTATATTTTCACATTTATAAATGAAAATTACTCTTCGTGCATTGAAAATATTTTTTATTTTTAATATGATGCCGGTATTGTATAATGGTAAATTTTATATGTTGGCAATAATGTATATATTTTCTTGTTTTATGGATAGTGAATATTTAAGAATCATTTAGCTCTAATAATCAATTTTTTTAATTATAATTTAGTATTTACAATGAGAATTTTTAACCATCAGAGTTTTCTTAGATTATGTAGTTTTTATTTTATTATGATCTTGATCAAGTTTAATGTCAAAAAAGACTTATTACTAATTTGATATTCTATTAATTTATTAATCTATTTCAAGATATAATTATATAGCTCTCATTTAGAAATGTAAAGTACTAGGAAAATACTTTCTGTCACGTAAGCCTATGTTTAGTCTCTTTCAGCAAAAATTAAAATATAAAAATCAGTAACTTCAAAGAAGTTACATAAAAGTATTTATATATTTAACATCGTACTTAAAAAAAAAAAAGGATTTTTGTTGTTTCATCGGATTATTTGAATATTTTAGTCATATTTTCTAGTACGTCCCAATACTATTATTTATGTCACGCAACATGTACCAATAGTATATTATGTGTTACGAGAATCTTTAAATCTGAATACTTGAAGAATGTTATTTTAATTATTAAATTTATTATTTCAATAAATTGTTTGGTTTTAAATATGAAACGATAAACAAACATTTGTATTACTTAGATGTATCTATTACCATGAATTTTATTTAAAAAATCATATAAGAATGCACAATAATAAATCAATAACCATTATTCTTAAGTTATTTTATTGTTATAAAATATTACACAAATACGTAACACAAAAGTGATTATGAAAAAAAAAAAAAGATAAAAGTTGAATCTCATTTTTGACTTTTCAATTTTCTAAATAGTAACTCTTTGGCTTTTACTTTTGACTCAAATGTTATCTATTGATTTTTGTCTGATTCTCAGCAATGAAATTTACTTCTTTTCTTTTTTTCTTTTTTTTTTTTGGTGAATAAAGGATGAGATGATCTTATCATTTTCTAATTTTTAACATCACAAATAAGAACTTATTTAATTAGATATGATAAAAAAATATATTTTTAATATTAATTTCTCTAATTAATTATCTGATGTTTATCTAAATATCAACAAATCATATTTTAATAATCAAAACTATAATAAAATATAAGAGAAGATGATGAAAATCAAATCCAAATAATCGAATAAAAGAAATTAACAAAATACTCACACTTACAAATCCATCTCCAGCCATTAAAATTTTCCCGCAGACAACAAGAATATGAAGAAATAAAAGGTGAATAGGAAAAAGCCATTTAAAACGGGGAAAGGTTACGGTAGAGACCCTCTGAGGGTCTCTACCGGTACATACCTTTTTTGGACCGTTAAGATTTAATCGAACGGTTCAAATGTTGATTGTGTACGATATTTATCATGCACCTAACCTCACACAATCATTCTCACCTAAACTCTTTTCCGTCATCGGCGATCTTTCTGCCGCCGGCGACGGACGCCGGCGACTCATCCCCGACGCCGGCGACCCAACTCAGGCCACCTCCGGCCCCAGCCCCGGCCACCGGCGGTCGCCGCCGGCGACCCTATTTTCTCTCTCTTCCCTTTCTCCTCTTCTCTCTCTCTCTTCCCCTCTCTCTCTTCCCCTCCCTCCCGCCGGCCCCACCCAGGCCGGCCCCCACCCCCGGCCTCCCCCACCCCGGCCGCCTCCCTCCCCCGGCCGCCACCCTCCCCGGCACCCCCCGACGACCCCCCCTCTCTCTTTCCCTTTCTCTCTCTCTCTTCCCCTCTCTCTCTCTTCCCCTCCCTCCCGCCGGCCCCCACCCCCGGCCCCCAGCCAGCCCCCGGCCACGCCCCCCTCCCCCGGCCTCCCCCACCCCGACGACCCCCCTCCCCCCGGCCGCCACCCTCCCCGGCCCCCCCTGTCGCGATTTCGCAAAATCGCGAAATCGCGAAATCGCGATTTTGCGAAATCGCGCGAGGGGGGGGGGCCGGGGAGGGTGGCGGCCGGGGGGAGGGGGGTCGTCGGGGGTGGGGGGAGGCCGGGGGAGGGGGGCGTGGCCGGGGGTCTGGCTGGGGGGCCGGGGTGGGGGCCGGCGGGAGGGAGGGGAAGAGAGAGAGAGGGGAAGAGAAGAGAGAGAAAGGGAAAGAGAGAGGGGGGGTCGTCGGGGGGGTGCGGGGGAGGGTGGCGGCCGGGGGAGGGAGGCGGCCGGGGGTGGGGGAGGCCGGGGGTGGGGGCCGGCCTGGGTGGGGGCCGGCGGGAGGGAGGGGAAGAGAGAGAGGGGAAGAGAGAGAGAAGAGGAGAAAGGGGAAGAGAGAGAAAATAGGGTCGCCGGCGGCGACGGCCGGTGGCCGGGGCTGGGCCGGAGGTGGCCGGAGTTGGGTTGCCGGCGTCGGGGATGAGTCGCCGGCGTCCGTCGCCGGCGGCAGAAAGATCGCCGGTGACGGAAAAGAGTTTAGGTGGGAATGATTGTGTGAGGTTAGATGCATGATAAATATCGTACACAATCAATATTTGAACCGTTCGATTAAATCTTAACGGTCCAAAAAAGGTATTTACCGGTAGAGACCCTCAGAGGGTCTCTACCGTAACCTTTCCCTTTAAAACGTACTAAAAATTGTTCTTTTCTATTTGTAAAAGGAAAAATAATTGCGTGGAATGCAGTGTACGTTTTGATATTCATCATTTTTTGTCAACGTCAAGTTTAATTTGTGTTTCCACATGGATTCAGAGTACTGTTCCCTTGAAAATAAAAGTTTTTCTTTTTTTTTTTTTTTGTAGAAAATTTTTATTTTAATTTTTAAATTAGAGAAATATTGCGTGGAAAGTATGTACCTAATATATTTTTTTTTGTTATTTTATTAATGCAAGTTAAGTTTGCTCTGGTTTTCACATGGCTTGAGCGGTTCTCTAGGATTTTCTCACAATTGTTATAAGCAAAATGCAATGACTAGTAAGCCCTTTCACACTCATACCAAAAGGCCTCTTTTTTTTTTTTCATGGGAATAACAAGAAAATTTTAAAAATATTTTAATTTTTTAGCATAATTAAGAGTGCTTACAAACATAATTTAACTGTAATTTTACATATGATTCTATTATAAAGTGAAGAGTTTCAATCATCTAACGTAAATTAAACAAATACAGCAAAATTGAGTTCTTTTAAAAATATAATAATAGCTCAATTGAGTTGTTAATTATTACAACAAGAAAGATGTTAAAAGATAATGTTGGAAATAATTTATTGTTCCATTTCATACAAAGTTTGGAATACAAAATAGTTTTATTGGTAGATTTGCACTCAATTTCTAATCAAAGCGTGATAATTAAAAAAAATTCGTTGAAAAGGTTTTGGGTAGGAAATAATATCAAGGGATGGGGTTAGAAAGTTGTGATAGTGGTCCCAATCTAGTATTATAAAATCAATATTCCAATTATTGATAGATTAAAGTTACAAGCTCTTACTTAAACCCCACCACCCCCCAAAAAAATAATAAAAATAATAAAAAGTTCGGTCTTTATTTATTCTGAAATTAAGAAATAAATTCATGGGACATGTACTCAGTAGCTGGGCGTTCAACCATTTTGTTCCCCTTCTCTAATTTTTTGTCCTAAAAAATAAATGAATAAATAAAGGATTATTCAATACTATCCCCAAACTTTTCATCCGTTGACAATTCTCTCGTGAACTTTTAATTTTAACAATTTCTCTCTGAATTTGTTAAATTATTGCAGCATACTTACATAAATTAATTAATCAATCATAAAAAACTCATGTACGCCTTATATGAAAATGAAAAACTTTATTAACAAAAATTTTTCAAATCTAATACAAACTGTTATGTAAATCTTTCATATTCAATTTAATGTTTAACTAAATAATGAATATTGTAACAACTTAGAAAGTTCATGAGACAAATTCTCAAATTTAAAAATTTAGCCAATTGCCCTATCTACACATCCTCAACTTTCAGATTATTTTTATATTGTCTTTCAAACTGTAAAAGCTTTCATTTTACTCCTTAAATTATGAGATAGTCTCATATTGATCTCCTTTATTAGAATTTCCTTAGTCTCATATTGATCTCCTTTATTAGAATTTCCTTTAAAACTAAACAGAAAAAGAAAGGGTTAAATATAGTCACATAATATTTGTTCATTTGTTTTTTTTGATTCATAATTTGTGTTGCAACATAAGAGTTTTTAAAATTTATAAAGTAAATTAAGAATAACCTTAAAATTGGAGGAACATGTGAGATTGATCCAAAAAATCAATAAAATATTAAATGATCCGTGAACCACCAAATTTCCTAGAAAAATTATAGAAGCAACAACTAAAATAATATTTTTATATTTATTTCCCTTCTGCTTCGATTTTTGATATTTTATACTCATTTAATTAGAGAGAAGTTAATCAGAGGTAAGAGATGTAGGACAATCCTACAAATCTTTGTCATAAAGATGTAACGGTTGGGCCTAAAAATCAGAAGTTGGCCCGCTATGTTCCTCGCCTCTGGCCATTGACATTGTGAAGCTTTCACATTAGAGATAATTAAGTGTTTTGGGTGGTGTTTGGTACAATCACTCGAACCATCCAACTCAAATTTTTTTTTGTCTTAAAAAGTTTTTGTCTTTTTCTCAAAAATTTTTTTATCTTTTCTGAAAATTCAAAAAAATTTACTATTGAAATTTAAAAATCCTAACTCAAACTACTCCACCAAACAAACTAAGGAAAGTCACTTTTAGTATTTCTTTATAATTTTATCTACTTTAATATTAAAATTAATAATTTTAATATTATAAAATGATAAAATTATTAATTATCGACTTTAATATTATGAAGAACATAAATAGAAGGAGGTGTTAAATTTATAACATTCTAACATAAGCTTGACTAATAAACTGCACGTCAATCATCAAAGTAAAACAATAGGACGGCATCATGTTAGCCTTAATGGTTTGTTTGTGTTCTTTGAGCCTAAACTTTGCATGGATTTGATCTTTAAATTTTTCCCAAAAGACCTTCTACTATTGGAAGATGGTGCCATCACTTCCAACCTTCTCTGACTAGGACTAGTGCTATGAAGGGTCCAGTGGGGACAGCATCCCCCTTGATTTTCTAAAAAAATAATTGAAGTTTTAAAAATTCATGACATTTTCACTTTACACCTACTGAGATTTAATAATTTCATACAAGTCCCGTTGTTGTTGTTGTTTTTTTTTTTTTTTAAATTTACTTTACTTTTTTTATTCATAAGCTATCGTAGTATGTTTTTCTATTTCTTATTGCTATATATATATATATATATATATATGAAAATTTTCTTAATGGTGGTGCGCCATTATGATTTGTCAAAATCACATCAAATAAAAAAGAATATAAATTAAATAATTATGATAATTATGATCGTTCAATATAGAACCCTGCTAATATGATATTTTTCTACTCTCCCTTACCTTACCCTCTTCCGCATGTGCCACTCATTTGGCTCGAGCAGATTCGGCTCTAGGAATGGATGGCCGTCACAATTGCCCCCGGTTCATCTCCGTGGTGCTTGATTTCAATTTGGTAAGCCTTAACGCGAACATAACTAGCTGACATAATGACTAGAATATCAGTCAGCAACAATGTAGTTATGAACTTCCACGGTCCAATGCTCAATTCCAACTCATGTTGGTTTGGTTAGTTGGCCAACGAAAAACGGACTAAAATTAGCCCAAGTACATTTGTTTTTATAAGCAATTCTAAGCCGCATCGTGTTGGCTTTAAAAAAAACGAAAGCATGTACAGATTTTAATTAATTTTTTTTTTTATACCTTGAAGATCCGACTCCAGTTGCATCATAAAATAATTGTTCACAAAATATTTGTTCATACCTATTTTAGTAGAAACAATCTACTGAAAAATTTTGTGGCTTATCAACCACTCGATCATCCTTCTTATTTCTTTATTCATGAATTAAGTAGTTTTCATGCACCATTTGAATCCTCTCACAGTTGTGAATTTTCGTTTATTCTCTTTCCAATCCATTTTAAGTATAGATTCTTGTTTAGTAGACTCTGATCATTTTTTATTTTCATTCTAAACTGATGTTATAATAGCGTTATATATATATATATGCTAAAATAGTAACGTTATACTCTTGAATACAATTATGATATTATCCATTATTTTTATTTTCGGTGAAATAAATAGAAAGTGTGATTCATAAGGTTTTCCAAAACCACCATGGTATCGTACTAGCACTTCCAATATTGATTTTGAGCTTCACTTTTGGTTCAATTAAAAATGTTTTCATCTAACGTCGTCTCTATAAAGTCCACATAAGCACACGACAACGCATGATTGAACATACCAAGTGTAAGACAATGACTCATGACTGTTTATTTCTTGTAATAACTTTTCGGGATTCGCAATCTCTTTAGTGGGATATTTATGTTTGTGATTTTAAAAAAAATTATATTCAATTAAACAGAATATATAAATGATACAAGTGGCAAAACCGTCAACTGAGATTGTGATACCACGCCAACAACGTGACGAAATCCGACACCAAATCTGGAAACAATAACCCAAGATCTTTCAAGTTTGATGGAAACCGCGACCCGTTGCTTAGCGAAGCAAGAATATTGGTATGGTGAAGACGTCACAAACGGTTATGGAAGTCCATTTGATAAGTCGATTTGAAAGTCACAAGGAATCCTAGATAAGTTCAGATAAGTTTATTCAAGAACTCAAGAAGAATAATTCACAATATGAATAAACATCAAAATCTTATTTCCATCTTCTGAAATCAGCTTTATATAAACAAAGTTACAATTTGTAAAATTCCTAATCTACCCCTAAAGATAAACCTAGGAATCAGATTTAATTAAAAAATAATAATTAAATTCGGAATTATTTCAAATTTAAATTTAAACTTAAAACTAAAAATCATATTACAAAGAAATCAAATCTTAATCAGATCTTGTTTTGAATTTTGAACTTTTTGAACTCTTGAAAACATAATCTTGACTTGATTCTTTGTTGAAAAATAACATCCACTTCAATGTTGGAAAATGAAAACGTCTATATTAGTCTTGGCTCTCTTCCAATTCAAATTTGATGAGAAAAATCAATCTTTGTTCACTATCAGTAGTGAACATGCTCTCTTCTTGTTATAAAACTTTCTGGACTAAGTTATTCAAATCTTCTTTGAATCTTTTAGCTCGAGCTCTCGTCACCGGACCAGCTGGAACTTGAATCGGTTTGTGAGAATTCCATTGAGCCTTGATGTCCTCATCATTCCCCCCCTCTTGAGAAGGATTTATCCTCAAATCATCACCTTCTTTAGTTCGGAGCAGTTATGACAATCGAAAACCAGCTTCATCTTCTTTTCCCACTCGAGGTATGCTTCGGGATTACTTTTTCCTTGAAACATAGGAATTTTCATCTTTATACTACCCAAATTGTTATCCACCCAGTTCCTAACTTCTCTATCCTGACCATATCTCATATGACTTCCTACGGACATCCTATCATACTCATCCTCTAAATTGTCGCCTTCAAATTCACCAACTTCCTCAATTTCCCTTTGATGCAACCTGTTTCTCCTTGGGACGTTCGGAATAAAAGGTGGATGTTCCCGTTGTGTTCCCTCTTCTACCCTATCCAACCTCTCATGTATATGTTCCAACTCCAACCTCATCATCCGTCTCATCTCCCCCAATAATGCTTGCATTTGCAAGTTTGGAAGATTGGTTGGTGGAAGCTCTTCGTTTGTATTCTTCTCTTGGTCTTGCAACATGATTGAAATCTGCAAACAAGGTTAGAACAGTATTGAAAAATATAAAACAAAGACTCACCACACTCCCTCACGTGTTTCACTCGCAGAATAATTTACTCAAGTCCACCCATGTTTCACTCAAGTTATTTGGCTTTTACCCTCTAACACTTTCACACGCTCTGCCTTTTTCCCACTCGTATTCTTCTTTTAGTTCTTTCAAAACTAATCGAACAATAATAAGAAGGATTCAAGCAGCAATTCAAAACGAGAAGCAAACCAAACGAATCAAATTTTGTAACGGATTCTAATTTTATTTTATTTATATATATATATATTTTTTTTTTTCGGATTTATAACCACTAGGAGCCTAATTATGTTTCTAGGCTTTGTAAACCTACTGGGAATCAATTTTTTTTTTTGGTTGAAATCTTAGTCGAACTCAATCTCAAAGCAAGTAATTCAACTCTGAATCAAACACTAATATCACAGATTTAAGAAGAGAACAAACGGATTTAGTGCAGAATTTTTTTTTTTTTTGACACTAAGGATTGCTGGAAAACGAATTTTAAAGAGCAATCCAATCAAGAACAAGAATTAAAATCAAAGGATAGCAAAATCTAGAAAACGAATTTTTTTTTAGCGATTTTTTTTTTAAGAAAAGAATTTAAGAGACGAACTTAAGAAAAGAAAAAAAAAAAAAAAAAGAAAAGGATAGGCAAACCGGCGGAACCTAGTCTCTGATACCAACTGATACGAACCACGCCAACAACGTGACGAAACCCAACACCAAATCTGGAAACAATAACCCAAGATCTTTCAAGTTTGATGAAAATCGCGACCCGTTACTTAGCGAAGCAAGAACCTTAGTATGGTGAAGACGCCACAAACGGTTATGGAAGTCCGTTTGATAAGTCGATTTGAACGCCACAATGAATCCTTGATAAGTTCAGATAAGTTTATTCAAGAACTCAAGAAGAATAATTCACAATATGAATAAACATCAAAATCTTATTTCCATCTTCTGAAATCAGCCTTATATAGGCAAAGTTACAATTTGTAAAATTCCTAATCTACCCCTAAAGATAAACCTAGGAATCAGATTTAATTAAAAAATAATAATTAAATTCGGAATTATTTCAAAATTTAAATTTAAACTTAAAACTAAAAATCAGATTACAAAGAAATCAAATATCAATCAGATCTTGTTTTGAATTTTGAACTTTTTGAACTCTTGAAAACGTAATCTTGACTTGATTCTTTGTTGAAAAATAACATCCACTTCAATGTTGGAAAATGAAAACATCCATATCAGTCTTGGCTCTCTTCTGGTTCAAATTTGATGAGAAAAATCAATCTTTGTTCACTATCAGTAGTGAACATGCTCTCTTCTTGTTGTAGAACTTTCTGGACTAAGTTATTCAAATCTTCTTTGAATCTTTTAGCTCGAGCTCTCGTCACCAGACCAGCTGGAACTTGAATCAGTTCGTGAGCTTTGATGTCCTCATCAGATTGGATCTAGCAATAAATCTAATGACCACTCAGGATGAAGGACGCACATCGACATCCAACAATAAAAAACTTCCTTGGCACACAAATAATCAAGCACAGATAAAGGCTCGTTTTGATGAGACCTCTACAATTGATGGAATCCTCTAATTAATTGAAAGACAGTAACCTGTATCACCATGCCAATCATTACACCGCACATTAAACAAATATAGCACTAACACCATGGAGTGACAACTAAAGTGGACTGGACACTCAAACAAAACCGGAAGGCAGAAAAACCACCTCTATTAGTACAAAATAAAACCATAAACACACCAGCAACAAACAACACATACATGGCAAAAATAATATCACTTTTAGTATAAACGAACAACCACCAAAAAAAGATACATCTTTAACAACATAGTTAAACCATTAGCGTAGATCAGATCAACGAAGCTGAAGGGACTCGGAGAAGTAGCGCTGTGATGAAACATAGCAACCGTTAGGAATATGCCATCACGTCAGTGCGAAACAGCCACCCTCCATCATTGGCAAATACCGAGCAAGACGATCACCTTTCCACTGCAACGCGAGACTCGCCCCCCGCTAGGTTCAGATCCATTTGATATGCCCCAAGCCGCATACCTGTAAGCACTCCATGACACTATCTCCAATGGATACTTAGCCACATAGTCCGGCCACTACCCATCCCCTTCGGCCAACCACAAACCCTCAAGAAAGAGAAAGAGAAAGAAAAGTCCTTTTTTATAAAATTGAATTGATTTCAAAATGCTGAGACGTTCGTTTGTGATTTAATTATGAAAATTGGAGTATTTTTCACTTATTATAGGAATTAGAGTCAAAATCACTGCAATCTCATTATACTTAGATCCAAAATTAAAAAGAAAAGCTTTAAATTTTGCTTTTATATGCTTTTAATAAATAACATAGTGCAATTTAAAAAAGTAATAAATTGCTAGTTAATATTACCATCCAAATATTTTGTAAATAAATTAATGTTCCTATCTGGATTAGAAGTTTCAAGCAAAAGAGACGGTTTAGGATTGTCAATCTATTTTCCCGATCAAACTTGTAGAGGATACAACAACCCCACTTTCATTCTTTATTGAACCCGTTTCCATTCTATTAAAATGAGCAAGTACATGTAGAATTCACTCTATTCTATTCACAGAAAACATGTTATCCATATATGTTGGTTGCTTGGTTGGCGCATTACCATCCATCATTAGTAAAGTTGACTTTCTTACCATTCAATTTAGTCAACAACTTTGTGTGATGGTGGGCATTTTTCCCATGTGGAATTACTCCTACATGGAAGGTAGGTTTGAGGCTGCTTTTGACTTTTGCCGGATTACGGATCTAGATTGAATAGTTTGTCATAAATGGACAAAGAAAAAAAAATCAATAGATTTACGGGTGTCTGATGAATGAGTTAAAGTTGAAATTTTTAAGTTTGAATAGTAATTTTTGTTGATTTTTTTAGAAAAGATAAAAAAAATTTTCAGAAAAGATAAAAAATATGATGAAAAAAATACAATTCAGTTTAAATTGAGTGTATGAATCAAATAAGGCCTTAAATTTTAATAATAATTTTTATTAATTTTTTTTTTAAAATAAAAAAAATATCAAAAAAGATAAAAATTAAATTAAAAATTTTGATTTGAGTTTGAGAATCAAACTCACCCGTAAAATCTCTTTTCCAAATGCAAATTATACAGTTTTTATCCCCCTTTATATTTTTTTTAGTAAACGGAATAAATACAGTTGACTAATCCATCTTCATCTCCAAGTCATTAAAAAAAATTTATTTTAATTTTCATTATTGGCCGACCAAACAAAAAGTCCAACGCCACAACCTTTTTTTTTTTTTTTTTTTTTTTTTTTTTTTTTGGAGAAAACCAACCCCACAAACTTTAACACCCCACACCCCCAACACCCCGACCCCCCCTCCTTTCAACAAGTCCATTTATTCACTTAAAAAAATGTCCATTTAATGCCACACCAAGTTAAGGATAAGAATAATAATAATAAATAAAATAAAATAAAATAACTCGCAATAATGATCATAAAACATCGAAAACCTTCTACTATAAACAAAGTAATTTACAAAACAAATAAATAAACCCCACCAAATGGCATCTAAATTAGATCAATTTCAAGTTAATTAACCGTTTCAACAAAATATTGATAGAGAGAGGCTCTCTCTTTCTTTGTAGCCTTTTTTTTTGCCCTCATTTATATCTCTAACTAATTTACATCCAACCCCCCCACCCCCACCCCCACCTTTCTTCTCCTCAACTACCATTACATATTTGAACAAATAATTGAAAAAAAAAAAAAAAAAAACTCTAGTAAGTAGTTGCTTCTTTAGGCCTTCCCCATCGTTGACTCGAACACCAACGAGACCCCGCCCACCGGCGGGGCGTTATCGTGCCCAACGACGGCCTGCGTGTGGTGGTGCTCCCCCTCGTACGTCACGATCAGCATCGCCGGGTCGTCGGGAGCCCTCTCCACGTGCTTCCTCGCCGGACAACCCCTCACGGTGCTGCACTTGTAGTAACCCCTGAAAAACACAAAGCAACACTACGTCATTGACCACAATTTGAACTCAAAATCTCAACGTTACGTGTCATGTGTTAAATTGATGTAATTTTTAATAGTCAGATTTTCATCAAATTCTACCTCGGATAAGGTGACCCTTTGATCGGCTTTTGTCCATATTTCCTCCAAGAGTACTCGTCCTGTGGGATATCGGCGATTTTCGAGCTAATCGCCGGGACTCGAATCGTCTTCTTGACTCGATTTTTCCTAAACCACACCAAAATAAAATAAAAAAAAATAAGGACTTTGCATAATTAAACAAATAATTATTAACATTTTATAATTACAAATTAATCAAGACTTGACAAATGAAATTGTGCGCTCCTAGTGCTAAAATGAGCCAGTTGAGCCACTAACTTCACATCACCCCTTGGTCAAACCCACAGAAATTCAAAAGTCGTCCCCACGCGGATGAAATGACCAATTTGTCCCTTTGAATTTCTTTTTCTTTTCCTTTTTTCTTTTGAAAAAGAAAATACAGCACTGTCATTGTCGGGCGTGCCGTTCCAATTAATGGACTCTAACCAAACTCGCTGACCAAAAACTAAACAGTTGAATCACTTGGTTGAACTCAATCCTACCGAGTTCATCGTGTTAGTCCATTAAATTTACCGAGTCAACTCAGATAGACCTAGCACGTTCCTATTGTACGCGCTAAGTGCTAAAATGCGCAGGAGGATGAGGATAAGAGCATAGGGATTTACCTTCTCTTGGAGCAATGGCACTTGCCGGATCCGGACGCGGATCCCGAGATCTTCCCCGACGCGTCGCCGGAGAGTTCGTGCTCGTGACACCTCTTCTTGAATGGCGCGGTCGAGAGAGGCGGCTTTCCACCGGAGAGCGCCGGCGCCGGCGCGCCGGCGGTAAGGAAGATCAAGCCTTGCTTCCCGTTCGAGACGCTGCCGTCGCCGGTGATCGCCGACGACATGAACGACGAGCTCGACGAGACGCTGAAGCTCTCCTTCGCGAACTCAACCTCCGCGCTCTTGTGGCTCGCGCTCAGCAGATTCGGCTTCGTGAAGTCCAGAGTCATGCTCTGCGGCTGAACCTGAGACTGGGCGAAGCTCGCGTGAACCGGCTGCACCGTCGCCTGAGCCACGATCGGCGCCGGAGGAACGTACGGCGCCGTCGCGAGGGAGGTAATCGGAGCCGGATCTAGAGTTAGGGTTTGATGGTGACGGCGGGAGAGAGAGCCGGAGGAGGAGGAGGTGGAGGAATTGGGCGGCGAAGAAGAGGAAGAGGAGGGCTGAACCGGAGCGCGCCTGAACCGGGCGTGGCCGGTCCGGTTCAAGAGGGAGATGACTTTGCGGAACTTGGAAACGGTTGCGTCGGTGAGGTCGGTACAGTCCGTCAAGTTCGGCTGGATATGGGTGTTGTTGATCTGTTGTTGCTGGTGAGAGAGGAATCGGATCAGGTGCTCCATGCTCTTCAGGCCTTGCGATGCAGCCTCCTGGATAGCAGTCTGATCGTCTATCTTCGTGAAGCCCATCAGCTCCACCGCCATTTAAGAGAGAGTAAAAGAGAGTAACGGAGAGAAATCTAGAGAGAGAAAGTGAAGATTTGAGAAGCTAATAAGATCAGTCGGTCATGGGCGAAGAAGGAGAGGTTTTGCAGAGGAAATGAGATCGGTGGGAGAACGGGAGGGGAGAGGAGAGAGGGTATAAGAAGACGAGGGAAGGAGAGACAACGGGTGACCTGGTAAACAGGTTGGGTTAGAGAGAGAGAGAGAGAGAGAGAGAGAGAGAGAAAGTTCTGTAGGAGTCAAAGTGGTTACGAGATCAACGGTTGAGATGAGGTTTGAAGTTTTCTCTTGGGAGTCGTGCAAAAGAATTCGAGGTAAATTCAGATGCTGGTCTTCTCTTTTGAAAGTGGTGGGTCCCTCATGTGCGAAAATCAAAGTTGTGGGGTTCTAGTACAAACTAGTCTACAATTTTTGGTTTACACACCCACGTTGGTTGGATGTTATTTTTTTTTTTAACTTCTTCTTTGCTCCGTTTAGATTTGAATCCTGGAAAACTCCCCTAATAATCTCACTTCAATTTTAGCCTTGATAATTTTAAGAGTTCGTTTGATAAATGAGTTTAAAGAGTTCGTTTGATAAATGAGTTTAAGTTGAGTTTTTAAAGTTAAAATAGTAAATTTTATTGATTTTTTTGAAAAAAGATAAAAACTTTTGAAAAAAAGATAAAAATTTTTAAGAAAAAAGACAAAACTTGAGCTTGAAAAACCAAGTTTGAGCTTGGTTTCCAAACAAGCTCTAGGTTAGTGATATTTTTGGTGAGGTATGAATTCACGATTGCAAAAAAATTAGGTTAAAATCCATCTATTTCTTAATATATATAGAAAAATAAATCTTATTTGTTGGATTAAAATTTAGACGATGATGAGACTATCATTCTAGGGATCCATTTAGTGAATGAGTTTGAGTTAGAAATTTTAAGTTTTAATAGTAAATTTGTGTTGACTTTTTAAAAAAGACAAAAATTAAAAAAAAATTTCAGAAAAAAATAAAAACTGAGATGAAAATTTTGGTTTTATTTAAAAAAAAAAAAGTTTTGGTTTACTTTATAAAGTGGGTTTAATAACCTAACTTCTTTTTTCACATTAGCCATAAATAGTGAGGGAGTCACTTGAAATTAAATATTTTTAATTTTTAATTTTTTTTGTTTTGCTTTTACTAATATGAAAGTTAAATGGTGCGTTCTTTATTGAATTTTATATTTATATTTTTTAATTTTGAAAAATTATTATGAAGTAGAATGTTGGCTTTATTGCTATTGTAAAATGTTAGATTTAGTAGTTCGATTAATTATTTAATGTTTTGATTTATAATTAAAGTATTTTTGTATCATGTACTATAAATTTATTTTATAATACTCATAAATTAGATCGTTGAAAATTTAATATCACAGATAAGATAAAAATGTTTTTAATAGTATGAAACAAAAAGTCCCACTAAGCTCCTTTCTAGTTTTAAGGTTTTCTTTTTGTCCCTATTAATCTAGTAGTTTAAAAATAAAAACCGTCATAAGAAAATTCAAAGGAGGTTCTATTATTATTATTATTTTGGCTAAAAAAAAAAAAGATATGGTAGTTGATCCCTTCATTTCTCGTTTTTTAAGTTTACGCAGACATGAACATTTCCCTGAGTTGGCAGGAAATTAGAATCTCTGATCTTACGATTGATGAGATCCTAAGGTTATTTTTACGTGCCAATTCATCCACTCCTACACGTTCAAAAAAATTCAAAAGAGGTTGACAATACTAGAAACTGGATTGTGATAAGAGTATAGAGATTCAAAAAAAAATTTTTTAATTGAGCCGTATGGGAAATTACGAACCTTTTCTTTATATGCCCTCTTCTCTTTAGTCAAATTTATCATTTGAAATAAAGTTAATTTCGCTTTATTAATGCCAAGGTGCCTAACTTTTCTGTTTAGTTATTTTAAAACTCTTTTTTTTTTTTTTCTAGGGTTCAAGAAGTAGTTCATTTTGTTTGTCTACAATACTTGAAAAGCATTGGTTTTGAGAAATTAAAAACTATATTAAAACCTTTAGACCTCGTAACAATTTATACAACCATTTTATTAATTGATATTAGAAGTTAAAGAAAAACGGACCATTACAAATATGATATGTTTGGTATAGGTAAAATAGCATGCAACGCATCTTAAAAAAGGCTCTTTTTTCAAAGATTTTTAGGTATGAACTATTCTTTTATATCATGATAAAAGCTTCGATTTTTAATTATTATATTTTTTTAACAATATGATATATAAATTAAAAAAACAATTATATCACACGTTATATTCTTGTAACGTAGAAATTATTAGATTAAATTATCAGTAATTTAATTTAACAATCAAATCAATTCAATTCTTATCAATACGCGAAGGACCGTTTCTATGTTAGAATTCTCTTTCTCTATTTTTTTTATTTTATTATTATTTTTTTTTCTCCGGTGCGAAGTGTGACACTTTTTCTTAGTATGTTTTGTTATGTATCGTCATACTAACTCCTTTGGTATCATTCTTTTTCTCCTCTTGGTTATTGAATGATGACCCTTTTTTCATTCCAAGACTGCTAGTTTGTCTCCATTCAACTCTTTGGCTATACCAAAATAATGCTGGTCAGAAGAATACTATTTTTGCTATTAAAGACCTCTTATATTATTTATTATTAGCTGCTTAAAACCCTTGAAAGTTGAAATGGTAAAAGTTAATTTGAGTCCGCGTAATCAAATTAATTAATTAATTAGCTAAATTGACCCCAAATTTCCACACCACACGTAAACTTATCTTCTAGAACTACTCCTGAAACTATTTTACCATTTCCATTATAAAAAAAATTTGTAAGAAAAAGATTTAACAATTTAATAGTTTTGTTTAGAACTATGATTGAAGTTAGACTGAAAATATGGTTTTATTAAAATGTGAATGAAAATGAATTTTGATATAAAAAATAATATAAAAATTTAAAATGTATTAAAAAAATATATATATAATATGAATCTTATTTTATTCTACTGATCATTATAAATATTTAAGTATAAGAATTAACTTATTTTAATTAAATATAAAAAAATTATGATTTTGAAATTTGAATTTCATAAAATTTAAGGGAAAAAAAAAAGAGAATGAAATGTAAATATAAGGCCCAGTTTACAAATTGCTCAGAACGGCCCTAGTTGAAAATACCACTTTACAAATTGCATGTTGGAAAATTTAAATTAAAAACAAAAAAAAAAAAAAGCAAAAAACCTCAAACCAAACTAATCACGAGATTAATTCAAAAATTTTTTTATAGATGAGAGAGAAAGAAAGCTGACCAAAAGTGGTGATCACGTGGAGTCATTCGTTTTTCTCTTTATTTATAAATCTGTAACTGTTGACCAACTTTTGCTTTATTTTTAATTTTTTATGAAACCGGGTGTTGCCGGTACCTCTTCTGTAGACCGTTGGATGTTCTGTGGATTAATCGAACGGCTAACGTGAGTGACGTAGAGTTGACTACGACTTTTATTTATTCTCGAACATCTCGAAGTGGTAATGTTGGACTCTTCTTTCGCCACGTGGTGATATTGTATTTACCTCTCTCTGTCTCTTTTCTTTTTTCTTTTTTCTTTTTTTATTATTTATTTCATAATATTGGGGGAAAAAAAAAAAAAAAGTTGAAAATTAACTGGGCAGTGGCCAACAATGCACAAGGGTTAAGTCGAGTTTTATTTTATTTTATTTTTTTAAAGAAAAAATCCTTTTGAAACTACTGTAAGTCGAGGGAAGTTTTAGCAAATAAATTTCTTAAATGAATTGCAAAAATAAATAAAATTTAGCTGCTCAATTTTGTTTAATTTTTGAGGAAAAAACCGTTGTGTTATATTACTAATAAAAATAATTTATATTAACAGTGCGTGGGGGGATAAGATATGTAACTATTTTTAAATAAAATTAAAAAGTTTATATAATAAAAAAAATATTGTAATTAAGTTATTATTATTTGCATCAAGAACCCCACTACTAGCTACTAAACACTGTCACATTTACTTAAGACTCAGAGTGGTAGATATTGAAGCCCAATCATTTTAATTACTTTATGGATTAACAAATGTTGAACAGAAAACGCGAAAATAATCTCAAGCACTTTTTATAAGATCAATTTAAAGTCTCTTATCTACTATTCTAATGTACACAATACATTAAGTTGTCATCTTATTAGTTGTTAAAAAAAATATTTGAAAAGGTAAAATTTATTTTTAAAAAAAGTTTTTTTTTTAGGTTATTACTCATTGATATTTGATATTCTTGGATATGGCTTTCAGCTGTGCCAATTAGCATTATGATATATGCATTTGCATCTTATCTACGTCGAGCCACTTAGTTAAATTATTCCTTGTTATATTCATTAAAATTTTTGTTTTTTCAACTTTTTTTTTTTTTTTTTTCCAAAAGCACAATGGGATTTCCATGTTTTACGTAAGTTGATTAATTTATTGGGTAAAGGTGTTTCTAACTTGTACGTGTCTCAATTAAATAGTGAATTTCATAAGTGTAAAAACTAAGCTCTCCGTCTCTATACATGTATATAATATAAACTGTACATACTTATGAGTTGTAAACGTTTTGATAAGGTGTTTGGCATTTTCGATCATGTTTAAAAATATACCCACTTGCAAATATAAAATATACATTCGATAGAAATCTTAAAAGTAAAAGCTTTTCCAAATTAAATAAATAAGGAGATTGGCATCCGAAATATTTTCTATTATTTCTCCAACTAGTCTTAAGTATTAAAATAAAAATAGAAAATTGTCTTGGCCGTTTACTTCAAAGAAAGAAACGAACATAATTCAGGAACATCCCAAAAAGTTGATGCCAACTTGAGAATTCTATAATCTCCCTCAATATCCACGATAATCCATTATATCCAATTTGACTTTTTTTCCCCCCCTTTAATTATGTCCTAATTAATATATGTGCATATAGGTGTGCTTCGGCAAACCTCAAATAAAGAACCATTTGATTGTGGGCATGTTTGATATACCAAAAGATTTGATTCCTTAAAAAAAAAAAAAAAAAAAAAGTAAAATGAAATTAAATGCACGATTCAGAAATTTTATATGTATATTTTGTGCTGGAAAATTAAGTAACTAGATTTATGGTATATATTCTAGTGTTATTTCTTACATTTCAACATGCATGGTACTTTTTAAATAGAATCTGTTGCTAACGGATTTCGTTTATAAATTAACGTAAAAGACTATTGTAATAACATTTTAATAGTTTATGACATTTTAACTGTGAAAAAAAATTTAGAAATCAAAATTGTACAAAGTTAAAAATTCAAGAACCAACATAGTAATTTGTCATTTTTTTTTAATTTTTCGAAATGGACTTAATCTAGGTTCTATTACTTGTTAATTGGGAAAAAATAGGCAAATAGCTCACAAAATCCTCCTGTTGGCCATTTCTGACCTAGATTGTATTTATACCCAAATAGATATTAGCTTGGTCAGAGAGCTTACAATTTGCTTATTTTAATTTGTATTTTCTGTCAGGCATTATTATATTCCACTTCACAAAATTCAGTTCAACATTTATTTATATTAAAATAAATAAATAATACTAACAATAATAATCGTGTTGGCAACTCCAAAACATAATCTGGCGTGACAAAATTCTTGTAAAATGCAACTACCCGTGACATTATGGTCCTTTTATTCTTATGCATATTGGAAACAAAATAAATAAGTGAATAAATAAAATTTGTGTGTTTATTTCTCAATTCCCATACAAGACTGCAATTCATGGGTAGTATTTTGGTACAGTAGGAGAGTTCTAAAGCAACAATTAACAAAATTTTGGCCTATTATACGTGAGAGTCAATTATTCAAGTATTCAACCATTTTGCTCCAATCGTCAACAAAATTTAACTGTGCCAATAGGCCCACATTAATTAATTAATTATTTTTTTTGAAACAAAGAAAAAGATAGATAATCCTATGCTAGTAGATATATATATACATATATATATATATTTTTTGGTTTGGTTCCTAACTGTTGTTTGATGAATGGTTTATGGTTTAATAACCGTCATGTTTGGAGCTAGCTCAACAAGTACAAAAAGAAACTCAGGATCTTAGATTTCAAATTAAAAGTCTATAAGATTTTCAAAATGAGTGTTTATAAGATCTCATGTTTAAACACACATAATATATATATATATATAAAGGTCTTGTATTTGGTGGGCAAATAAATCCGATAGTTGTAACTTTTTATGTAATTGTAAAACTTATTGATTTACATTAACTTTATATTTAAAATCTTGTAATATTTATTATTTAGATATTGGTGTAAAAAAATAAAGAATATTAAGTAGAATTGAATATTGTTACATAGTAATCACCTGATTGTGACAATATCCCTAAAAAAAAAAGTTAAATGTGCTGTTTTTTATATATACAAAATGTGATGGATAATAGCTTTATATATATATATATATATAGATATATATAATATATATATTAATTGTATAGTGAAGAAATAGATAAACAAAATAAAGTAAACAAAAAAAAAAAAAACCATATGAGGTTGACTAGTTGTCACATGGCCGATGACTAAACTATCATGTGGTAGTATTTTTTAGAAATAACTTAAAAAGAGCACAACTCGAGAATGTTGCCCTATAGTTTGATTTTTGGTCTCTTCCAATGTTAAATAAAAAGTGGTTTCTGAGCAAAATTCCGAAACTTAGGACAAAAATCCTAAATATGTGTACCAAAGGGGTTATTCTCACAATTTCTTCCGACAGAAAATGCACTATTTATAATGCATTCGTGCTTTTATAATTAAAGTTTTATAAAATGTTGACTAAAGTTTGAACTTATCAATACGAAAAAACCATAATAGTTACTACATCTTTTTAACAGTTTTATATACAAGATTGAATTTACATATATAATATATATTATACATATAAGCTTTGGATCCTAGATTATATGGATATTTAATCTACAGTTTTAAAATTGGAAAAATCTAATTTATTACTAAATTATTAGTTTCTCAATTTAGTTTAATCCGTCGATTGAACTAAATGAACAAATTAAGTAAATTTATCTATTTGATGAACATCCCTAAATACAAAACGATATTCAGGGTCTTATATTTCGTACTTATAATCTGAAAGGTTTTCAACTTGAGTGTTTATAGGATCTCATATTAAATATATATATATACACACATATATAATGTTAACTGAAGTTATTAAATACCAGAGATTTAATTTAAAAAAAAGGTTAATTTTCCACGGTGCAAACTACTTGTAGAGATTGTATTTAAACCAATTCAATACCAATCACGTAACAAATTAATTTTACGAAATTCGCAAAACTTAATCTTATATACTTTTTTAATCTATTAATGTTCGTTTAAGAATCTGAAAGATGCGACCCATTTCACATTTAGAGGTCAAAATGGATTCTAGTTAAAACAAAAGTAATATTTTGCAAAAAAGTTATTTCGGTGAAAAAGGCTTTTGTAAAAAGTCAGCAAACTCTTGATGTTGGAAAATTACTTTTTGAGAAACATTGTTACAAAATTGATATTTAAAAAAAATAATTTGCAAAATGACTTCAAATTGACAGACTTTATACTGAATGATAAAAAACGACCAAGTAAATCATTCGCCATAAAAGTTTAAAATACATGTCATTTATATCATTTTTGTCCCTATAAAATTATCATTTTGACAGGTTTTTCTTGTTTTAGGAAGAAAAATTATTGGTATGAAACACCCATTAGTGAGAGATGACTTTTAAAATTTTCATTAAATCAAAATCATATAAGATGAAGTAAAATATGATAAATTCATAGAATCTAATATATATATATATATATAAGGGTTATTTACATTTTCATACTGTGTATTTTGTTTTTATTCAAAGATTATATCAGATCTTTTGAAATTTATTTATAATTTTTTTATCATTAAATTACACTTAATATAAAAATATATATATTCTCGATCAACATTTAATTTTCACCTAAATATTTAAGATAGCCTTAAGAGAAAAAATAAATTTTGTATTATTTCTCTTTTCCTATATTGTATTTTTTTTTATTCATAAAGTATACTCTATATCTTAAAGTCATACATTTTTATACCATTATAGTACTTTTAATAAACAAGTATATACTTTTTCTCAAGCAATACTTTGATCCAAAAATGCTTAAAATACCCTTAAAAAGAAAAAAAATTGACAAAACCATTAAATCTTTGGTTGAAAGATTAGACTTACCCCACCATAAACCACCCCCCTTCCCACCCTTTAGGTGGCAACGACATCATGATGTGGAGCGGTGTGAAGGTTAAAGTGAGAAAAATGATTAGGGTTTTTTTTAAGTGATTATTTTTATTTATTTAGATTAGAATTTCTTTAATTAATTTTATTTTAATTTTAACGGTATTTTGAGATTTTTTAAGGTCAAGATTCAGTGTTGTTGAAAAAATTATATTAATTTGTGTTCTAAATGTAATTGAATAATATAAAAATACAAATTTCAAACTTTACGGTATACTTTCTAAATGAAAAATAAAATATACGAAATAAAAAGATATATAGGACATTAAAATATGGTACAAAAAATAAAAATTAAAATTAAAATACAGTGTATATTTTTTTGAATAAAAACAAAAAGATGATAAAAAAAGATATTAACCCTATTGTGTCTTACGAATAAGTTAATTTGTTAATCCTACTAAAAAATTCAAAACAAAAAAAAAGTCAAATATATATCTAGGGATAAATAAATAAAACAGCCAGATTGTTCTAGTGCTCCATATTTTTCAAGAAAAGTAGGCTGGCAAATGTCCACAAGAAAAATGAGAACAATCAATATTTGTTTAAACGAGGGAAAAAAAAAAAAAAAAAAAGAAGACGCATTTTTATATAATTCAGACAAACAAAAAGAGACAGTCTAAATAAAATACATTATATTAAATGCAACTTCACTTGACTTTCAGAGGCTTCAAACTAAGCTGGCTCTCCCAAGCAACATTCTAGAGGATATGGTCTACGATTTGATTCTTTGGTACATCTGGCCACTTAAAATAATTGTCCAGAATCTAACATAATCCATGTTTTTTTTTCTTCTTTTCAATTATTGCAAGGAGAACTATATATATACATATACATATATATATATATATATATTTTGGGGGTTGTTTTTGTCGTTTCATTTCTGTCATTCCCAACGAGCTAGGACTAAACTATTATAATGAATTTTCTTGAAATGAAAGAGTTGACCCTGAAACTATTTTGTATTTTAATAAAGGCTATGGAAATAAATATTAATGATCTTTGGGTTTGAATAAGTGAATGTGTGTGAATGTGTTCTTTTCTTTTTCTTGTTCCTTTTGTTTTTTCTTTTTTCTTTTTTGGTCGTCTAAGAAGTGTAAAAGACTTGCTAGCAAAACAAAAGAGTTGAGGAAAGATTTTGATTAGGATTCTTACATTGCTATTGGTGAAAATAACCTTACTTTGCAAATACAAAAAGGACCAGGGCACGTTTCGGAAAGGGTATAGTATTCTTATGGACCAAACATGTCTTCTTGACTAGATTAGTAAATGTGTTTTTTTTTTTTTTTCATTATTATTTTGGAGAGGTCTCATTGTTTTGGACCGTTCGATTAGTTTTGGATGGTTGAGATTGAAAAGTAACACCAACAAATAATAAAACTTACCACATCTGATTTATTTTTTAACAAAACTTTTAAAAATAATATATATATATATAAACTCCTTTCCTTCCGGCAGCCCCTTCCACAGCCACCCCGCCACGTTTCCTTTCCTCTACCGACCACATCTGAAGCTCGCAAGGAGGTGGGAGGGATTGGTTCACTGGATAGGAAAAATCATGCGAGGAGGTGGGAGGGAATGGTATGCCGGATTGGAAAAATCTCGTGAGGCTGTAGGGATCGATGGGATGAAGATCTAATTTGGATGTCATGGATGCTGGCAAGCTCACAATCCCAGGTCTCCGAACGTCGATGAAGCCGCCTTAGAGGATTCTTGCTTGCCTGATTGAAGAGATCTGTAGGACCTTCTTCTTCGTGACGAGCTCAAAAGCCAACACTCCCCCTCCCCCATGACACAAACCACCACCACCACGGGACCAGCTGTAACAATCCGATTTTTCGAACGGTTAACTAACTTTCTTATTCGTAATTAATGTAGTTTTAACCTTTGTTTATATTTGGTTCCAAAAATATATAACCTTTAAAAAAAAAAACAAATTATACTTGTACTCGGAGAGTTAAATAAACAAATTTTAAGTGAGGAAATTAAAAATTAAAAATCATAAATATCACATTCAAATTCATACTTAGATAATAATTATAAAGTTATAAAGTCATGTGAGTTAAAATGGAAGGCCTTAAAATCATTCTCTCATGAAGTACTCCTACTAGTTTAGTAGTACCGAAACATTTAAACATAATTATAAAAAGTAACTGGTGTAAAATAAATTAAGAAATTTAAATGTAGAAATTAAATTCGTAGTGGTATCCAACTTTATTCCTTCATCGCCTCACACCGTTCGCCAGTTTGGAAAACATCTAAGTGACGGGCTGCTTACATGTGTTACCTACAGCATAAGCATACATATATGAGCTTTCACTCAGTAATACAAATTATAACTGACAAAATATTTTATCGATCATATCATCACATGTCACAACAAGAACGTTCAAAAATGCATGTAATTCATGTATATTCAATTATGCTTTATTATATATATATATTGTCTACTAAAGGGTTTTTGTATATGTACCATTTGTGCACAAACCAATGGGAGTTGAGGGAGTGACCCTCCAACAACTTTAAGGTCATAATTTATAACTTTATTCTTATCATATCCTTTCAACTTATTAGAGGTTGGTACGACGCTTTATCATATTTTTCACTATACTCATTCTTATTAATTATAACAATGTGTAGATTTACATGTCACTGTGCGTTTATCATTATGACATAATTATCTATGAGGCATGCTGATCATATTAGTGCAGAAGAAATTATGCACGTCAAATGCTTAATCAAAGCAATGTAAATAACTCATCTATTCATCACATTATCAAGGCAAATCATAGCATACAGGTAACATCAACAAGGAAAATATTTTATTTCATGTTGTATGAGATTTGTATTTGTCTTGTATACTTAAACTTCTAGAATTGTAACTCCTACTGCAAAATTTAGGAAATTGTCATGATTTAACAATATATCGTCATTAGACCGAATCATGTTATATATATATTCTTTATATATATAATTATATATAAACTAAGGTGAGCTTAATTTGCTTCCATCATAATTAACTTAATAATTAATTCCTATAATTAGTAAGTGTTAAATAAATTTCTGTTAATTATTAATTACTTAATATAATTTTATTTAATTGATTAATTAATTAGTACTTAAATTTTACTTTATAAAAATAAACTAAATAATTTTTATATCATCAATAATTAATTATGATACTTAAATAGTCTATTTCATTTCTTAATTATTAATTGTTAATTATTATATTAATAATTAATAATTAGATTATATTAATATCCAAGATTAATTAATCTTTAACTAATTATCCATAAATATATTAATAATTAATAATTAATTAATCTCTAATTAACTATAATTATTATAGTAATAATTATATTCATAATTAATGATTAATTAATATCTAATTAATATGTGTTTTAATTATGTAATTACTCAACATAATAATCTTGCTTACACAACTAATTATCACTTATTAGCTCTTATAATTATTTAATTATTTTAATAATTCTAATTAATTTTCTTAATGTAGTTATACTTTGTTTTAT
>CM046367.1:13265625-13301080 GCA_025413025.1 Ficus hispida | reverse complement strand
AAATTACAATCATAACTACTCCTTCAAACGCTCTTTCCATAAAACCATACGTTTCCCAACACTCCAACGTACACTCAGAGAAATCCCATTCCCCAAAACCCAAGGCCTTCCCGAAGGCTGCGAAAACATGTCCCAAACTTCCTCCCCGGACCATCTCCTCCCATTCTTGAACGCCACAAAACTCCTCCGAGAGCCCTTCGAAGCGACTCTCAAGGAGATGTGCCGGCATGGAGACCCTCCTCCTACATGTGTCATATCCGATTCTTTCTCGGATGGACCAACGCGTCGTGCCATTCTCTCGGTGTCCCTCGTTTGGTTTTCAACGGCATGGGGGTTTTCGCATGGCCGTGAAGAAGCCTTGTCCATTCACAAACGCACAAGGGTGCAACACATGATGGGGACGTTGTGGACGTACAAGGAGTTGAGCTTTCTTTTCACTTGCTTAGAAGGGATTTGCCATGGTCACTTAGGGTTTCTGATAGCGGAATTTCCGAGTTCTTTTTGGAAGCCGAGAGATCAGATTTGGGAAGTTTTGGTGTGATTGCCAATAGTTTTGTGGAGTTAGAGAAGGACCATGTTTGTCTTTGGAGTCCTTGTACGGAAATGGAACTAGGACGTTTTGTGTAGGTCCCTTGTTTTTATATGACCTAATGGAGGGTGATCAAAGTGGAATTGGCCATACTGGGCCGAACCCATCTGCCAAATGGGCCGAATGGTTGAACCGCCGTGTCCAAGGGAAATCTGTTGTTTATGTGTCTTTTGGGTCACAGGCCCACTTGCGTGACGAGCAGCTTGATGAGCTAGCATATGGATTGGAGCTCTCAGGGGAAGATTACATCTGGGTCGTCCGTAATAAGACTTGGAGAAATCCAACGAATGTGGTTAGTGGAGGGACCAAGGGCTTGATTGTGAGAGAATGGGTGGACCAGAAGTTGGTCTTGGCCCATTGGGCCGTCGGCGGTTTCTTGAGCCACTGCGGGTGGAACTCGGTGTTGGAGAGCTTGGCGAGCGGGGTTCCCATTTTGGGCTGGCCCTTGCAGGCCGAGCAGCACCTCAATGCCAAGTACTTGGTGGAGGGGCTCAAGGCGGGAATTGGGCTCGAGAGCGGTTCGGTCCAAGATGGGAAAGTTGTGGGCCGGGAAGAGTTCAGCAGAGGGGTGAAGGAGTTAATGAGAGGAGAGAGAGGCAGGAAAGCAAGAGAGAATGCAATTGAATTGGGAAGGATTGCAAAAAGAGCAGTCCAAGTTGGTGGGTCTTCATACAAGTGCTTGAACGAGTTTATTCAAAGTATAGGATAGGCCTCGTCCATAGTACATTGGAGCAAAGTGATCTCACCAAGATTGGAGAGACCTTTTGAAGAAAAATACTCGAGACATCAAATCTAATATCAATTTTTAAATATCAACTTATATGATATGTGAGTTATTATTATTTTATTGATAGGTATTTAAAATACTACACATCAATTGATTGTATCTATCGCTGAAAATATGATATGTGAGTTGGGATTTAAAAAGTTGATATTAAAATTGATGTCTCCTAAAATTACTATTCTAGAAAAGAGAAAGGATTAGAGTTTTACCTTACAAGTAAGGACACATATATTCATGTATGCATTTATATTTTGTGAAAGGGTCTTACCTATATTGTACCTTTAAATTAAAATGAGAAGATGTTAGAGAAAATGGGAAGAATATTTGTA
This sequence comes from Ficus hispida, assembly GCA_025413025.1. NCBI lineage: Eukaryota > Viridiplantae > Streptophyta > Magnoliopsida > Rosales > Moraceae > Ficus > Ficus hispida. The sequence continues at coordinate 13,299,378 of CM046367.1, read as the reverse complement.
GACTTACATTAATAGCCTTCTCTTTCATTTATCTTTTAAGCCTTATGATACGTACATGTGGCTACAAAATATATAGCCTTTTGTGGCAATTACTAATGTTAACTGAGATATTAGTGAATCCGTAAAGTTGTCATTTTTCTTTAATTTGTCTCAAATCACATTATTTTATTAAGAAAAATGTTAAATTGTATAAGTGAAATTTAACGACGCATTCTAATAATGATAAGTCTTATAACCAAAATCAAAGACAGATCGTTTTAATGTCGCGTACTTTTCTCACCGACATTAAAACAATTTGACAACGCTTTTTAACCAACTTTAATTCTCTTTTATATTAGTGATCAAGTCGCACTGCAACGAATCTACACTTTCTTAAAGAAAAGTAGTTAATAATTTAATACGGGGAGCCAGCTGAGTAGGCATAGAGAGGAAAAAAAATTCTATAACGGAAGTCCTCTCTCTCTCTCTCTCTCTCTCTCTCTTTTTGGGAGTAAATTTGGTGGATTCATGGGCCTATTTTGATTAATGAAGGAAATATAAGGATATTAACATTCTAGCCTTCGAATTCTTTTGTTTTGTTTTGTGTTTTGTTTTTTGTTTTTTTTTTTTTTTGACAGGTTACTATTAAACTTTTAGTTTTCCTAGAAGGTTTGGTAATTGACTATAAAATGGATGATAAATTTTTATTACAATTAACAGAAATAATCATGCCATGTTTTATCATAATAACTTGAAATTTTACAAAAATTTATCTTATGTACAAAATATTTTTCTATACTATTGTTAGAAACTATAAGCATCGGGATATTATAGCCTTCGAACTCTTTATATATTTTGACAGATTACTATTGAACTTTTTTTTTTCGTAGAAGGTTTGGTCAATGACTATAAAATTGATGATTTATGGATGAATATAGATTTTTTTTTTAAAACTAAAGGTCAGCTTATATTATTTGAATTAGCAGGCACTTTTTCAACTACTTTATATATACTTTCATCCAAAAAAAAAAAACACTACTTTATATATACATATTAGTACAAAGTTCAATGGATATCTGTATTATTTATTTTCTCAAATTTCGATTGTGAAATCTAATATCCTTAATTATTATTTTGAATTTGTTGGGCTAGCCGTAGGATATTTTACAGCTGCTTTATTATTCACACATGGTCTCAAACTTAAATTATTCTACCCAATTATAATTACTTTAGCAGCTACTCTTTAGTTTGCTAGATAGTAACCATAATTTGGCAGAAATTTAAGTCTCATTTAGTCGTTGGTCGCTTTTCAACGGTGCAAGTTTGTTCTCGTCTTTTAATGCACCGATCAGCTTATTTCTGCCACCTACTTGGCTTTTCTTCTATATATATATATATATATATATATATATATATATATTTAAAGTACATTCCTATAATTAGCTCTTCTGAGGGATGGTCCATCGGAATATAATTAATGACCAAATGACATTCATAGGGATAGATAGATTGATAAAGATCGATGCGTCTTTTTAAGTCTCTTTTTTTTTGTTCATTTGACTCAATTTTTGTTAAACTCCCATATTATTCTCGCTCCAACTTTGATTGTGATAGTATTAAATTGATGATGTTCTAGATAGAGTCTGAATTAATGATTGTAAAATATTTGATTAAAGACCTATTTCTTTCTTGTTATATCCAAAGAAATTAATTGTTTATGTGAGGCTGAAATTGAAGCAACGATGGAATAACCACAAGAGTCTTTTATGAAGCCTTATATTCATAAAAAAATAAAATAAAATGAATTACCAAATGTACATAATGCACGAGGATTTGAATATCAACACACACTTATATAACCACAAAAAAAAAAAAAAAAAAACTACTAGACATTTTTTTTTCTTTTTTTCTTTTTTGAAAAGGAAAATTTCATTAAACTCACTAAAGAGATACAAAAATACCAAACTTAAGAAACTCTATATTACATGAGACACAACCATTCAACAAATGCGGATCCATCAATAAAATCTGATGATGCTCAAAGAGAAAAACGTATACTTGAGACCCGATAATGAGAATATACATTAGCACACTGAAATCGAGCACATATAAGGCTCTCTTTGATAAAACCCTGACAATCAATGAATTTTTTTGATCAATCGAGGGCCAAGATTCAGTAACACTAGAGCCACCACTAACTCTGCATAGAAGTAACTCTAATAGAATCAAAATATCTTCAAAATTCAGATCTAACGAATAAACAACCAACTTAAAAAGTAGAGAAATCATCTCCATTATTATAAATAAAAAAAAACACCTAAAGAAAAGACGATGAAGATATTTTCATTATTATAAACAAACTTAGACACCAAAAAACAAAAAAAAAACTAATTAATGGAAAGAGTCATTGCCGATAAAACGAACCACATCATCGGGATAAACTAGGTTGTCAAATCCGAGCTGTTACAAAACCTCCTTGGCGCATGACAATCACACACCTCTACCAACTATCTCATTCACGTCTTGCTCCTTTCCACAACGTTCATCCTCCTACTACGGGCTTGCTTCTATCAAGACCCTCACCATATGATTCTCACCTTTATCTCTGGGGCCGAGAAACTAGAGACATACCAATAGCTGCCTCCGGAATCCGGTCCTAAGAGAGAAAAACGATGATAACCCTCACGCATTAGAGAGAGAAAGAGAAAGAGAAAGAGAAAGAGTTTTTTTTAAAAAAAATTTTTTAAACAGATCTAAAATACATTTTTATGTTACAACAAAAAGAATTTGGATGTTGAATTTTTTTAACGAGTAATTAAAAGTAGTATTGTAGAAACTAATCTATACATGGATAGGAAAAATACTAAAAAAACTAACTCTAATGTTTGAGTACCAACTCAAATTTTGAATTCAAAGGAAACAATAATAAAAATGAATAATTTCAAAAAAAAAAAAGGAATAACAGTCTTTTTTTTTTTTTTTTTTAATTTGGGGGAACTAGAATAGGGATAATCTAATGTATTGTAGTTATTTAGTGTGGATATGTCCGTAAACACTTTTTTATTTTTAATTAAATAATAGATGGAGGGGAGAAACTAAAGCCTTTATTCAAATTTAATAAAATAAGAATAAAGAAAATAAATAAATAAATTAACCTATAGAAAAATTAAAATTCAGCGATCAAACCAAACAAAAATATAAATTAAAACGAAACAATTTTTACAAAAGGCAAACAAATCCAAATTATAATTAGATTTATCTTTATAACTTGAAACCCTTTTTATTTCGAATATGAAGTTTATAGGAAATTTTCTTTTATTGATCAATAATTGTGTCTCTTCTTTAAGTTCTTTCACTTTATCTCAAAATCTTTAAACCGCAATTTCTACTCTTTTTTTAGCAAGAGTAGAATTATTGAACTCATATTATACTTCAAAAATTTGGAATTTCAAATCCCTTCTATTTGCTACACATAATTATGGGAAATAAATTAATTAAAAATCCTCCAGAATCCATATTATACATATAAAATTAGAAAAAGAGGGTGTGATACAGAAGGAAAAATTATAAATTTGAAAATCTTTACCCTAATTTCTAGATTAGTTTCCTAATCTATAGGATACTGGATACATTACCTCAACATTTAAGAAAGGAAAAAATAAAAAAAAATTAGTGGACCACGATCAAAGAACTTCCCTACAAATAGTCAACGCCACCTTTTAAAGATGGATACATAATTACATACACATATATATACGTGTGTGTATGTGTGTGATGTCTCACTCTCATGTCCTAACATAAATTCTGTTCTTGAGTATAGCATATAGATTTGAAGAAGAAAATCTTCGCAACAAAAATGGATGCTTCGAAATCCCACATAGTAATTTTCCCTTTCATGTCTCAAGGCCACACCATCCCACTTCTTGACCTCTCAAAAACACTCTCTCGCCGAGGCCTCAAAATTACAATCATAACTACTCCTTCAAACGCTCTTTCCATAAAACCATACATTTCCCAACACTCCAACATACACCTTAGAGAAATCCCATTCCCCAAAACCCAAGGCCTTCCCAATGGTTGCGAAAACATGTCCCAAACTTCCTCCCCGGACCATCTCCTTGCATTCTTGAACGCGACAAAACTCCTCCGAGAGCCCTTTGAGGCGACTCTTAAGGAGATGTCCCAGCATGGAGACCCTCCTCCTACATGTGTCATATCCGATTCTTTCCTCGGATGGACCAACACGTCGTGCCATTCTCTTGGTGTCCCTCGTTTGGTTTTCAATGGCATGGGGGTTTTCGCAATGGCCGTGAAGAAAGCCTTGACCATTCACCAAACGCACAAGGGTGCAACACATGATGAGGACATTGTGGACGTAAAAGGAGTTGAGCTTTCTTTTCACTTGCTTAGGAGGGATTTGCCAAGGTCACTTAGGATTTCGGATTGTGCCATTTCTGAGTTCATTTTGGAAGCCGAGAGATCAGATTTGGGAAGTTTTGGTGTGATTGCCAATAGTTTTGTGGAGTTGGAGAAGGACCATGTTTTGTCCCTGGAGTCCATGTATGGGAATGGAGCTAGGATGTTTTGCGTAGGCCCTTTGTTTTTGTATGACCAAATAGAGGGTTGTCAAAATGGAATTGGGCCTAATGGGCCGGACCCATCTGTCAAATGGGCCGAATGGATGAACCGCCGTGGTGAAGGGAACTCTGTCGTTTATGTGTCTTTTGGGTCTCAGGACCACTTGTGTGATGAGCAGCTTGATGAGTTAGCATATGGATTGGAGTTATCAGGGGAGGATTACATCTGGGTCGTCCGTTCAAAGACTTGGAGAAATCCAACGAATGTGGTTAGTGAAGGAACCAAGGGCTTGATTGTGAGAGAATGGGTGGACCAGACGTGGGTCTTGGCCCATTGGGCCGTCGGCGGGTTCCTCAGCCATTGCGGGTGGAACTCGGCACTGGAGAGCTTGGCGAGCGGGGTTCCGATTTTGGGCTGCCCCATGGAGGCTGAGCAGCACCTCAATGCCAAGTACTTGGTGGAGGTGCTCAAGGCGAGAATCGGGCTCGAGAGCGGTTCGGCCCAAGATGGGAAAGTTGTGGGCCGTGAGGAAATCAGCGGAGGGGTGAAGGAGTTGATGAGAGGACAGAGAGGCAGGAAAGCAAGAGAGAATGCAATTGAATTGGGAAAGATTGCAAAGAGAGCAGTCCAAGTTGGTGGGTCTTCTTTCAAGTGCTTGGACGAGTTTATTCAAAGTATATGTTAAGAACTTGGAGCAAGTGATGTAGCATTCACCAAGATTGGAGAGACTTTATAGACAAGAAACAGGATTAGAGTCTTACCTTATTTATATTGTTTTTATGGAAGGGTCTTAACTTGTATTAAATCTTTAAAATGAGAAAATGTTAGAGGAAATAGGAAGATAATTTTCAGAGTAATGTTTAATCGCCTTTCTTTTTTTTTTTTTTTTCCTTCTTCCCTTTTAGCCTTGTTATAATATTAACTTGTCTCTGATATAGCCTTTTCTGGCAACTCATATATTTGTTCATGAACGCCGAAAAATTATGTCATTTTCTTAAATTTATCTCAACTTCACGCTATTTTATTAAGAACTATGCTAAATGGCTTCGGTAACGTTAATATCACTTACTAATAAACGATGAGTTTTCTTTTCAAAATAATAATAATAATAGCAATAATAATAAAAATGAAGAATGAGTTCCACAACATGGGATATCCAGATGGGACATATTATCTATTAATTATTGTTTTTAATGTTATTATACCCCAAAGCATTTTTCTTTTACTAATGTTGTTTGGAAAATTTTCAAATAAACTGCTCAAAAAGTCATTAAAAAGATAAAATTTGTAGTTTAATTTAGCAAAATACAATCAAAGTTATGGTCTCTTGAATTATACATCTAGTCTATGACTTTTTATTTTATACGTTACACTATCTTAAATTTCTTTACTGTTTCGAAAACAACCCCTATACCGATATTCTAACAAAAACTGAATGAAAGTAGAACACATTTAGATTGCATGGAGTTTTTATTAAGGTTTAAATCATAATTAATATTTTTGGGAGGGTAATTGTATATCCAAAATAGTTTTATGACACTATAAATATTTAACTAAGTTACAATTTGAACTAGATATCTGTGATTGATGATCAATTTTTTACCTAAAAATTTTTAATTATAACTTTACCTATAAATAAAGCTCATATAATATATATATATATATATATTTAAATAGAATATTAATAGAATGACCATTGACATAACAATAGAAAAGTTTAGAGAAATGTGATGTATGTAAAATTAAAAATCAGATATCAACATAAGACTTGGTGTATAATTCATGGGCCATTTATAAAATTAACTAATTTTAAATCTGAGAGTTTACAAAACATTACATGTTGATTTTTTAAATTTGAAACCGCATAAATAAATATTTTCTTCTACTCATAGTAATTAGAGATTACACCTACAGGGTTGTATATGATTAAAAATGGGTTGGATATCTTTGCGAGGCATGTCCTATTCGTCCATCTGAGTTCAAGTCCCTATGCCTCTCCTTTAAGCCATGCTCCAGCTTTGGCTATTGATGCTTGGGTTGGCGATGACAGGATAGACTCCGGATGGATGATTAAGAGAAACAAGTATAAAGGATCTGATTCTGTCAAACCTCAGGAAATGTTCCTGCATGTGGGACAAAAATACCTGAAAATGGTAAGGCCATCATCATATCCTATTCATTCACAAAAAAAAAAAAAAAACAAAAAACAAAAAAACTAGAGATTTTATTTTCCTATATCATTTACATTCATTATAAGATCAAATCCTTCCCTTTTATTCTTCTTCTTCTTCTTTAATTTAGGGATGAGATATTCAAATTCTATACCTTTAGATTGAGTCATATATGATATTATAACTAGACTACACCTACAACCGCATCAAATTCTATTTTAACAACCTTCTAAAAAATTTCCATACTATAGATCCATGTTTTTATACATTAGTGAAATATATATAGAAATGTATCCCACGTTTTTTGCGACCATTACGAAGAAAACCACTACTATTAGTATTATTATTACCATAAAAATGATTCTATGAACTGCGACTCTTATTTTAATAATGTTACTATAATACTACTATTACTATATTGTCACAGTGATATATGAAATTTTTAGGGTTAATTTCATTTTTAACACTTGTGGAAAAAGTATTATTAAAATTGATAGCATTTTTGTTTCCTTTTATTCCTAGTACCGTCACGTCATCACCATCACTTAAAATGGATGTAAAAAGTCAAAAATACCTTCAGGCAAGCCTAAATCTTTTTTTTTTTTTTTCACTTTCCTGCCTAGCTCCCCACCCATTTTGAAACCAAAATCTTCATATAATATCTTAACTTGATTTAAAACTATTTTTACTATTTTAGATAGAGAAGCTTCCATCTAGAGAGAGAAACTCTCACCATTGGAAAGAAAAAATTTAACACTTCCATTTAACAAAAAAAAAACAAAACAAAATATAACATTTTTGGTCATTTTTGAGTAAAGGTCATTCCTGTTATGACCTATGTCTAAAACATTTTTTTTATATAACATTTTTGGTCATTTTTGAGTAAAGGTCATTCTGTTATGACCATCCGATTAAAACAGTTATGACCTATGTTTAAATTTTTTTTAAATATAATATTTTTGATAATTTTTCAGTAAAGGTCATTCTTGTTATGACCACCCGGTCATAACAGTTATGACCTATGTTTGAAAAGTTTTTTTTTTAAATATAATATTTTTTATCATTTTTTAATAAGGGTCATTCCTGTTATGATCGGGTGGTCATAACAGTTATGACCACTGGTCATAGCTGTTATGACAGAGTTATAACCGCGGTCATAATAATTATGATCATCCGGTCATAACAGTTATGACATATGTTTAAAAAAAAATTAAAAAAAAATTCTAACAATTTTGATCATTCACACAGACAAAAATAAGGTCATTAAAAAAATTACCACCCGGTCATTATGTAAATGACCAACCCCTGTAAATGACACCAATAGTAATAATATTTAATATAGTATAAAAATTTATATAAACCAATACATTAAATTTTCCTCTCAAAATCGAAATATCCAACTAACAAACATTTTGTTTATGTCATAAAATTAAATAAAAATACAAACATTATAATTTTTATGCAATTTTTTTTCTTCAGAAATCAACTAGTAATACATGTTTCTCCCTTATTTTTCTTCGATCATTTCTCGGGCACCCTTCTTTTTTTCTCTGGTTCTGGTTTTTGAGGATTTTTCTCTGCCGATGGTATTTTCTCTACCGAAGCCAGTAGCCGAACATTCCTCTTTTCGGGAGTAATGTTTTTCTCCGCCAACTTCTTGGGTTTGGATATGGAAGACTCAAGAAATTTCAAATGGTTTTGAGTGGTTTAAGAATATTCTCCAGCTATTATAGAGTTCGAAAAAGCTTTATAGAGAGCGTTGATGGTGGTTTCCGACAGTTTTCGAGTTATTTTTGGAGTGGCTTCCGACGGTGAGAGTTTCTCTCTCTAAATGGAAGTTTCTCTCTCTAGATGGAAGTTTCTCTTTCTAAAATAGTGAAAATAGTTTTAAATCAAGTTAAGATATTATATGAAGATCTGGGTTTCAAAATGGGTGGGGGGTTAGGCGGGAAAGTGAAAAAATATAAGATTTAGGCTTACCTGAGGGTATTTTTGACCTTTTACATCCATCTTAACTGATGGTGATGATGTGGCAGTACTAGGAATGAAAGGAAATAAAAGTGATGCCAATTTTATTAATACTTTTTCCACAAATGCTAAAAATGAAATTAACCCAAATTTTTACTATGATTATTGTTAATGTCAGATTTTGTATCTCATCTCTCACTATTTATAGAGCAATGCAAATCAAGGAAATCAATCCAAGAATCAAGCCAACAACCCATTAAGGTGACTCGAGAACCAAATCTACTCGAGAGCCTGTCAGGTCGAGCCGAAGACCAGCGACCCAAGGAATCGACTCCACAAGTCGACCTGAGCACTCACTTGAAGTCAATGTGTGGAAATATCAGGAAACCTTCCATATTCAATCCTACAGAGGAATCGTATGAAGATCAAGTAATATCATGTCAAGAATCAGCTCAAAATATTAATTTTTTTATATCAATAAAGCTCAAATAAAGGAAAGTCAACCTAGAGTAGAAAGGGCAACTTTCCACAAGCAAATACTTCATATTCTATATCAAATCAGACAATTGAAGTTAACAATCACCATCTATAAATAGAGGGCATTACCACATACTCAATCCATCCAAAATCATCTCCAATCACCCTTCCAAAACATGGAATTCCCATATCTTCACCACAGAGAACTAGCTCTTATATTGAGAGTGAACCTCTATAAATTTCGTGTGTTCTTTGTTTCTTTGAACATTTGTTTACAGTTATTTTACAGCTAACATACTCAGTTAACTCAACACACACTTAATTGGCTTAACAATACAGTCATAGATCCTAACATGATTCAATCCAATTTGACTATAGTTTTTACTGTAATGACCCGATTTTTCGAACCATTAACTAACTTACTTATTTTTAATAAGTATAGTTTTAACACTTGTTTATGTTTGGTTTAAAAATTAAAGAATTTTTTTTATATAAAATAAATCATACTTGTACTTGAAGACTTAAATAAACTAAAATTTTAACTAAGAAAATTGAAATTTCTGTATCACAATCAAGTGCATATTTAAATAATATATAAAAAGTTATAACGTTATGTGAGTTAAAAGGAAAGACCTTAAATTATTTTTCTCACAAAATACTCCTACTAGTTTAGCAGTACAAAAATATTTAAATATAATTATAAAGATAATCAATACAAAATAATTTAGAAGTCTAAATGCGAAAATTAAATTCGTGGTGATATCCTACTCCCTTTTTTTATTGCCTCTGCACCGTTTCACTAGTCCAGAAAATATCTACGTGGCGAGTTACTTACCTGTGTTACCTTCAACATGAACATATACATATGAGCTTTTGCTCAGCAAATGTAAACTATAACTCACAAAATTTTTCATATATCATACATATATATATATATGTGTGTATATATCTTGCATACGTATGGGCCCTTGTGTCATATTCATATACACACAACTAATGGAGAGTTGGGGAAGTGACCCTCCAACAATTTCCATGGTCATAACTTATAACTTTCGTTCTTATAATATCATCTCACTAATTAGAAATTAGTACGACACTTAATCCTATATTTCGTTAGCTCCATTCTTATTAATTATAATAATATATAGATTTTTATGCTATTAAGCATCTATCATTATAATATAAATATTTGTGAGGCATATATATTATATTAGTTCAAGAAAAATTATACATATTAAATGCTTAATCAAAGTAGTACATATAATTTATATATTCAACACATCATCAAGGCAAATCATAGTATACACATAACATTAACACGAAAAGCATTTTGTTCCATGTTGTAGGTGCAGTTTATACTTACTTATCTTATGTGTTTAAATTTCCAGAATTATATCTCCTACTACGTAAGTTTGAGAAATTATCCTGATTTAATAATATCTTGATATTAGATTGAATCATGATTATATATATATATATATATATATATATTATAAATTAAGGTGAACTTAATTTACTTGCATCATAACTAACCTTAATAATTAATTCATATTAATTATTAAGTGTTAAATAAATTTCTACTAATTATTATTTGATTAATCTAATTTTATTTAATTTAATTGATTAATTAATTAATTAGGTAATACTTAATTATTAATTTATTTAGTTGAATAATTATAAATAAATTACATAATTTTTTAATGACTAATTAATAATTATATCATTAATTATGTTACTTAAATATTATTTCTCATATAATAATTATCAGTTATAAATTCTTATATTAATAATTAATAATTAGATTATACTAATAAATAATATTTTATTAATATCCTATTAAGCATCCATTATTATGTTAGTAATTATATTCATAATTAATTATTAATTAATCTTTAATTAATCACTCATTTTAAATTTGTAGTTACTCAATATAATCCTCTTGCTTAGATAATTAATAATCATTTAATAGATGTTATAATTAATTAATAATTAATTTTCTTAACATATATATATTTTATTAGTATAATAATTTATTTATTAATTAGAAAATTAATCTACATCATCTTGGTGACAAGAAGCCACCTAAGTGGATATCCCTAAGTAAGTTATCTTCCAATTAGTATTGGGCTTGTAAGGCCTAATCTCATTAGCCATGATCATTAAGTTGGACTAAGATGGTCTCTTGGTACATGTCTAGTAATAATCTAATTTAGTTTATTTAGCCCATCTAAACACTTATGATTCAATTTCATAAAGTTTGTGTTTTTTACATTAATTTGATCATACACTTAATACCAACTCATTTCATCAACTTTTTCATGTCATATGTTATGACTTACCTTTAGGTCACATTTTTAATGTTTAATCATTTTGTTTGTGTGAGATTTTAACTTGTAAAATTTATTTTAATTCGTGTATAATTCCGTTTTGAACACTTGATAACTCATTGGAAAGCTTGAGTATTTATTTTTTGCTCTTATAAATTTGTTTTCCAAGATTTCAATGGCTTCAAACATTAATATGGATGTATTCTATAATGTCTCATAGTAAAATCTTAGTATACCAAATTACAAACTTATTTTATATGATTTATTAAAAATAATGTACATATCCGTTTTAAATGTATAATAACTTATGTCAAAGATTGGGATGTCTAATCTACAGCCATAAAGTTATTTTCTTAATTTTTTGAGTTCCACAAATCATATAATGACGTTTTGTTACTGTTGATCTCATATATGTACCACATGCCAGATTTGTGATTAAACTTGGAAAAATCATAATAATCACTCATAAGTCCAAATGAGACAAATGACATGTCATTGGAAAGCTTATAACATTTATTTATACAACAAAAACAATTTAGAAAAAATTATGGTTTCCTTACCTAAAACATACAAACGTAGCTGGAATTTTGATCTATAACTTATAATCTAAAATTTTGAGTTTAATGGGTTCGGAGTTCATAAACCGTGACTATATTGTAACCTACTTTTCTTTCTAGTTTTGTATCACAACTTTAAATACACGTAACTTGAGACATACATAAATAAACTAAGTGATTCGAAAGTCCAAAATGAAGTTTATTTTCTTTAGAATCTTACTATAAAATTTATTTTTTATACCAAAGTTTCCAACTCATGCTAGATTACCGCAACATCCACAAGTTCTAATAAAGTTCTTAGATCTTACCGAAATAATCCGTGGATCCTCTAAGACCTTGGACCACTAAAATTCTTCTCAAAACCTTTTTCTAGGTAAGAAAAAGTCTAACAATAAGATTCTAACTACATAATATGCTTTAGTTCTCCAAAAATAACAAAAACACAAAGAGAACCACCAGGTTACCTTTAATAACATGTCCTTTAACTCCGCTTCACACTTCTTTAAACTTAGCAATGGGGTTGTTTCGAGCTTGAAAATGAAGGGGAAAGGGGGCTATAGAGGTGTTGGAGATGAGAGATAGTGTCGGTGAGTTTTGGGGCTCGGTGGAGGTTAGAAAAGGCTAGGTCTTTAAACTTAACTTGTGTGAGAATGAAATGGGATGTTACGGTTTATTTTCAGTCAATATGTGTCTTAAATGAGACTGTCTTTTGAGGGATACAAGTGGAAAATATTAACTAATTCTCTCTTTGAATTATCGTCACTTTATGGGGGTGTTGGGTTTGAAAATTATGTTCTTTAAGGAGTAAGACAAGTGGTCACTTTCACTTGTACCTTGTTGTGTCATATGGCCAAAATAAGCCACGCAATTCCTTACTTGATTTTGCATGCATGCAGAACATGTCATTTTTTTCATTTGTTCAAATTTCTTCTTGCTTTTGACTATAACAATCCAGATCTCCCTCTCAATTTTTCATTTTTATTTTTTGTTTTTCTTTCTTCTAATTTTGCAACCATTGATCAAAGGTTGTCATCTTTGATCTCACCCATTGGATCCTCCACCACACTAATCCTTGACCTAAGCTTCCATTGGTCACTTAAAATCCAAATAATTGCTATTGATTTGCCTAGAATCCCTTCACATAAAATCTACACCATTAATTTCAAATCCAATCACAACCTTGATCAATCATCCACCATTCATTTTCTATATATGTAATCCATTTAATTTCCAATCATACCGTCAATACTTAAATATTGATATGATCAAAATAAGTAGTAAGGTCATCAAATCGACCTACTAATAGTAATTAGGATTCATTTTCAAAAATTGACATTTATACCTATAATATGACATATTAAATTTTTCGTATAAATTTACATGTCATTCAAACTATTTTTCATGTATGTCTAATTTTTCATTTAAAAAGAGAAATTTAACATTGTTAGAGCATCAATATCATCATATAGATGATACATATAAAATCATTCATAATATTGAAATTTGATATTCATCAAAATAATTCATTAAAATATCAATGAATAAAATCCATAATAATAATTCATGAAATCAAGTTTATAAATTTTTAAGACTTCACATTTACCCTATATAATTATAAGGGTGATTAGCTCATTTTGTCCTTGAACTATAAACATTCTTTTACTTTAGTTCTTAAGCTATTAATTTTGATAAATTAATCCCTGTTATTTTAACTTTTGTTTCTTGATACTAAAATTGACGTAAATTTCTGAAAATTAACAGAGATAATTGCATTCCTTTTGCATAATAACTTAAAACTTTAAATATATTATTTTGGTAAGTATAAAATGTTATAGTTTTTATAGGTTTGTAATAGAAATAAAGATAACATTTCGTAGTGTAACACACCGCGGTGGGCGAAGTTAGGTTTGCAATTCGCACATCCATCAAGTTGGTGTACGTTCGTGCCTCTGATGCCACCGTCGATAGGTTATTACAGATCGCATTGCTGTCATAAAAAAAATAGATTGCACTGCCGGATCACACAAAAAATCTAATTGATCAGATTGTGAACATTGCTTCTCACAACCTGGACAATAGGCTGTTTACTCTCTCATTTTTTGTTGTATTGATATCTCTCTTGATCTCCCTGATCATTGTGACTAGAATTTGCCTCTCTAGGCTGGGGCCTTGGTTCTTTCTTATTGGCCTTGTTGGGTTGTTCAATGAATTCTCCTTGCACCAAAAAGGGGAAACAAAATATTTAATAAACTGCCTTAGAAAGGTTTTTTTTTTTTTTTGGCGAAATAATTACACAAACTATTTATTTTTTAGACCTCATTATAAAAAATATCTATTTTTTGTAATATTATATAAATGTCTAATTTTTAAGAATCAATAAATTTAAATAAATATATCTTTTTTTTGGTAATATTACATAAATGTCTAATTTGTAATATATCTTTTTTTTTGTGTGTAAGTTTTTATAATATATATACTTTTGTGTTCATGTAGTACCCATTTTGCCTTCTTTTTTTTTTTTTTTTTTTTGTATTTAACAATATTTTTCTTAATTCAGATTCTAACTTGATTTCCTTATTTGTATTTTTGTCATTGATAAGGAATTTGATCTTTTTTTTTTTAAGGAAAATTATCATTCAAATTAAAATTGGGTACAAACATTAATATCAAAGATAAAATAACCTTATGATATAGGAGACATAATCCTTGACTAAAATCGATTCTATCAGTAAAATCTAATAAAGCTTAGTGAGAAGGACATAGGCCAAGATCCAATATTGAGAAAATTCCTAGAATTACTCGGCAATAAGATAATCGAGCATGTACAAAACTCTTTTTTTAAAAAATCTACAATCGATGAAATATTCAGATTGATCAAGAGACAGCCACTCATAACATAGAGACTGCATTAAACACCATATAACCATAATACTAACGGAATCCATAGCCATATACCGTTAGAAAACAACTCAAGTGGAACACACACACAAAAATATACTGGAGGTGGAGGAACTACCTCCTTTATTACAAAATTAAAACTTAAACACAAAAATAAAGCATGAATATAAAATAACATTGCCCGTAAAATTCTCGTCCCATATGGAACAATCACTCCGCCACATGCCACAACTCAAATGAAATCAATTAGTTCGATTGGAGGTAAGAGATTACCACACTAACCATCAGATCTCCAAGGCCTCGTCGAATTCCAAACTGTCAGAAGTTCACTGGGTTAGATCTAGTCAAAAAACAATCCCCGCTGAGATCACTGAATCATTTATCACCTTTACCAGCCATGACGATGGAAGTCCCACACAAAGGGAAACCCTAGTTTATGAGAAATTTGAAAGAAAAAAGGGGAGAGAAAAAAGACCCATTTATATTCCTTTAACTTTTGTTTATAAGGAATTTGATCTTTTGTTAGTATGATTTACATTCTTTCTATTGGTATGATTTAGTTTTTTTAGAAATTACTATTTTTGTAAATATGATTTAGGTTCTGCTTATTATAACATAATTAAGATAATGTTTTTTTTCCTACTATTATTGGTTTTGTTTTAATAACTAGTTCTAAAGTTTAGATGTTATAAGAAATTACTTCTTTCTTTATGATAATAATAATATCATTATGATAATGTTTTTTTTTTACTTCTATATGATAATTATAATATCATTGTAGATGTCGTAATCCAATCCGATCACAAAATCCTGTTTCCGAGAGTAGCCTGGTTATGTGGAGGTGTACATATCCATTGTCTTGAACTGGATTCCGTCGACCTGTACCAATCCGACCAGGGAAACCTTCTCAGGAAACACAGTTACCTGACTAGGGCTTACACCTCATCGAGGCTTGCCGTATACCCGGGGTAGTTAGTGCCCGAGGATGATACAACCACTCTAGACAACTATCCACCACCTAATATCTAACGTGATACTTGTCACAACACTCCATCCACCACCAAACATCTGATGTGAGGCCTCTCACTGTACATATCAATAGTTAATTTCCCCCACCCACTACTACATACGTCACATCGTCAACTTCCGCCACTTGCACCATCTGAGGCTATGCCTAGTGGCACTGGCAGCAACCCACCCTAGAGTCCCTATACCGGACCGGGGACACATGGCACCAGTCTATTGGACCTATAGCTCATGTGCGTCTAAGGCCCATTTGCCCACCGGAAATACTAGGGAACCGACACGACTGGGTCGCCCGAACACCCGAATCCTAAAGAAACGCTTATAAATAGAGGATCAACTCTCAATTTCAGGTACGGACATTTGACCTTGTCAAAACTCTGCCTCTCCTTTACTCATCAGCTCCCCCACTGACTTAAGCATCGGAGTGCCATCACAGACACCCCACCGGTATCCCCATCACCTCCGAGGTGCTTCCTTTTACAGACAACCACCGGCAGAGTGACCATGCAAGTACATCCGAATCCGAGCATTCACCTTGGGTGTTGAGTCGAAAGCTTTTTCGGCATCAACCATCATTACGATAATACCTTTTTTTTTCTCCATCATTGGTCCTGTTTTAATAGTTATTTCTAAATTTTAGAAGTTGTATTAAACTGCTTCTTTCTTTACGTTGATAATAACAGCATAGCATTACGGTAATGCCTTTTTTTTTTTTTAACCCTTAAGATAATACCTCCTTCGAACCCGTAATTCTTTAAGGATCATTAGTGTTCCTTTTTTTAATATGTTTTAATATCGATCAACTTTCATTAACCGGATTTTTAATGATTTATTACTTTTCATAATATTTTCAATATTTGGGTTACCTTTTTCATATTTATAATTAATGATATTATTTTGATTGTTTTTTCAATTATTGTTTCTTCTTTTTTAACTTTAATTTATCTGTTTTATTTCAATTCATTATAAAAGGGTAATATTGTCTTTTACAGACACTGTTTTAGACAGTCTCACAAATAAAGAAAAAATTACATTTTTTAAAATATGGATTTCTAAGTAAACATTTACAACATTCTGTTAGTTAAGATGGAAAGAAAACTTATAAAAAATAAAAAAATTGGAATAATAAAGAGGATTTTAGTTTTCTTTTAAGTTGTTTAATAGAGAGGGGAAAAAAAAAAAAGAAAGTTGTATAATTACTTTTCATTCACTTATTCATATTATTTGAATTTAAAATAAAGGACAAAATAGTAAATTTAGATGTCATTGAGTGGATTTAAGTTTTCCACCAAATGTTGGAGAAACAAATATTGGTTCCCTCCAATTTTTATCCCCCTCTATTGTTATTTTCTTTATTTCTTCCTTTCTGCCAAATGAACTACATTACCATTCTCCATCCGATCTTCCTACCTTCCTTCATCTTTTCCATCATAGCAACCAACATAACATTACGTAAATGGTCCTTTTTTTAACTACTCTTCCTTCCTTCGAGACATTTTTTTTTAAACGGTGAGGTGGAACTAAATCCCTTACTCAAATTTGTTTGAAATAAAAGGGAAAAAAAATAACAAAAAAAATAACAAAAATAAAGAATTTCAAAATCCAGCCTTAATGACAAACAAAACCAAAAAAATAAAAGACAACAACAAACAACACTTTGAAAAAAGCAGAAGCATTTAATCAAAATTGATGTCATCTATATATCTTAAAACCCTTTTTCTTTGAAACACCAAAATTGTAGGAACTTTTCTTTTGAGGATGGCATACTGTTATGCTTGTTGCTGCGTTGTTTTATCTATTCGACATATATGAATACTCATTTTGTTTGCACAACCTAATCTACTCAAAAAAATGTTTGTGACAGCATTGGATTAATTCCTCCATAACTTGATTAACTGTTTGATAATTATTAACAAAAGGTAGCGTAATGGAAATAAAACCTAATTGATCTGCAATGCTTTTGTTAATTCTTGAGCCCGACCTCTGAGTGTCGGAATTGATACTGTTGTTTTCCATCTGAGCTGAATTTGTGTCTCTTGAAAATTTGTTATGAGAATAGTTTTTTTATAAGGAAGGAGTAGATGAATTTTCAACGGATGGTTACCTTACCTGTCATGCCTCTTATCAGCTCCGGACCCCTGCCAGCCTCGTGGTTGTGGACTAGAGACTGGTTTCCAATGTTTTGTTTTTTCAAATGAAAAATCTATAATTGGATTATTATTCCTATGATGCAATATAGAAATTTAGATTATACCCATCAATAAAGAAAATACCCTATCATTAAAGAAAGTAACCTCACCCGACTATAGAATTGCTCAACAAAATAATAAGAAATAAAATATTTGTAAACAGAAGTCATCTCCCCGAAAGTCCTGGTCTATAAACAAATTATCAAAGCATCTCCCCAAAGTCACTCCTCTCGTTGACTTCGACGTCAACCTAAACTACTGGAAGTCAGTTCTATGTTAACTTGTTCGAAACTTCAACCAGACTATCTGCCATGACTTTTCAAAGTTGGGGACCACTACAATTAATTTCTGAAGAAATAATCTTGTCGGAGTTATAATTTTAAACGAGTTTAATATCTGTACATTATACAGGAAGGAAGAAAAAAAACAAAGAAAAACTAAATATTATATAATAAAAACAGTTAGTTAAGATAAATATTATTATTATAATAAGTATAATTTTTTTTTAAATTTCTCATAACAGTGAAGATATAAAATTAAAATGATAATATTATTAACAATAATAAAAATGAAAATAAAAGCAAAAAAAAAATTTATGTAGTCCTACTCATTTAAAGAAAAAAATTAAAACAAAAATAAAACAAAAAACAAAAAAAAAGAAAAAAAACCTTTAAATTCAAAAAACCGAAAAAAAAAACTAACCATAAAAAAATTATAACAAAATAAAATATATATATCTCATTTTCTCCTTTTTTTATTGTTTAAAAAAAATTAAAAAAAATTTATACAGGTTATATTCATGCAAAAACTAAAAAAAAAAAAAGATTTTTAAAAT
This sequence comes from Ficus hispida, assembly GCA_025413025.1. Taxonomy (NCBI): domain Eukaryota; kingdom Viridiplantae; phylum Streptophyta; class Magnoliopsida; order Rosales; family Moraceae; genus Ficus; species Ficus hispida. Next base: position 13,280,373 of record CM046367.1, on the reverse strand, counting down.
ATAAAACAAAACAAACAAAAAAGACAAAAAAAAAAATTGCATACAGAATCCTTAAACAAAAAGGTCTTAAAAAATAGAACAAAAGAAATAAAAAAAGACACCAAAAAAAACTCAGAAAAAAAAAATCCAAAATAAAGATAAAAAATTTAAAGTAAAAAAATCGTTTAAAAAAAAAAAAAAAAGGCAAAGTGAGTAAAAATACAATGTAACAATAGATCGGAATCTAATATCTAAAATTTAACATCCAAAAATAAAAAAAAACAAAAACAATATTAAAAAAAACTCTAAATAAGGGTAAAACCGACAACACACTGTAGGAAAAAAAAAAGAAACTAAAAAAGAGGTATAAAACGGTAATTATACTATGTGGGTAGCTGGCAATTTCTGCATCATAAGGATAAAAATATCAACTCACTGTAGATGAAGGAAAACCAACTAAATCAGAGAGACAAAAAGTTTCTGCACTGTAGACAAAATAGTAAAATATGTGAGGACAAAACCGTCCTTCCACTGTAGATAAACCAAAATCAGCACATAGGTTAGGGACAAAATCGACAGTTTATTATAGAAAAAAACTGTACATTACTGTATAGTACTGTAGCAAAAGCAACAAAAATTAAAAAAAAATCAAAAATCACTGTTCATTAAACAGCAAAATATTACATCCTTTTACTGTAGCTAAGAAGCAAAAGTAAAAAAAACAAAACAAAAATCACTATTCACTAAACAGTAAAATATTACATCCTTTAGTATATATAATAATTTGATTTCTTAAAAATAGATATTGTTTTATTTTATTTTTTTTAATTAAAGGTACGGTGTACCTCGAAATTTATCCTCCATTTATTTCAATCATTTTTCAATATTCAAATATCTTAATTTCTCATCATTTTAAATTGACACTTGGGAGGCAATATTTAAAATATTGTGAAGTGTTGTAAATATTATCATTAATAATTTTTTTGATAAAATTCTAAATATTAAGACGTAATATATTTATTATTTAAATATTTTTTTTTACAACACTAAATATTTAAATTCATTTAAATGTTTTCATCATAAATATTTTTATCTAAATGTTTCTCGACGAGCCATAACTACTTGCCTATATATATACATTTGTAAAGGATTTATGAAATAAATTAATAAAAAATATTTGTAAACAGAAAGTCATTTATTTCCCGATAAAGTTTAGGGTCTGTTTGGGAAACTACTGTTATCTGATTTCTAGAGTTTTTATTATCTTTTTCTTCAACTCAAAACTACTTTTCATTATTTATATCTTCAAATGTTTATAGTAAACTTCAACTTCAAACCTCTATAATTTTATTATTTCAATTCCAAATGAGATTTTTTTTAATACAAAAAATTTCAAAAATAATGAAATAAGTTCCAAATATATTGATATTTTTCTTCCAAGTATATTTTAAAATTGTACACTATTTCACTCTAAACTATTTTTCCCACAAATATATATCTCTAAAACTAAATCTGGTGTTCAAATCAAAACACATCTCCTAAATCTCCTGCAAACGGGTCCTTAGTATGGTAACTATTAACAATTATCGGATACATCTCCTCAAAAGTACGGACTCGTATCCTCCCTAATTTTTTTTTTTTTTTTGTTTTTTCAAGTCAAAATTATACAAGATTAAAAGTTTAGTAACCAAATGAACAATTTACCCTTTATTTTTTAAAAATAGTTAGGGTTAATTTTGTAATAGACAAGAGTTTATAATCCGTAAATTTAATTATATCTAAATTAAAATGGGTGTATATTTAGAAATGATATAGAGAAATAAGAGGAGTGTGCTAATAATAGAACCACCAGTACAAAAATTAGGAGCTTATTCCCTGAGTTTATGCCCACTGGTAAAATGAATATTCTTGTAAAGAAAAATATTCCAACCGACCTGAAATTCAGGAGAAATTGGTGCTAAGAACCAGAGGATTATTTTATTTGTCATTTTACTTTCAAATCAAACAAATTTGCATAAACTCATGAATTAATTGGCATGTGTGTTAAGTACTTCCTTCAATTAGACAACAATTTGTAACATGGTGGCCCCCTAGCTTTTTTTCTTTTTTTAAATTTTAATATGGTGGGGTTTTTTTTATTTTTTTAATTTAGTAATTATGTATATAAATTAGTCTTGATCCCCTTTAAATTAATAATTCTCTATATTTTATAAAGATTTTCTTTGCACCCATAATATTGATAAATATCCCTACAAAATCAATAAAAATTTTTAATATATTTTTACCGTACAAGAAAATTATCTTAAAACCAGTAAAAATGCTCATTACCCTATATACCAACTATAAATAAAAATAATATTTAAAAAATAAAAAAATGCTAAGAAATTGTTCTAAACTCTAAAATATTGTTCATTTTATAAACTCTAAATATCAATTTGTTTTCTTAAGAAAATTTTATAACTACATGAAAATTTTCAATGGAGAATTCAAGTAAAATAAAAAAAAAATGTCTCTTGAAGAGCCAACAACTATGGCAATATGTATTTTTAATTTTTAAATATGTTTTTAATTTTTATTTTCTTAGAGTATTTGAAAATAATTCTCTGTGATTTTTTATGCTTATTCTTATTATTTATTTTTCCATGCTATGTTTATTTATATAATTTTATATTTATATATTTCTTTAAATCCAGTATGACATTACTTAATTTTTGATTTAGACATTATTTGAGTTTTTCTTTTTGACTATTTTCTCTCTTTTTTTTTTTGGGAGATACTTTATTTTTTCTTTTTGAGAAAGAAAATTTATCTTTTTCTCTTATTTAGATTTGTTCACTTATTTTTAATTAAAAAATTAAAATAAAAATAATAATGGGTGTACGAGAGAGTTCAATATGTTATTATATAAAAGTATTTATAAAATGATAGATTTACTATGTTTATATATATTAAGAAACATTTATTATAACCACTCATATTTTATTAGGTAAACAATTTATATTTTAAGAAATAAAATAGTTTTAATAAATTCGTAAATATTAGTGAATCTAATGAATTGATCAAGAAAATTTTTTTGCTCTCTTTACTAAAAAATCCTGATTCCGTCACGTAATGACGCAATATTAATTTGTAGGCAAAAGCCGTGGAATCTCAAAACTTACTGTTGCTGCCATTGTAATAACCGTAATTGTTGTCTCTTTGGTGTTGGGAAGCTGTCATTTGCAATACAGAGGGAGAGCAAGAAATAAGAAGTACGCTGTTCCTCGACAAGAAAATGGTAAATAAATAACTAAATTTTCATCATTATTAATCATACATCCCCATAACCCCGTGTCAACATATGTTATGCTGGATTTTTTATCTTATTAATTATCCTCTTAATAGTGTTATATTATATCGTTTGAATTTAAAAATTCAGTTACATTGAAAATGTTAAATATTAAAAATTTTTGAATAAGTTGATGAGTAATAAAAATACTATTGAGTTGATAGTCATCTAGATTGAAAAATGGGACAACAAATCTGATTCCATAGCCCCACCAAATTTACTCTATCTAAAGTATATTAGTTTAAAAATAAATAAATAAATAAAAAAGAGGAAGAGGAAGAAGAAGAAGAAAACTTCCATTTGAACATTTTTTTAACGCTTTAATTATATTCTCAGGTTCCAGGCTCCCCCATAACACTACTTTTGTTTGTAGAAACTGCAGATTCGTTGCAATACGTACGACTTGATCACTATAGAAACAGCCACAAAAAAGTTCTCTGAAGAGTACAAGCTTGGCAAAGGTGGATTTGGTGAAGTGTATAAGGTAATTTTTGGTCCTCCTCCTTTCCCAATATTTTATTTTTCATCTATTGTTAATTTTGTTTTCTTAAAGGATGGAATAGATATATAATGTGTTAGTCTCCAATATGAGTTGCAAATTCTTATTAGATAGTTAAAAGTAATTTTTAGGGGATACTTGCTAATGGACAAGAAATAGCTGTGAAGAGACTGTCAAAAAGTTCTGGCCAAGGTGAAGAAGAATTTAAAAATGAAGTTACATTGGTTGCCAAGCTTCAGCATAGGAACCTTGTGAGGCTTTTAGGTTTTTGCTTGGAAGGAGAAGAAACAATACTTGTCTATACCCAACAAAAGCCTTGATTTTTTCTTATTCGGTATGTATTATCTTCTCTATTATTCAGAGACTTCTTTAATAAGATACCAAAAAAAAAAAAAAAAAAAAATCCTACATATGATCTGATTATGCAGTTTTGGATCATTAGATTTTTAGTCAAGTTTTGTTAAACTTATAGTACTAATATATTTGTAATATGACGTGTAACGTTCGAAAACTGTGAAATAGCCATAGTATTTTCTTAGAATCCTTCACATAATTCTTAATTTAATGTTATAATTCCAGCAAAAAAAAAAAATTATTTCAAACAACTAATCTTCTATTCAATTTGTTTTATTGGATGTGTGCAGATTTTGAAAAGTACGGACAATTAAATTGGTCAATATGTTGCAAGATTACATGCGGAATCGCTCGAGGACTTTTATATCTGCATGAAGATTCTCGGCTTAGAGTTATACACCGTGATTTGAAAGCGAGTAACGTCTTATTAGATGGAGACATGAATCCTAAAATATCAGATTTTGGCATGGCTAGAATGTTTGGTATTGGTCAAACTCAAAGAAATATAAATAGAATTGTTGGAACCTAGTAAGTAAAATTCTAACTATTATCTTTTTAATTTAGAATTTTTTTTAAGAGTAAATTGCTACTTTAGTCCCTGAACTTTCTATAAAGGTGTCGTTTGGTCCATGAACTTTTTTTTTTTTTTTATTAATTGATTGATCCCTAAACTTATTATAAAGGTGCAAGTTGGTTGTTTTACCTAACGGATGTCTAAAAACCCACAGTTTTCTGTTAACTAACTTTAAAAAGATTAAACTACCCCTTAATATATATACTGAAATTTTTTTTTTGAAAAATTATATACTGATTATTTTTCAAAACTAAAAAGAAAACCCAAAAAATATATATATTTTTTTTTAAATTCCTCCCCCTTATTCTCCCTTGGTCGCTTTTTTTCTGTAAAAACCAACACCAAACCAAAGTCCCACACAAACACTTGAGCAAATTACAAAATATTCACTTACAAGTTCAAAAAAAAAATAAATAAATAAATAAAAACAAGGAAGAAGAAGACCCAACAATCCTACTGATTTGGCTGAAGAGCGCAGGGAGACTTGTGATCTCGCACGGAAGTAATGCGCCTGACGGTTTGTGAAAGCTCGCGGTGGTGGATCTAAATTCGCAAAGCAATGGCGGCGGATCTTGGTTCTTTCTTTTCGTTTTTTTCATTTTTAATAATTATTTATATTTTTATCAAAGCAATTTCCTAAATTACCCCTGAAAAATAGGTGAAGTTAAAGAAGTCTGTTAAATTCTAACAGAGATTGTGATAGGACTAGCTTACACCTTTTTAATGAGCTTAGGGATCAATTAATCAAAAAAAAAATTAATAGATCAAACGATATCTTGTAGAAAGTTCAGGGATTAATGTAATATACCCTTTTCTTAATTAATAATCAATTCATCTTTTTTTGTATTAAAATAATCAATTCTACTTAATTCTACAATTTATCCAACTTGACAAAACGTTAAATTTTGAAGACATAAAATGGAATGTATAATATATAGCATGTTTATGAAGATTTAAATAACTAAATAACATATCTACGAAATTTATGAAACATATCTACGAAACTTATGAAGTAAATAACATATTTACAAGTGAATATGCCTAACTAATAAGTTTTACTAGGTAAATAGTTTATTGACTATTAGTAAAAACAAATGTTTATTTATAAATATACTATTTACTTCAACGGTTTCTTAAATATGTTATTTACTTCTTTTAGTTTCCGTAATTATATAAGTTATTTATCTTTTTCTCCCTAGATAATATACCGTAATGTGTAAGTTTCACCTTAATCTTAATTAATTTGAAGGAGTAATCAACTGTATGACCTGAATTATCTAAGTAATTTGAGGGTATAGTACTTATTCTAAATAATAAAATTTTGGCCTCATAAATCTAATAGAATTTCTGTAACCACCAATTAAGTCGTCAAACGTATTTGTTCAAGTACTGAAGTGCCCACTGATTATTTATTCATAGTTACAAATTTACGGATTTTGCTGCAAAGTGTTGACTCTATTGTGTCATATATATTGTGTTACTGTTTCCACTAAATAAATACAATTGTGACCACTAAGAGTGAAGAAATTAGTATAAGTATAGTAGATTTCCATGTCTATAATTCTTAAATTTTAGAGTCGACTTTACAAATCTTGTATTTCGTTCTTGCTAAATTATCAAACTACTATAAATATTTATCTAAAAGATATGCAATTATGAGGAACATATATGTTTTTAGTGTTGGGAATTAATAGATCATGTTTTATACTAGTTAAAATCTTTTCTAACGTCCTCTTTTTTATTTCAAATTTTGAAACATAAAGTGATTATATGGCTTCAGAATATATTATGGAGGGATTATATTCTATAAAATCCGACATGTTTAGCTTTGGAGTACTCTTGCTTGAGATTGTTAGCGGCAAAAAGAACTCCCAGTTTTCATCTCATAGGGTCCGCATCTAGGTTGCTTGAACATGTAAGTAAGATGATACAACTTTACTACTTGCTTTAATATTTAACATAAACTACGAACTTCCCAAACTGATATGTATAAGTGTAAATAAGTATACTGTGAAAAGGTGTTTCAGGCTTGTAGATATATATATTTATATATATAGATATATACAGTGGCGGATTTTGAGGGCAGCGAGTGTGGCCTGCAGCAATTTTCTTTATAAATTTACTTCAAAAATTTTATAATTTTAATAATTTGTCCCCACTAAAAATAAAAAATTCTCATATATTCCCCATTTTGCTTTTATTAAAAATAAAAAATTCTCACATAATTCCTATTAAAGCTAATTCTATATAAAAATATATTATACTTTTACTGTTTTTCCTTTATTAAAATTAGAAATTTTCACGTAACCTCCACTAAAATTTATTTTATCTTTAAAAAAAATTATAAAATTTGATGTACGCTCTCACTGGAATATATTTCTGACTCTATCATGAATATATGTTAATTATATCTTTGTCAAACGGGGGTTCAGGCTTGGAGACTGTGGAATGAAGGAAAAGCACTGGAATTAATGGATCAATCTCTGAAAAATTCTTGTCCTCCGAACGAATATATGAGGTATGTCCATATTGGATTATTGTGTGTCCAAGAAGATGCAAACAACAGGCCAACCATGTCGTCCGTCATTCAAATGTTGACGACTGAAACTATGAGTCTTCCCAAACCCGAACGACCAGCTTTCTCGGTTGGAAAAATTACTACTGATCATCATCATCAAGATGTAGTTATTGATGGATGCTCTGATAATGGTTTGACAATTTCTGTTTTTAGACCTCGATGAAGACATATATATATATATATGTATATATATATATATGACAGATTTCGTTGTTGGGAAAGTGATATAATTTTATAAATTTATTAGTTGTTAGCACGAAGTTGCAGATTTAATTTGTTACTTTTGTTTTTAAAACATGTGGTTGTTAATTTTTTTTTTTTTCTATAGAAAAAAAGTAAAACGTAAGGGGAAAAAAAAAAGAGCAGAAAATTATGGACAAACCAAGTAATAGAGAGGGCTACAAGAAAAAAGACGTATAAATAAGATAAGTATTTATGGGGGTAGCATTTGAAAAAAAATAATATTTTAGAGGACCGTAAGAAAAAGATTTGAATAGGGGACAGTACATTTAAGAAAAATTAGTGTGATATGGCATGATAGAGAAAAACTTTGACCATACACAAGTTTTAATTTTTAGTGTAATAACTTAAAGCAAATAAACTGTGAGTCAACTATATTCTACTATAAAAGTCTATAAATTTTTTTTTTTAGTTTAATCTTTAAAAGAGATTGTAATTTATCAATATTTTAATTCAAAATTTTGGTTTAGCTCATACTACTCTGATAAACTTATTCCGACTCTATCGCTGCATGTGTTCGTTAATATCAAATTGATCAGTGAGGATTGAGAAATTCAATTACTTCCTTAATTACATGGTATAACTAATCTTTAGCAAACCGTTTTGCGTTTGACAAATTAACAACATATATGTGTGGCATAATATATCAATATTGGCGATGTAACCAATATATCAATTGCGCTTAGTTGAGTATGTGTCGCAGTTCTTCCAGGTGGGCTTCACTGAAGTTTCTCAAGTAGACGTATGTATTTTTTCTGATCAAGTTCTTGGGAGGCCTAGAAATATATATTAATGCTATAAGGTTCCGTGACTCCCGACATGCACACTAGCATAGGGTTCTTAGAAAAGACTCTAATTTGGTTGCAGAGTACGGTGATAATTTTACATCCGAATACACCAAATTCGAAAAAAAAAAAAAAAAAAAAAAAAAAAAAAAAAAAAAAAAAACTCAAAGGCCTGGAATTAATTGACAGACTGCATGTGACCTATTGGGTTATAGCAGTATCAAAATTTATCTCTACTATGCTCTTTTTTATTTTTTGTATTTCAAAATTTTTTTTGAGTAATTGACCAAACAGCCATTGAATTCTTTGAAATATGATAATTTGATCCCTGTTTTTTTTTTTGTCAAGAAAACTTTGAACTCTTACTTTTTTGCAATTCCAGTCCTTTTAATCTAAACTCATGGAATGATCAGGTGAGAATCATATTTTGTATTTTTTTTTTTGAAGAAAAATACTCCTATTCATATTTAAAAAAAAAAATAGAGAAGAGTTCTCTCTCTCTCTCACTCCCCTCCCTCCCTCCCTCCCCCTCCCACCCCCCACGATCCGAGATCCGTCGCCAACATCGAAGTTGGAGGCCATTTCCCTCCCTCCTTCCGCCCCACACAATCTGGGTTTTGTCCCCCTACTAGTGCCACAATCTGGGTTCGGATAACCCCACCCCCCCCCCCCCCCCACGATTTGAGTATTGGATTCCCCCTCCCCCTGTCGCCACGATTTGGGTTCATCCCCTCCCTGCGCCGACGTGCGATCTGGGTTTCGAACCCCACCCCCCCTCACCACCGTCTCCCTCCCTTCCTCCCTCCTCCCCCACCGCCCCTCCTCCCGCACCGCCACAGCGCAGCTCTGCATTTCAGGCCCCACCCTCCCTCCCCCCATCTCCGTCGCAACCCCCTCCCTGTTATGGATAATGTTTTCAGTAGTGGAGAGAGAGAGAATTAGTTTTTATGATTATTTCATTTTGATAAATTACTAAATACCCTCACAAATTATATAATGTATATTGCACATGACTCATTTCATTAAAAACTTAACGGTTTTGGATGAAAAGGACTGTAATAGCCAAAAAATAAGAATTCAGGGTTATCTCGGCAAAAAAAAAAAAAGAATAGGGACCGCATCGTCACCTTTAAAAGAGTTTAGAGACTATTTTGGTCATTTACTCCTCTTCTTTTTTTTTCCCCTGAGCATTGGTTGTGCAATAAAAATTGCAAACTGTCTTACTGAACCAATTTGGCGATTTTTAAACAGTTGATCCAATTCCATGTATAAACCATTAAAGAACAATATGAAACCGAACTGAACTATTTTCTAAACGGTCCAGTCCGATCTGTGATTTATGAGGAACAATCTAGACCAAACTTGATAGTTCCTCATATATATACATATATATATATATATATATAAATTTTCAATACAAAAATATCCATGTTTGGAATTTGGACTTTGTAGTTTGAATGTGTTTTATGTTTGTTTTGATTACTTTATGTTTATGTTTTGTTCATTATTTGAATAACAGATTTATATTATTGTGAATATCTTTACTTTTGATTTAGACATTGGGTTTGAACATAAATTATGAAGACCATAAAAATTGATTAAAAAAAATCATAACCTCTTCAAGGGAAAAAAAATCCCTAAAAAGTCTAATGGACCATTCTCATTTTGGTTCAAAATTGGGCCCAAGGAAAGTGCCACACCGCAGTTTAAACCATATTAGTTTGCTCGGTCTGATCTTTGTACATAAAACAATCTGCTGAGTCTATATTTTTTTTCAGACCACTCAAAACATTCCGGTCTGTTAAACCTAATGGTTTGGGATCAGACCGGACCTCGCACACCTTCTGTTCATCCAAAGATTCCAAACTAGATACAATCTCAATTGAAATTGCCAAGTCAGCAATATACCTAACATTAAAATATTCAAATAGTCAATTTAAAATTCAGCTGCAGTACTACTGCTGAATGTTCTAGCGTTAGTTTTGTTTTTTAAGCTTTTTTTCGGTGGTAGCCTCGCTAGGGGTTCTCATATTAATTAATTTCTCACGGATGCTTTAATCCAAAATGCACAATGCTATTTTTATTCTTTTTTTTTTTTTTTTTGCTATATCATATTTCCTGTAGTTAGATTATCGTTCGTTTTTACGTGGAAATATCACTAATAATATTAATTTCGGCCGTTTTTTTTTTTTTCCCAACGCTTGTCTCTGTCGTCTCTCTTTTGAGTCTTTTCCATCTTTTTTCTGTTTGTCCTGCAGTCGCCCACCATTTTGATCACATCGGCCACCATTTTGATCACAACACTTTTGATCACATCGCCCACCATTTTGATCACAACACTTTTGATCACATCGCCCACCATTTTGATCGCAACACTTTTCCATGCAACTCTGGGCTTATTGGTGATTCTCACAACCAAAATTTATGTCATTATTTTTTTAAGAAGGGGAAGTTATATTCAATTAAATAAAGCTTACAAGCACAATACACGAAACAAAACCTATAATTAAGATCATATCCATCAATTAAATTTGCTGAAGCTGTCACTATTTTGAATACACCACCAAATCCGATTATCTATCGATTTGTATAGTTATATATCACTCATTATACCAGTTTGTTGTTTATTTAAATTCAAGTCGATCGGTTTGTGGTTGTAGACACGTCTAATTCCAAGACAACATGCATTTGTTGTTGTTGTTGTTGTTGTCGTTATTGTTGTTGTTGTTGTGGTGGTGGTGGTGAAAACCATGGCGTTGGCACTTCTTTTTTTTTTTTTTTAGCTCACGACAATATATATATATATATATATGTGTGTGTGTGAGCGCGCGCTTATAGGATCATTACTTTAACCTTATATTTTCACAAACACGCACCATTAAGCATCTTTTTGAAGAAAAAAGTTTATTTGTTTGTTGGTTCTAATAAAAAAGGCATTAATCACAAAATTTTGTTTCAACCTGATGAATACGCACATTTTGGATATTTTGAGATTTATTGCTTACTTTTTTTTTTTTTTCAGTAACAGCCCTCACCAAAAATGTTAATATTCTTTTGTTGTATAAAGTATTATTAATCGCAACCAAACTTCATGATCACCATATAATGAGTTTTTTTCCCTAAAATTAAGCAGCTTATAATGATTTGATATATAGTTACAAATTGCGACTAAATGTTAGATTTAATAGAAAATTTTAAAATTAAAAATAAATAAATAAAAATTAAACACCTTTTTGTGAATAAAAAATCAACACAAATTGTAACTACACATCAACGAAGAAAGGATTATCATCGATGCTCAAAGTGCATATACGAACAGTTAATTAGAGAAAATGAATATTGAGTTTTTTTTTTTTTTTTTTAAATTGTAGGCTTGGATGTCGGAACATCCAAAGTGACAGCTAGCACTGATAATATTTAAAATTGAATGTGGACTGTAAATGTTGCACCTAATTATTTATTAAAAAGGAAAAAAAAAATATTGTGAGTGAAGGGCGCCATTACTGTGGTTCATTGTAATAGAGGTTATAGAAGAAAAACACATAATGTATACGAGTTTCTCTTATAATTAATTTTTTAATCATCATAATAAATTATTATAATACTAAAATAAATATAAATTGTGTTAAGATGAACATATATAAATCCTACATACGTGTTTGCTTGTTTTTTTTTTCTTTTTTTTGCAGTTGTTTTATTATTTTCGGTAATATAAAAATTGGACCATCTAATTCTTGAAATTATCACTCATTATCCATGCTTCCAGCTGTCTTAAAAAAAAAAAAAAAAAAAGAAAAAGGTGTGGTGTCAAATCGAAGAATATCCAAGTTGAACAACGAAAAAGAATCATCTCTGACTCAGATGAATATTCTTGATCACTTTTTTGAGTTGAAGTACCCTGGACCGTCCAAAGTGATCAAGGTGTAATATATACACACAAACACACATATAGAAATAACCAGTGGATTATGAGAGGGACGCGAATATTTTCCAAAAGCCAAAGACAGAATTAAAAGACAAAAATTGAGTTGTTAAATTACTCAATATTGCGTCGTTATCACATATCACTTTCCATGGTTTTGGTTGAGACTTCAGAGGCTAAAGATAGTGCAAATCATGCATAATATTATATAACAAAAGAAAGCGACGTCCATTTACTAAATTATTCAAAGCGCTTAATCTGATTGATCATATAAGCCAAATTACCAAACATATTTATATGCACGAGCCTATAACATATAGCTATATGTGATATATATATATATATATATATATATATCGCACCCTTTTGGGCACACAAATCACAATCAAGTATTTTTCACCATGATATTCTTTTCTGGCTAGTTTTAAAGATAAGTGCATGGTTCATGATGGTTTCGTATCTTTGTCAAATACTTAAAAACTTAATTAAAGAATTGCCAACAATATTGTGATCAAGAATAAGTTCAACATATATTGATAATTAAGGGTGTTTTGCTTTGCTTTTAACCTGTAAAAGAGAAGTAAAAGTTATGACTTTTTAGTATGCTTGGATTAAAAAAACTTACGAGATTAAAGTGAATTTTTAAATTTTTTAATAAATAATAAAAGATTAAAATAAAATTAATAATGTCTAATTCGAATTATGTTACAAGTTTTAAAAGCTATTTAAAAGAGTTTTTACTGGAAGTTATATATATATATTTTACTTTGTTAGATTATTTAAACACTTTTATAAGTAATTTTTGGAGCTAGAAAGTCAAAAATAACTTTTAGAAAACTTTATCAAACAGCCATAAGCGGAAGAAAAACAAGAATAAAAATTAAAAAAAAAAACACGAGCGAATATATATGGTAGACTCAATTTTATGTTAGCTTTTAAAATTACAGCTTTCACCATAAATTTATATTTATTATGAATCATTTTTCTCAAAACATAGAGCTTACCTCATGTCAGTTCAATATTCTTGAAATATTTGCAAAGAAGCTTTGTTACTTGTTTGTGAGGTGGAGTACTCATGTGGGCGACCACCTTACAAGGACCAGCAAGGACTACCTTGCAACCGATAGTAAAGTAATACCGTGAGAGAAGGGTGAAAAGAAATATATATCAATCGGCAAGGAAATACAACATGAAACCGTAACAAGAGGAATCCGGGACTCTGACCGTGAAGAAAGAGCAGTAACTCATAGACAATACCTTGGGTTAGAATGGTGATATATTAGCCTTATAAATTAAAGTAAGAGCATAGATAAGTTCGATTACAAATATATTTAAAAACAAACAGAATACGTATATATGTGTGTGTCTTCTATTGTGTATGTTTGTCTACATAATATATATATATATAGGCTTCTATATATATATTATATATATATATGTATAATTTTACGTACATTGGTCCCAGTTGGACCTAATTCTAATTATATATTGTTTTTGCGACTCCTAGATTTATATACATTTTTTTAGGACAAGCCATTTTCTATAAAGAAAAATAGAAAGAATAAAAGAGGCATTTTATATTAGAGAAATTCTAATATTTCTTTCTATTACCATTAGGTAGTGGAACAAAAAAATTTCATATTGGAAAAACACAAGTAAGCATAATGATATAAATTAAAATAAGTGAAGTATACGGATTACTAGTGTGTATTGTGGACTATGCTACTACTTGCAGACACATCACCCAGCATGTGCGAGTGTGATTGGGTGTTTAGGATGCTTTTTGAATGCGATGTTTTCCATAATAAATATGGACCGTTAATTTGATCGAGTACGATATAATGTTCGGATTTGAATGATTTCATATTTAATTGAAATCGTTAATTGAATTATTACAATCTAACAATTATAATTAAATTCTGATGACCAGCGGATATGCTCGTTGATAAGTTAGTTTTAGACTAATTAATTGGGTACTTTTAACTTATTATTTTGTTGGTTTTCAATTTATTTCTAGGTTCTTTCACTTCGTTTTATTTTCTTTTGTAGGATTTAAGTAAAAAGGTGGATTCGTTATTTTTTAGCGCGATTGGAGCTAAAAATGGAGCATTTGGGATGCTTTGGTGTGAAGATTGTGTTTTGAAGGGTACTAAGCGCCTACTCATCAATTTTGGGGCCTACGCGCTTGAATTAAGTTTTTCAATTAAAAAATCGAAGAGCTTAGGGCCTAGGTGTTATTTCAGTAGTGCTTCGGGGCGCCAAAAGAGATTTCCGTCTACGCAACTTAGGGCCTAGGTGCTGATAAATTTACGCCTAGGCGCAATCGTGGGTATTTAGGCATAACAGTTTAGGCCTAGGTGCAGAAAAAAGAAAGCCTAGGCACCAGATGTGGGATTATGCGGGATTCGTTTTGATTCTCCGAATTTGAAATTCAAAAATCAAATCTTTCGGTCCATGGCTATAAATAGAATCCTTTTAGGGTTCCGAAG
>CM046367.1:13155667-13265525 GCA_025413025.1 Ficus hispida | reverse complement strand
TGTGGTGATTTGAATTTCTTTTGACTAACCAAGGACTACTTAAGACATGTACTAGTATGTACTTGTCCTTGTATGTCATATTTTCCTTCTTTGTGCATACAATCTCTTGAAAAGTTGGGGCATGCTTAGTCTCTTGCAAAACTTCATTGTAGTTATTAACCAAGTTTTTATTGTAGTTATTATCTTAATAAAAATTTCACATTGGATAGATCATGAATTTTTTTTTGACCCAATACTATTTTTAGTGAAAAAAAAAAACAGGTTCATGTCACATCATGAAATTAAAACATAGCTTTTATAGATAAAAAAAATTAAGAAAAATAAGTGATTTTAGTTTTTCGTAATATGAATAATTGCTCTTAATAAGAGCTTTTCATGATTAAAATACACTTTTAGTTTAAAATATCATCACCGGGAAGTTTTACAATGTTGCAATCTAATAAAATATTATTTCTCATAGTTTCTCAAATTTCTCTCTTTCTCTGCCGCTTCATCTGTGTGGTATAAATTCTATGGAGCCATTTGGAATAACGTTGAAGATAATTTTTTTAAAAAAATTCAATTTCAAAACTCTTAAACTTACATCTCATCTTTTCTATTACTTTTCATGAAATTCAAAATTCCATGATGTGTATTTTTGTCTTGTTCAAGAGCCCATAACTTTCTTATCTCAAGTCAAAATTAGATAATTTTTGTATCTAAATGTTCACAATAACGTGATAAACAAACAACATTCATATTTTACATATATTTGTTTTATGAACATTTCAAAATTTTTACGTTATTTCTTATATCATAGTTTATTCCATATTTACACTTCAATCAAACATATGTTTTAATTATGATGTACAAAACTCCAACTTGAATCGATATATATTGGATTAGATTGGACGGCAAAGGAGGCCAGCCATCCATGCACCGGGCTTGCGATGGCAAAGGAGGCCACCCCGAGCTCACGATAGCAAAGGAGGCTGCCCCCTGGACTCGTAGCGGTGTCAATGGGGGTTGAATCCTGATTGTCTTCTCAGTATGATGGATCCAATTAATATTAGAGTTTTCAAAATTAGTGGCTTCTAATTTAGCATAAATTTATTACTTATCATACTTAAAAATTTATTTTTATATAATTAATCTCATATTTCATTTGATATTTAAGTTTAACTTAAAATAAATTGTATTTATTAATCTCAATTTTAATCTTTTTTTCCTTCTAAAAGTCAACAAAAATTATAAATGTTTTTGAAAAATTAACTAACTTCAACTTAAAATTTAATCTCCAATCAGCGAAGTAAATGCAAGCTCATTTATATTTTTGATATTCTCAGAATTTTTTTTATCATATTCTCAGAATTAATAATAAAAACATACTACCAAACACAATTTCATAAATGGTCCAAATGGAGCCATGATTTATTGGTAGGAGGCTAACATTTTTTTTAATCAAGATTTTACTAACATATATATATATATCTATATATGTAACCGTTTTTATTTATTAAATTTATGATATATTGAACATGAAAACGTCAGTATTATATATATATATATATATATAACAACATGCTTTGTCAATTATATGCAATTAAAAATAAAAATAATACAATAATGAATCTGAAATTAATATTTCTTAATATTTTCATAATACTATGACCATTTAAGTTTCACATTTTAAAACACCAAATCTAATATCTCACTTGTAAAAATTAAAAAAAAAATTATACACTTGTAAATAACATTATTCTCTCAATAAAAGAGCTATGTTAAATTTATATATCTCAAAATATCATTTTCTTTTCTTAAATATAAATTTTACTCGATAATTTTTATAAAAAGACTCATTTATAATTGATTTACTATTAATTTTTATAGCAATTTCCTTTCAATGTAGATAATCAAGCAGTTATTCAAAAAATCATTTCTATATATAGTACTAATACCATTATAGCCCATGAGCCCAAAATTCTTCACAAAAAAAAAGGCATGTCTAAGTTTATCACAATCAAAATTAAAAAAAAAATGTATTTAAATCCATAATATTAAGCATTTATCAGCTAAAATCAATAATAAAAAATAAAAAACCACTAATTTCAGTGGGATATTTTCAATTTTCTAATCGGAATTAGCACAGTATCACCAATATATAAGAACAAAAAAAAAAAAAACAGTAGTACTATGGCCGCCAACTCTACATTAAACCAAATAGAAAAATCACAATCAAATTAAAAAAAAAAAGTAAAGAATAAGAACAAGAAGCAAAAAAAAAAGAAATATAAACCTAAAGTGGAATAAGCAGTTGAAGAAGAATGAATTGAAAGACTAAAATAAAGTTGTCACAGGTTGAAATAAATCCAGTATAGTAAACCGAAGAAAAATAAAAATCACATCTTGAATAACATAGTAAATTTCCAAATTTGTATGGGAATGATGGAATGCGAAAGTGAAGAGTTAGCTTCTTTAGAAGTTTTTAGTTTATGTGTAGACAAAATATTACTTAATATAAT
Organism: Ficus hispida; assembly: GCA_025413025.1. Lineage (NCBI taxonomy): Eukaryota > Viridiplantae > Streptophyta > Magnoliopsida > Rosales > Moraceae > Ficus > Ficus hispida. Next base: position 13,263,024 of record CM046367.1, on the reverse strand, counting down.
GTGTCAGTTTTTTAAAATACGAGTTATTAAAATTGTAGTTCAGATTTAATTTTAGGTAAGCATTAGATCCACTAATATATATAATTTAATAAAATTATTTTATTTTTTAAATCTAAATTATTTGCTAATAAATGTAGAGAACTCTTAATTTATAAGAGGGCTATACTAGTTTATCCCCATATCAATTTTTTTAAATTTACAAAAACCACACTTTATAAAAATTTCATAAAATGTTATGCTCCTTCCCTCTTCCCCACCACACCCAACCCCCCCCCCCCGGCAAAAAAAAAAAAGTTCCAAAAATTCTCAAAAGATTTTCATTTTCAGTTTTCTATGAAAACAAAATCATTTGCAAAACGATATCAAAGGCAACCAAAGGCTTGGGATCTTCCTTGGCATTCATTTCGTGAATTTCTCAAGTTAACATGCATGGCCCAATAAATAATAAATTACGAGGCCATTATTGAAACAACTCCTATGGACACAAATCCATATTGTACCATTTATTAAGGTTGGGCCCAAGCTGAAGAAAAATGGTCATAATTAGGTTACCCCGGTTTTTGGTAGAAATAACACTTACATTTACTTTTGAGTGGAGGTTATTGATTTCTTCTAATTTTTTCTCCTTTGATAAATATGGATTTTGCGAGGCATTGAGTTCACTTTTCTTAATTTAATCTCTCCTAAATAAGTAAATCACTATTTTATTTTTATGATTAATAAGTAAACTATTGATTAATGCTTTCTCTATCTCATGCTTCACCAAATCTCTAACTCTATTCGAATGTCGAGAGTTATCCGAATTTTCTAGTGTAGTTACTCAATTACAATAAACCAGTAATTTACTTTTTAAATAACAAGTGATCTCGTAGTTAACTCGGAGTAATTACTACCTTTACCAATGTAATGTCTTTTTTTTCCTCCGATAATTAAAAGATTTAAAACTCTAATTAATTCGTTGTGCATCTTCTGTTATTCTTGTTGGTTCTTATTTCCTCATGAGAAAGATGATATGAAAAGGCTGTAAGAATTTTTTTTTTTTTTTGGGGTGGTAAATAGTGTCAATGTTGAATTGCCTTCCAAAAAATAGATCACAAATAATCATTGAATGATGTTGTTTAAATAAGAAATCATTGTCGCCTTTGGCTGTGTATTGTCTAGTGATGGTGTTTTTAATTTGGGTTGGACTCTGACGTTATTCAATTGAAATGCCTTTCTAATACAATATCATTTTTATTTGGTTGTTAATTATTATTATTATTATTTTTTTGTATATGAATACACAATTTTTTAAACGAACCTCAATATAAACACTATTCATCGTTTGAATACACTTACTTTTCAAGCATATTTTTTACTTTTTCATGCATTTAAATGTATTATAATATTGACATTCAAACACATATTTCATTGACATATACGTGTTCAAATATAAAAAATGTGATATCCAAATGTATATTAGAAAACATCCATTCTATTCGTTTATGATACCAAATACAGATAAAAAGTACTTCAATTCCCTCTCTCTAAGAAAAAAAATTAGGTGGGTGGCCATTTTTTTACCACCCCTCTAAATAAATAACCGAACTTTTTATTTTTAGGTAAATAACTTTTTTTTTTGCTGGGTTTTACAATGATTCATCAGTGATTTGTTAAAGGTATATTATTGATGGACTAATTGTATACCACTAATGAATATGTAGAATATTGATTTATATTAATTAATTATTATTAATTGACAATCAAATTTAATAGTAACAGAACACTAAATCTATCATTGATGAACTATGAAATAATTTATCGCTAATGAACGATGGTAAAAGAAAACAACGATCATTTACCTAAATTAAGAAAACTTGAAATACTATTAAAAAAAAGACTTAAAAAAAGAGCAGTACTCTACAAAACCGAACTCTAGTTGTTATTACTTCACGATTTCATTGGTTCCTCTATTCCTAGTCTTTTGAATGGTTGTTCCAACTTCCAATTAAACTAACGTAGATCACTAAAACCCATTTGCAATTGTGACTTCTTGACAAGAACTGCCTATCTACAAGACCTGCCTCCATAATCAAATTTTTTTTTATTTTTTATTATTATTTTTTTGGCCTCAGCCCTCGATTTTAATCATATTATTTTGACCTTTTTACCCAAAAAAAAATTTTTTTTTGGACCTAAATATTATTTGGGCATATTTATCAAAGTATATATAGTTTGGACATGTCTTGACCAAAAAAAAAAAAAAAGGTTGGACATCATGGACATATTTATGAAAACATATATATATTGTTTGGACAAACGTTGTTTATGCTCCCAAGTCCAGCCACCAGCAATAGACGGAAAATGAAATTGACCCAAAAAAAAAAAAAAAGAAAAAAAAACCTTATTAAACATACTTGGATCTTGTTGAGACATGATTTGTACTTGATCTAAAATTATCATGGCTTTTCAAGATATGTATTGAATCTCATTACTATTATCCCTATCGATGATCTACCATTTAAACAATCTATGCATGTTTGCTTTCTAATCAAAATTTTTTTTTCTTATACATGTTATTATGAACATACTATAAATTTTGTATGTGTTTATTTTTTTTATTTTCTAGAATTTTATTTCTCTCGATAATAAATAATCAGTACATCTGATTAAATGAGAACAACTAAAGTAATCGAATCTTCAAGGCTAATTATCCATTTTACGGAAGATGCAAGTGAGCTTAATTTCAATATATTGCCATACCATAATTCAAGTGAACTCATATATCTATATTTTTAGATGCAGATAAGGTTGAATATTTGCAATCAAGGATGGAATAGATTTACATTGATCAGAACTAAAAAGAATAAAAAGAAGAAAAGAGGTGAATAAAGGCCAAATAGTTGTTTATGTAAAAACACATATGAAATAGTGGGCTTTTGGGGTTATCTTCCCGCTTTTTAACCAGAGTCGTATTAAAAATCTATTGGTATAATAGGTGAAATAATAAATGATTTAACGTAAAAATTGACATGTCATAACTTATAAGTCAAGCTTAGAACTCAGTCTCGATGGATAGACTGGACATCAAAATATACTCTCGCTATTTTCACAAATGAGATGGTCAAAAATCGAATCTAAATTAGAAGTATGAAAAACTTTAAGTGGACGTTCCTCCCGTTATGTAGTGGTGCTTTTGTAAGTTTAAAAATTAGAACTGTGTTAATAAATGCATAAAAACACACTTTTATTCATGTAATTATTAGATAATTTACGTTTTAAATAAGTATTCCCATAATATTAATTCATAATATTTTATTTTGAAAATTTTATTATTTTATTTATTTTGATTTATTTTTTTTTTTCCCTCCTCTTTTTCCTTTCTTTTCCTTTTTCTCTCCTTTCTTCCGCAGGCATAGCCACTGTTGTGGCTCAATCCACGCGTGCCAGTTCAGGCCGGCGAATGCACAGCCAGCCCAGGCCTGTGATTCCAGCCCAGACCGCAGCCCAAGCCCGCACGCACCCCAGGGGATCTCTCTCCCTCTGGTTGCGTGAAATAAGCCGAGATGTGAGCTTTGGGCCAACTCCAGGCCACACAAATCTTGGCCCGCGATCATCGCCCATATTCGTCGAGTGTGGTCCAGCCAGTAGCCAATCCTTTGAGGCTGATTTTGTGGGCCGGACCCATCACCACTGGACATTGCAGCATATAAAAGCAAGCCTTTGCAGCAAGCTTGGATGGTTTTTTTAATCACCATTTTTTTTTGGCTGAGTTTGGAGTGTGATTTTATTCTCCATGCATTTTCATCTCATGTTTTCTTTAGAATCTTGTGAGATGAATTTGGTTTTGGTGATGAGTTAGAGATAAATTTAAAAAAAAAAAAAAAAAAAAAAAAAAAAAAAAAAAAAAAAAAAAAAAAAAAAAAAAAAAAAAAAAAAAAAAAATAGGCTAATTCTTTGGTGAGGTTAGAGATGATCTTATATTGTAGTAAATTTGTTTGGGTTTTGATTCTCCAATGGTTTGTAAGGTTTAACATTTGAGTAAATAATTATCTTTTATCTTATTTTTTCCTTATATCAATATATTTTGTTATAACTTTTATATAAATTTAGTCAAGCTCTTTTTATGTGATTATTGCATGATATCGTATATTGATAGCATTATTTTATAAGTAGTCTTTTACTACAATATTACTTATAGTATATTGTCGTTTTTGGATTTCTTATAAATAATTTTTGCTAGTTCTTCACGTGAGAGTTTTATTTACTCAAAACATTTTAATTCACGAGTTCTTCAAATCTTTATTTTCCGATTGATTGTTTGGGATGTGAAACTTTCAACTGAGTTATTTTATAAATAAAAAATCCAAATAAGTTTACGAAACATATAGGGAATTTTCATGTCTGACTATTTTTTTTATTATTGAATTTTCTTCATTTTTAAATTATGTTGTCTTTAAATTTGTTTTAAAATCACAAAAATATGTCTTCTTCTTCTTTTTTGGATTACTTATTTATCTAACGCTTTGTTCTGCTAATCTCTTCTTGTTTCTTTTTATCACCTCCTCGTGGGATCGACCGTCCTAATTGTGCTACAATCGACGGCTTGTTTTTGTATACGTTTGAGCGTAATCATGTGCCTATTGGTGCATAAGCTAGGAACTATATAATGATACACTAAACCCTAATTTAACACACTCATAAGTTTATAGATTGCATTAGAGTACAAAATTAGATTGAATTAACAAATGATAAATTGATTTTGAAATATTAAAGTTTTCAATTCCATTTAATTGATTATTAAACTAAATAAAATATACTTTTTAAAAAGTAAATCCCACTATTATTTTATCTTAGGGTTACTATCACACATATCTTTTTGGTGGGATAAGTACTTCTCCCATGCCTTTGAGATTAAGCAAGTGGCCTGGATAAATTATTTGTTTCCAAGTAAAACATGAAAGATTTGGTGAAGAAGGTTCGGTCCTTCAAGTGTATGAGAAGGGTCGACATTGCCAAACAGAGGCAAGGCCGACCCAACGGAGCCCTATGGTAGTGATGGTTGGTCCCACTACTTCTTCAAGCGCCTTTACGCTAAGTAGGAAATAGGTGCTTTTACAATGAATGTGCTAATCTCAAATCTAAGCAAACCGACTTTGTAAAACTTAAAACGAATTTATTTCGAAAGAGATTAGTACTACTTAATTAGTCAAATGACCTGGTTATTATTTTTGAACTTGGGATCCCGAGTAAATCACCAAATAATAAATGGCCAAGGCTCAATCCCTAAAAGCATAGTGGAGCATTGGCAAAAATAGACGAAACTATTGCTAGTGATGGCTAGTCCCATTATTTGTTTGAGTTACACTGTGCTAAACCTTAAAACTAGGCAAATCGACTTGTAAACTTGGAACGAATTTTTCAATCTTGGTTGAGATTGGCACAATTAGTTCAACCCAACTCTTAATTCGGTGTATTTGCTTAAAAAAAAAAAAACACTCTTAATTTGGTGTATATACTAAAGAAATTAACCAAACGACTCATAAGGCCTAGGTTTGGACTTTGGACATATTTGTTCTCACTATTGTGCGAGACAAAACTGAATTCCCCAAAAGGAGCATTTCCTCTTATTCAGCATCAGTTTCTTTTTCTTCTTTTTGTTTTGTTTTGTTTTGTTTTTAATTTGTTTTTTCCGAATAACAACTGCTGTCTTGAGATGATAGAGACATGGTAGTGGGAAAAAAAAAAAAGAAAAAGAAAAAGAAACTACATATTTGCCTAATGGCATGCACGTTAAAAAGTACGGTTTGATGGTCTCTAGCATATTATGAAAATTATGGTATTTTTTTAGCTCTAAAATTATACACCTCCTAGTCCAAGGAAAATTAGTAGTCATGTAAAGTCAATAGTGATTAAATGTGTGATTATATGTATAATCTAACAGTAACTCTAAATTTGAATTATCTATCAAAAATTAAACCAAAAAAAATGTTAAATTTTATGTTACACATTTAAGCTCCATTTGAGAACGCCTTTGAAGGCTATGTTTTCAAAAGTTATTTCGTCATTTTTCTCTAATTTAACTATTTACTTTTCCAAATATTTTTATAAAACTCAAACTTTAGTCTATAACTTTATCATTTTAAGTCGAAATGAGATGATTTTTTTTCAAATTGTATATAATTTCGAGAGGAACAAAACAAGATCATATTACTAATTTTTTTTAAACACATTTTAAGTTTTTATAATTTTTCATTTAAATAGTTTATTCTTACCAAATATATATTTTCAAAACTCAAACCATCTCCAATATTTAAAATATCATATCCAAATATGTCTCCAAATAGTGCCTTACAGCTTTGATGAATGTTGGAAGGAAAAATCCACGTTATTTCAAATATTAAAAATAAAAGGGCAAAATGCTCTTCTAAAGAAAAGTTAAAAAAATAGAAAATTGAAATCCAGACACGTTTTTTTATTTTTATTTTTTTATAGACACGTTCCATTATATACGGTTTGCAAAAAGGGCAAAAAAAAAAAAAAAAAAAAAAAAAAGAAAAAAAAAGTCGACAATTTCGTGTAATTCTCATTTTCCAATAATTTACAAATTATTATATATTTTTCCCTAAATCGACGTCCCAACCTACAATAAGCTATCAGGAAATAACAAAGCCAAAAAAAAAAAAAAAAAAAAAACGAAAGTTTGCGTTGGATCTAAGACAGACTCATTTTCCCACCTCCCAAACAAACAAACAAAGTGACGAAACTTCCCTTTGAAACCAAACAAATTCCCTGATTTCAACTTTCTCGGCAGATCCACCAAGCCATGAGCCAAAATCAGGTACGAATCGTTTCCAAATTCCACAATTTCTTCGCGAATCAAAAAACTGGTTTTTGTTTTAGGTTTGTTATTAGGGGATTGTTGAGGTCGAGTTTGATTCTTATCGTATCCAAAATTTTGCGCTGTTGCGTGTTTGGTTTGATGCTGAGAAGAATGGGAAAGGAAATTGGTGATTTTGGTTTTTGAACAATTTTTTTTTTCCTGATGAATTTTGCTTCTCATTTTTGAAAGTTGCATTTGTGGCTTCGAATTGTTTGATGAATTTTTGTCGGTGACTGAAAAATGAATGTGTTTTTGATTCCATAATGATTCGATTTCATTGTATGGTTTAGGATTAATGGTGATTGACACTGGTGGGAGGTGATTTGAGGGTTTATAGTGTCGGACTGACGTCGGAAAGCGGATCGGATGGACAAGAACAAGAGCCGGACCGATCTGCTTGCCGCGGGCAGAAAGAAGGTAAGTTCTTACCATTCAAGTTGTGTGCTGGTTCTTTGTGGTTCAGTTTCAGGCCCGGAACTTAGGTTGGAGTTTTGGACATGTGCGTTGGGTTGAAATGTGAATTGAATATCAACTGTGATCTTTGGATGGTGTAAAAATTTGAAATGCATTCGTAAAAAACCGGCAATAGGGATCTTGTTTCCTGCTCCTCATCATTGTGAGCGTTTAGAGATGTGAATCATCTCATTTTGACGTGAAATAAAAACTTATGTACTTGTAACCTTTGGGTTTTATAGAAATGGAAGAGAGAGAAAGAGAGATTGGAAGTGTTGTTCCATATGGGCTTGAGTTGAAATGATTAACCGTTTTTTGGCAGCTTGGTAAACGAATGAAATGGGATGAATTTTATTAATGTTATTTTGTTTGCTTATAAGAATTTTCGGAGAATGATTTGAGTACGGTTCTGATCATTGGAGAAATTATGATATGATTGAGGTCGTTCAGTTCAGTCCTATTCTTGCGTTTTATCAAACTATTGGATTGAATATTGAAGTGTAAAAATAATACCAAATATGTACATCATACTTGGAAAAAATTGGACTTCCGAGTACCTGGTGGCCGGTTTTTAGGCAGAAAATGTATGTGCTACCTTTTCAGTCAAAAACCATGTTACTGGAAAAAAATATATTAACAAAAAATCATGCACATCATGTTTTTTAGGTTTTTGGTTTTTTTATTTTTTGGTTTTTGGGTTTTTTGGTTTTTTTGTTTTTTTTGGTTTTTTGGTTTTTCGGTTTTTTGGTTTTTTTTTTTTTTTTTTTTGCGGGTTTGAAACAGTATTATGTACTAAAGAGTTGAATTTGAAGTTTGTATTTTAAAGGGAATAGATATCAGTGACATGAGGTAGCAATTCTCTAATTCAATAAAGTACAGGGCGTCAAAATGTTATATTCCCTTGTTTTTATTTCTTAGTTTCTCTGAAAAGAAGTTGAGTGGTAGGTTTTCTTATCCATTCGACGAATTGGATGACTGAATGTGGGTAATCAAGCTCTTATCGGGGTGTTTGGTTGGTGGACTACAGGAAACGGCACTGAATTTTTGTTCTTAAATTAGAGGGGAGATTATATGATCTAAGCTAAATTGTCCATTCTCTGTACCCTTTTTGGAATCTATGATATTTCCTCTTGTTTGTGTTTTGTTGCGATACATAGTTTCTGCAGTTTAATTTTGTTCTTTGTTTGTTTATCGTCAGCTTCAACAATTTCGCCAGAAGAAGGATAATAAGGGGACTGGAAGCCATGGGAAATCTGCAAAAAATTCTGGCAAATTGGAGCAGCGTGAACTTGATGCCTATGTAGAGTCAACTGTTGCGAAACCTACATCCCTGTCTTCTGTCTCTGAAGGGGAAATTGCATCAGGTTCTGACTCTGCTCTACCAACAGTTGGGTCGTCTACTTCACATTCTATGGAGAATGTGCCACCTGACGCTTATGTTGCTGTAGATGATCTATCTGCAGTGCCCATGCCGGGATTCTAGTCTTAATGAGACGATAACAGGCAGCAACGAGTTATCGACACCAAGGGTGGGCGATAGTGAGCATGATGTTGATTCCCAACTCAAAAATGAAGGAACTGGTCCAGAAATGGCAGATGTTGAGGTGGCAAGAGTTATGTCTTCGGTTGATTCAGATGCAATGAGCTCTGGAGGGGAAACTAATTCCAGTAATCCAACCATACCAACTGATTTGCTACTGCAACCTGCATCAGTTGATTCTCCACGAGTGGCAGTAATTGTTGAATCACAAAGTTTGGATCCTTCTGAAAATGAGTCATTGCTACCACAAGAGGATACTCATACATCCTTGACACAGGCGAGGGAAGATCAGGTAACCGATTTAGGTTGTTCTCTTCTCCTTTTACTTTTACTTTTAATTTTATTTTTTGGTTTATTTTTTATTTGTTTTTGTTTTGGGTGTTGTTTGGGTTTTTGTTTTGGGGTGGGGGGGGGGTGGGGGGGGGGGGTGTGATTAGGAAAATAGATATGTCAATGTAGAGGGGAACATTTCTTCTACAAAAATGTATTGGATTTGAGAAACCTAGTTGGATTAGCGATACAAATATGTGGATTTGATGTATAATTATGTTCCCATTTGTTGCTGGGTAGGGGCAATGCAGGAAGCTGCCGGTTTGGATGGGGTACAATCTGATCATGACCGTGAAATAGAGATCGAAGGAGATGGCAAGCTTCCTTTGTCCAGCGATGAGGGAAGTGTTGAAGCTTTATCGGGGAAATCTCTAGCAGAGTCTAGCGTGAATCCATCATGTGAAACTGAGCAGGCCAGAAAGATTGATGATGTATCTACTTCTGATGGTGCAAACATGTCAGATGCGAACTCAGGTTCTGCACTGGCTCTATCTGAGGCAGAGATTTCATGTGTTAGTCCTGCTGTGGCAGAACAGCAAAGCATGGGTGCTATGCTAGGTTCGCTTGATGAAGGGAAGCCTGAATCGTCAATCAGGTCTGATGAATTTGGAGAAGAAAGAAGAGACGGGGTTGAAGATGGTAAAAGAGATGGGGGCGTTGCAGAGGGGTATAATCAGCAACATTTGCTGGACAGTAATGGAAAGCCTACGGAAACTGATTTGGTGAGTTCATCCAGAGGGTTGATTACGTCTCCTGGTTCAGATTTGAGCGCAATCAGTCTCTCTCAGCTCATATACTTGATTAGGTGGCTTAGTGAAGAAGAGTATGGTCTTCTACTTAAGTCGAGGGAACTGGTTTCCAGCGGAGAGCTTGGGGCTGATAATTTGACAATACCAGACTATGGTAGTCAACATCTATTGGAGAGGCTCAAAGAAGAATTGTACCTCACAAACTTTACAAAAGACATTTTTCAGTTGCAACTTTCTCAGCAGTCTGAGCTACAAGGGGAATTTGGTCATGAGCGTCGTCGATTAATTAATGAAATATCTCTGCTTAATGATTCACTAAAAGGAGTCACTGAAGAGAAACAATGTCTTTCAGAAGAGCTTTCACAGTGCAGGGATAAAGTCCAGGCTGCTGTTAGCGCAAGGGAGGAGCTCCAAAACCTATTTCATACCTCAAAGGATGAGATTGAAGAATTATCTGGCAGAGCACGGGAGTTACAAATTCAACTGGAGAGGTCACAGGGGGATTTGTTGAGCCTGTCAACGGAGTTAGCCGACTGCAAGCAGTTGGTGGCATCTTTACAGGTGGGAAATGAAAATCTGAATCAAAGTATTGCTTTAGTGACTGAAGAGAGAAAGAAACTGAGTGATGAAAGGGATTTTCATTTTGAGGAGAATAAGAAGCTTCTAACAGAGTTAGTTGACTGCAAGAGATCATTGGCTAATCTACAGTTGGAAAACTCCAACTTAACCACGCTTCTGTCTTCAGTGGCGGCAGAGAAAAAGACGCTTGAGGAGGAGAAGGAAAATTTGTCCCACGAGCACGAGAAGTTATCAACAGAATTTGCCGACTGTAGGGAACTGGGTATAGCATTGCAGCAGGAGAATTCTGGCTTAAAGGAGAGCCTTGCTCTTGTAACACAAGAGAGGAAGAAGCTTCAAGAGGAGAAAAAGCATTTTGCCCTTAAGAATGAAAGACTTTCGTCTGAACTTCTTATTTTCCAAGAGCAATTATCCACTGAAAAAAGGGAACGGGAGAGGGTTGAGGCTGACTTAAAAGAAGTGACGATGCGCCTTGAACAACTAATCGAGGAAAACATTGTTCTTTCTAGCAGTTTGGCCATCCATAAAGAAAAACTAGTGGAGGCTGATAGCAACAGAATTGAAATGCATGTTCAAAGCAGGGAAGCGGTGCATCAGGTTGAAATTTCAGAAGCGCATAGAGGGGACCAGGAAAACACAACTGTCAGTGAAGATTCTTTTAGTGTTTTGGGGAAGCAAGTCCCAGAAGTTTGCTCTTCTTCTGTTCAAAAGCCTTCAAGTGATAGCAGTTCGGAGCGAACATTGCATGCGCTTCTTGAGAAAGAAGGTTTCGATGATTCATTCTGCTTTGTTGCACTGAAGGGACACTTAGAGGAGGCGGAGAAAACATTGCATCAACTTGAAAAGGAAGTCGAAGCGGTTCACTCTTTTACTGCATCATTGAGCAAACCAGGTGGCAAGTTGGCCGCACCTGGGGTGTCTAAACTGATTCAGGCTTTTGAGTCAAAGGTGCATACTGACGAGCATGAAGAAGAGGAAAGGCCTTCAAATGAAAATAAATCAACAGTGGGAGATCCATTTGTGTCGATGAAAGAGGAAATTAGAAACTTGAGAGCACTATACGGGCAATTAGTTGCAGATGCCGCAGATGCCTTTGTAATGTTAAAGGGTGAAAGTGATGGTAGGAGAACTGCTGAAATCACTGTTGGGGAGCTCAAGGATCAGTACGAGGCCTTGAAGGACCACAGCAACAATTTGGAAGCAACCAATGTTGAGCTTGCAGTTCAATGGGAAGTTATAAAGCAACATGGGAGCAGTGTTGAAGCAACGAATGATGAGCTTGTTGGTTTATGTGAAGCTACTAAAAAAGAAGTCGCTGATCTCAAGATAGAAAACACTGAACTTGGTTCAAAGCTAAGTGCATATGAATCAAGAATTGGTGATTTGCAGAGGCAATTGTATGATTTGCAACAAACTTCATGCGAGATGACTGCTGTGATCAGTAATCACTTGGAAGATCTGCAGAAAGAAGTTTCTGAGAGGGTATTAACACTTGAACAGGATTGGAAGTCGACTCTTGCTCAAGTTGTCGAAATAGTCCAGAAGCTTGGTGAATTGGTTGGGAATTTCAGTTTGACAGTTCCAGTTGCTGATAATGAATCAGATGTCGTTAGCCTTGTTTCTGCTTCAGTCAATTCAACTGTTAAAGCAATTGAAGATATGCAGAAGAAACTTGAAGCTGCTCACACTGACTATGAAGCAATTTGTACTTCGTACAAAGAAGTGAGCGTGAGGTGTGATGATTTGCATCAGAAGAAAGATCTTGCTGTTGGCATATTGCATGACATTCATGGTAACCTAAGTAAACTTGTGTGTTTGCATGGATCTGTGGATGAAAGTGGGCCGAACGCAGAAAATGAGAAGCTTCTAGATCCTCTGGAATATAGCAGCTACGAGACTTTTATCGGACAGCTGGAGCATTTTCTGCTTGAGAGACTGGAGTTTGATTCTGCCATCAAGAAGTTAAATCTGGAGTTGACGAATAGAAGAGAGGAATTTGAGGAATTAAACAGAAGATGCCTTCATGAAAATGTCATTTGCAGATTGATTGAAGACGTTGAGGGTGTCCTGAAACTGGAAGATACCGATGTTTACGTGGATAAATTGCCTGCTTCACGTCTTGAGTCATTGCTCTCTATTCTTGTTCAGAAATACAAGGAGGCTGATGTGCAGCTAGGGTCATCTATAGAAGAGTTTGGATCCAACGCGGTGAAATTAACTGAACTAAAGGAGGAAGTACAGCAATTAACAGGTTTATGTCTTCAGCATGAAACTGAAATCAACGTTCTCAAGGAAAGTCTAAATCAGGTACAGGGAGCTCTAGTTGCGGCTGGTTCTGAACTACAAAAGAAAGCAAGTGAACTTGTACAGTCAGAGCAGCGTGTATCATCCATGAGAGAAAAGCTCAGCATTGCCGTTTCTAAGGGGAAAGGTCTGGTCGTGCAGCGAGATGGTCTCAAGCAATCCCTGGTAGAGAAGTCTAGTGATCTTGAGAGATGCTTGCACGAGCTTCAGTTGAAAGATTCCAGGCTTCACGAGGTTGAAACCAAATTAAAAAATTATTCAGAAGCAGGTGAGCGTGTGGAAGCTCTTGAATCTGAGCTTTCATACATCCGTAACTCGGCTACTGCACTTAGAGAGTCATTCCTTCTCAAAGATTCTGTACTTCAGAGGATAGAAGAGATCTTAGAAGACCTAGATCTGCCAGAGCAGTTTCATTCCAGAGATACTATTGAAAAGGTTGATTGGCTTGCGAGGTTAGCTACGGGTAATGGTTTGCCTCCTAATGATTGGGATCAGAAGAGTTCTGCAGGAGGAGGTTCATATTCTGATGCTGGTTTTGTCATGATGGAACCCTGGAAAGATGATGGACAATCAAGTTCAACGTCAGTTGAAGATTTGAAAAGGAAATATGAGGATCTTCAAAGCAAGTTCTACGGTCTTGCTGAACAAAATGAAATGCTGGAGCAATCTTTAATGGAGAGGAACAACTTAGTACAGAAATGGGAAGAACTTTTGGATAGGATTGACATGCCATCACAGTTGCGGTCTGTGGAGCCGGAAGATAAGATTCTGTGGTTAGGACGAGCACTCTCAGAGGCACATCATGAAACCATCTCTCTCCAGCAGAAGGTTGCTAACTTTGAAAACTATTGTGGATCTCTGAATGCTGATTTGGAAGATTCACAGGGAAGGATTTCCGAAGTTGAGTCAAACCTTGAAGCAATTTCAAAAGAGAAAGAGTATCTTTCTGAAAGATTGGATATTCTGGGGCATGATTATGATGATGTTTCAGCAAAGGCAACCCTATATGAAGTCGAGAACAGAAGGTTGCAGGGTGAAGTGACAAGTTTTCAGGAGAGTCGTGAGAAACTTTCAGCCAAGGTAGCTGAGGTTGAATTTGAGAATGCGACGCTGCAGAATGAAGTAACTAATTTGCAGGAGAATGTGGCTGGGATGTGTGGGAATGAGGAGCGCATTTTTAGCATGGAAGGTGAAATTAGAAGATTACAGAGTTTAGTTAGTGATGTTTTGCAGGATCCTGGGTTACAAGATCAGGTTTCTTCTGGCAGCAGCATTGAGTGCTTGGAAGTGTTACTAAGAAAGCTGTTTGAGAACTACGCAAACTTGTCTTCGGAAAAAACTGTTCTTGATCGTTCAGTTGACGGGCTCCAAACAGATGTGCTGATGGCTGAAGAAACAAAAAGCATAAGTAAACCTGATGCTGGGGAATTAGATATAGCTGTCATGAAGAAAGAGCTCGAGGAAGCTTTAAGTGAATTGTCCCATGTGATGGAGGAGAGAGATGGATACGTTGAGAAGCAGCACTCTTTGGCCTGTGAAATTGAAGCTCTGGTTAAAAGAAGGGAAGAGTTGGAATTGCTTCTTAATCAGGAGGAGCAGAAGTCAGCCTCTGTGAGAGAGAAGTTAAATGTTGCTGTTAGAAAAGGTAAGTCATTGGTACAACAGCGTGACAGTCTGAAACAGACGATCGAGGAGATGAACGCTGAAGTGCAAAAGTTGAAGACTGAGATTGACATCCGGGGAACTAGACTATCTGAGTATGAAATGAAGTTCGGGGAGCTATCCACGTATCCAGAAAGGTTTGAAGTCCTAGAATCTGAGATTGTGTTCTTAAGGAATAGTTTGGCAGAAACTGAGCAGCATTTGCAGGAGACAGGACATAATCTGAGCCTGATTCTTAGAACTTTAGATGAGATTGATGTTGGAGATGGAGTTAATTACGGTGACCCAATCAAGAAATTGGAGCAAATTGTGACACAGTGCAGTGATTTGCGTGCTGGTATGGCGTCTTCAGCAGAAGAGACGAGAAAATCTAAAAGAGCAGCGGAGCTACTCCTTGCGGAACTGAATGAAGTTCAAGAGAGAAATGATAGTCTTCAAGAAGAGCTGGCTAATTCTGCTTCCGAACTTTCTGAACTCTCCAAGGAAAGGGATGTTGCAGAAGCTGCTAAACTTGAAGCTCTTGCACGTCTTGAAGAGTTGTATCATGTTAACTCTTTGGAACAGAGAAGTCAGTTGTCTGAACTTAAGGGCCTAAAATCTGGTATAGATCAACTCAGGAAGGGTGTCGATGATGTTAGTAATATACTTGCTCATGTTTTCTCCAAGGACTTGGAATTTTTGCACAACCTGGAGACTGGTATTGGTACGTGTTTGAGACCATCCAATGCTATTGATGTGGTTAGCGTGCCTCCTTTAAATGCATCTGTTGACTTTATATCTAGCAGTTCAGATAGAAAGGTAATGCCAACAGCTTGGTCATTTTTACTGTCTTTTTCCTTACCTTAATAATGGATGTTATTTCGTATTCTTTAATTATGGTTGTTATTGTCTCTTTTATACCTTCTGGATTTTTATTTTCTGCGGGCAAAAGACTACATGCTATGAAGACAAACGGTTATATAATCTCTTCATTCGTACTGGTTCTTTGAAAAGTGTTTGAAAACTAATTTATGCTCCCTCTTTTCTCTCTATCATTTGCACATTCATGTTGCCATGTTTTCATTTATTTTTATTTCTGTTTTTAATTAGTAAGCACCAAATGAGATTTTGGCTGGAAGAACCCTATTCCTAATGTTTTTTTTTATGTCATCATTGATGCATATAAAATGTGGCTAATCTTCTGTTTCACATTGGTTTTCTTTTTATTTGTTAAGACTATCATGAGGTTGGACAAGTATAGCTGTGTTCCTTGCATTTCGAATGATGAGGTTGTAACGTGAAATGAGTTTGTACCTGCCTTGGGCAATGACATGACGAGGGCAAATCTGTTGTTGTTGATTTATTTTATTTTAGTTTATTTTTTGTTGCTTTTTTTCACCAATAGTCGTCCTTTCGTTATCTACTTAGTTGTTAACGATGTGTAGTTTAATCCTGTCTAGCTTGTTACTGCACATTTTAATAGCAGCAAACATTTTACTTATAATCTTTTCTCTATTTGTGTTGTCTTGTTCAGGGACTATTTTCTTCTATTGATTCTTGGTTAGACTCCAATAAGCATGGTGAGTTTGATGGCTATTCTGCAGCTGAAATCTGTAGTTCGCTTGGAAGTCAACTGCATGAAGTCATGAACGAGGTTGGAGTTCTCAAAGAAAAATTACACAAACACTCCAGTTCGTTAAATGAACAAGCTATCAGTCTATCCAACTTGCTGGAAAATTCCCATAGGGAAATAATATCCCGAAATGAGATGTAGAAGCCATGAAGAAGACATTGTATCTATGGAGTCAACAAAAAAGAAAAGGACAAGGAGCTTGCTATGTTGCAGAAAAATATCGCTTCACTTTCTGAAGCATTATCCAGTTCGGTGATGGAAATAGAAAATATGAAAGCTGAATTGCTTGGAAATAACGTGGCCTCTGGTGATTTTGGGATAGACTCAAAATCAAATTCATTTCCAGGTCAATTTTCCTCTGAAGAATCTATTAGGTCTATGGCGGACAAGCTACTATTTGCTGTCAGGGATTTTGCTAGTATAAAAGCTGAAATCGTGGAAGGTAGCCAAAAACAAATGAAGAATGCCATCATTGATTTGCAGAAAGAGCTTCAGGAGAAGGAAATTCAGAAGGAAAAAATTTGCATGGAGCTGGTGAGTCAAATCAAGGCAGCTGAAGCTTCGGCAGCACGTTCTTCATTGGATCTTCAATCTTCAAGAAGCCACGTAGTTGATTTGGAGAAACAACTGGCGGTGACGGAGGGAGAAAGAAACTTACTGGAACAGGGAGTAAAAGAGTTACAAGATGCACATGCAACCTCAACGGAGTTAGAACAGATGGTCAGATCCCTCACTGATACGATCGCTGCCAAAGACCAAGGTCAGTTCCAATTGACTTTTCCTCTTTATATTGTTGTGTGCTCTTTATGAATATTTTAGTCAAGGGATACATAATTGCTGATGGAAAACTTTGCCTGACAACAGAAATTGAGGCCTTAATGCAAGCGCTTGACGAGGAGGAGTCGCAGATGGAAGATCTTACGAAAAAGGTAGAGGAACTGGAAAGGATTTTGCAACAGAAAAATTTGGATTTGGAGAATGTCGAAGCTTCTCGAGGGAAGGTTACGAAAAAGCTTTCCATCACTGTGGGTAAGTTTGATGAGCTTCATCAACTATCTGCAAGTCTTCTTGCTGAGGTTGAAAAGCTTCAATTGCAGTTGCAAGATCGGGATGCCGAGATTTCTTTCTTGCGACAGGAAGTCACTAGGTGTACAAATGATGCCCTTGTTGCATCGCAGATGAGTAACAAGAGAGATTCAGATGATATCCGTGAGTTCTTAACATGGTTTGATATGATGATTGCTAATGTTGGTATTAACAATGTGCATCCCGATATTAAGAACGGTGATCTGGTTCATGAACACAAGGAGTTACTTCAAAAGAAGATTGAGTCTGTTTTATCAGAATTTGTCGATCTACGGGAAGGGGCTCAAAGCAAGGATACATTGTTGCAAGTAGAAAGGAGTAAGGTGGATGAGTTGACACGGAAAGAAGAGATTCTTCAGAGATCTTTGCGTGACAAGGAATCGCGCTTAAACTTTCTTGAAGGCATAGAAACTTCTGGAGTGGCAACTGGTGCAACCTCCGAAATTATGGAAGTCGAGCCTGTGGTATGATGTTCAAAATGCTAACCATAGTGTTTATGTATAGTCATTTGCTCTATTTTCTCTGAATCATTCTTTTCTTTTTCCTGTGGGTATTATTATTTCGTGTATGACATTGCATGGTATGGTCCAGATTTTACTGTCTTCTGCATTTGTTCTTGCAATTTTAAACTAATTATTGCCTTAAGAGTGTCTTTGTTGAACATATCACGTAATTTTCCTGGGAGCTAAAGAAAGAGTAGCAATTTGCTGTTGTGTGAGTTTTATTTCAGGCAAATTATGCATGTACTCTTGTGGAAAACGGATTTCAATATTAACCGAAACATGAATTGTTATGCCATTTCCGATTTGTGAGAACTCAAATACTATATTCAGCTCCCTGATTGTCTATTAATTGATTGCGCATTTTTGCAGATAAACAAATGGACGGTACCAAGTACTTCAGTTTCATCTCAAGTCCGCAGTTTGCGTAAAGGGAATAACGAACAAGTTGCCATTGCTATAGATATGGATCCTGGTAGTAGTGAAAGGTTAGAAGATGAAGATGATGATAAAGGTAAGCTGAAAACGAATGCAATTGCTGTAATTTGTGTCTTACCAACCCACCCCCCCCCCCCCTTTTCTTCCTCCCTCCTTTTTTTTTTTTTTCCTTCCTGCTCATGCAAAAGCTCTCCCTAGTTTGGATTATTTATAACACGTTATCTTTGTTTCCTCCACCTTAGTTCATGGTTTCAAGTCGCT
Organism: Ficus hispida; assembly: GCA_025413025.1. Taxonomy (NCBI): domain Eukaryota; kingdom Viridiplantae; phylum Streptophyta; class Magnoliopsida; order Rosales; family Moraceae; genus Ficus; species Ficus hispida. The sequence goes on along the minus strand of CM046367.1, from coordinate 13,244,648 downwards.
TACTACCTCGAGAATCATCCCAAAGTTTACAAGACCCGTCAGTGACATGATCGATGGCCTCTGGTAAGCATACATTTTCTTGGTAATTGTATATACTACATGCAACCACCAAAAGATGTGAACAATTTCATCAAATGGACTTGGTAAAATAGTTGATCCAATGTTAACCAGGGAAACGGAGTTTCCTTACCATTCAATGCTGATGTATTTATGTTTATGCAATGCCAGGGTATCTTGCGATCGGGCTCTGATGCGTCAGCCGGCATTCCGACTTGGTATTATACTCTATTGGGTCGTATTGCATGCGCTTCTAGCAACCTTTGCAGTATGAGGAGGCAAATTTGGTTGGTGTTCGTCAAGCTGTGTGGTTGTCTTTCTTTTGTTATTTACCTTGTATATTTGTTTCCTATAATTTATATATAAAATAAAATGAAAACCAAAATATATGATACTAAATTTATTGCATTTTTTCGTATTACAGGTCTAGATCTGATTCTAAGGTCAGATGGGCTTGGAGGCGTCCCGACCGTAACAATCTTGTTGCTCGATCCTAGATTCGTCTGCGTTATTATTGTTTTTTTCCCCAGTTCCTCTAGAAGTCCAATTGATTTATTTTATTGTTTAGTCCAACCGCGCAACTGCGATTCCCATTTTTTATTTATATGAATCGCAGACTGCTTGGTTGCATCAAATAAAAAAGAAAGAGAAAGAGGTCGCATCCTCATCATGACAGATTATATAGTTTTGTGTAGAATTCAATGGAAGAACGTATACACTATAGCTGCAATTGTTCGACAGATATTCTCTCAAATATTTAGAGCAGTTTTAGTTTTTATACAAGCCCAATTCAGCTGGTTTTGTTCTATACTACTGTTTGTACCAATCACACAGGTATTGCATTTTTGTACGTGATAAATATGAGATTGTCAGATTAATCTATGATCTTTTAGAATTTGTTATTTCTTTTTGAGAATTATGTGAAAGGGTTAGATTAGTATGATAATGTAACTAAATTCCTATTTAAGGTAATTTTTTCATACCCTATTGAAGAATTTTCCTAATTTTGCATGATCTTACTTTAACGTATACAAACTCACGGCTTTTCTACTGTTTTTTTGTTGGGAGGTATTTCCAATGTAATATTAAATGAGTAAGGCACGGTAATAATTCAGATAAATCTAAAAAATTTGTATTTGTAGTGAAAATTATATTTCTTATACATCAATATGTAAAATAGATCTTTCAAATTAATCATATGTATTATTTTTTTTAGGATAAATTGATCATTTAGTTCCAAAGCTTTTAAGTTTGTGCAATTTTAGTTTTTGAACTTTTTTTTTTCATCATATTTGAAATGTTTCTAAACTATTAAATGTTACTATAATAGTCATTTATGTTAATTTTTGGACGGAATTCATAAGTAATTTGGTTAAAAAATGACGTTAACTAACGGATTTCTTAAAAAAATTAATGGAAATGACTATTGTAACAAGTTTTGAATAGTTTTGGGTCATTCCATTCATGAAAAAAAGAACATAAAATAAAGTTGCATGAAGGAACAAGCTAGCCCTTGCGTCTTAGTCTTACTCATTTAATGCTATGTTGGAAGCGCCCTATGCTATGTGGTAGAAATCTCTTACAAGTGACTATAGAAAAGCCTACATAATATATATTTTTAAATTATTTAGCACTGATGTCTCTTAAGCTTAAACTTGTCATCTGTTGACAATTCTCCACCTCCAAACTTCTAATTTTAGCAATTTTTCTCAAAAACTTTTTAAGCTTGCGTTTGGTTTGTCGGTTGGAGATAAAATTTTCAAGTTGGAGTTGATTGACTTTTTAAAAACTAGTTATAATTTTTATTGACTTTTCAGAAAAAGACAAAAACTGAGATAAAAAAGTACAATTTAATTGGAGTTAAACTTAAACAAAAAAAAAAAAGCCTAAATTGTTATAAGGTCCATCATATGGCTTAATTTTCCCTCAAATTGGTAACAGATACTCGCATACACGATATGAAGAGAACTCTATATGTGATAAATTTTTTTTTTCAAATCTAATACAAACTTAATGCAAATCTTTTAAATTTAAATCTTTAATTTAATACAAAATTAATTAAATGTGCATATTGTAATAATTTAAAAAGTTAATGTAACAAATTTTCAAAGAAAATGTGAACAAATTACAAAAATTTAATATGCGGTTAAATAATGACACATTTAATAGGCAACAGGATATCCTTCTTTTTATAGAACAAACTTTTGGATTTGTGCTCCAACTCAAAAGAAAAAAGGCTAGGATGACGTGGATGCATATCTCCATATATTCAAATGGTCTAAAAGGAAAGTTCGTGTCATTACTTGTCATAAAAATGAAGAAGACGAAGAAGAAGAAAGTTAGGCATATATTTGTCGACATATAAATATGGAATTAATGCACAAACTGCCTTTTCACGTTTGTATTAGCGTGCGACTTTATAATTCCCCCTTATCTTTTATAATATAAATTATTGATTTTGTAGTTATCAGTTAACGTTTGATTGAAGTATGATTTCATTTCATCATTATCTTTACCTTTTTCTTAAAAAAAATAAAAATCATGATTAGTGTGTGAAAAGTGTTAATATTTAAAAAGAAAAATATTTAGAAATACCATCAATGATGAATATCATCACAAATAAAAGTTGAATTATGTATATCTCGTGAAATTCATAGATGATGTTTAACATAATATTCAACTATATGATTGTTCATTTTAATATGGTTTAAAATGAAGATACTTCATTTCTTATTATTTTTGTTTTAAATTCTCTCTTCTTTGTTCCTTGTCGTGTACGTGCGGTGAAACTTGCAGAGCAGTTACATGATATTAAGAAAAGGGACAAAAGAAGGAAACAGAAAGGGGGAAAAAAATAAAAAAACAACGGTCGGTTTTCAATTAGAGCATCATTAACGGAGAAAAACGACAATAGAAACAACTAGCAATGTTGAACAACAAATAAACAATGGCAGCATAGAAAGAGAGAAGGAAAGAAAAAAAAAAAAAAAAAATCCAAGCAAGCCACATCAAAAATTAAATCAAACACGTCTCACAGATCAGATATTTATCTTAATGAGGAAAATGATGGTTCACTTCAGCTAGTCAGTGACTCGTCATCATGATCATAAGATTGTAGAGGCGCGAAAAAAAAAAAAAAAACTTGAGAACATAATACCTGGTTTCGTATCATGGACCACTTTTTATTATTCTGTGACGTCGAACTGGATTAAAAAAAAAAGTAAAAAAAAAAAAAACCTTGAGAACATAATACCGGGTTTCATATCATGGACCACTCCTTATTATTTTGTGATGTGAAACTGAATTTAAAAAAAAAAAAAAACACTTCATGACAGACAAGCTTACATGAAAATAACTACAACAAAAGGACGATTGAAATGGGTCTTGAATCTAAGATCTTGAACTCCCTTCTTATTTTTTTAACTAGATAGAAAATCAATGGCTCACAACGCACTAATAGTGAACAAATAGGGAAAAAAAAAAAAGAAAAAAAGCAAAAAAATTTACATAGAAGATCTCAAGCCCTTGAAACCTGCATGGTTGACTTGATCCTCAAAATCCTTGACGTTACCTTTTCGATTCCCTTCAAACCTCCTTATCCTAAACTTGTCCAACTCCACCCCTTCCGCCACCCCATTCAACGCCAAGTCCGCCAGAACCCGCCCCACTGCAGGCGCCATCTTGAACCCGTGACCCGAAAACCCGCCCCCCACCACCACATCCTTCCCAAACTCCCCTCCCAAGAAATCCAACACAAAATCCTCATCCGGAGTCATCGAGTACATGCACAGCTGGGTCTTCACCGGACCCGACGGGTCGACCCGACCCGAAAACATGGCAGCTATCCACTCCCTCAACGCCGCCATCGACACGGCCTCCAGGCCCCATGGCCGGTCGTCCGGGTCACACGTGTACCCGTTGTGGACTGCCACCTTGATCAGCCCCGGGAACTCTAACGACGGCGTTCCGTACACGTATGGATCTCCGAAGCTCGCAAACGTCGGGAAGCCTCCGCCGCCGCCGCCGAGGTCGTAATCCCGTTTATGCCCCTCTTTTATCCTCCAGTAGCAGACTCTCGTCTCCAAGGGCTGAATCGGAATTTCAAACCCGCTAACTGCCTTAACTAACTTCCTCGTCCACGCGCCGACCGTAACGACGCACTTCCTTCCCCGGAAAACCTCCCCATTGGCCGCGACCACCAAAACGCCGCCGTTTTCTCCCCTCTTGATATTTTTCACCTCCGTATTATCCCTCAAAACGGCGCCGTTTTTGAAAGCGAGCGTCTGAAACATGGCGACGGCCTTCGTCGGCTTAATAACGCCGCCGTGTTCGGTGCTGATGGCGGTCCAATTGTCCGGTATCTGAATCCGACACGAGAATTCGTCACGTACTTTTCGGCTGTCCATTTCGTGGAAAGCGAGGGAATGTTTCCGGCAAGTGGAGATGACGGCGCGCAGGGTTTTGGAGCCGGCGGGGCCCATGTCGAGCTGGCGGGACTTGAAGCAGACCTGGTAGCCGACCTCGGACTCCGCCCGTCGCCAGAGGGGGTAGGACTCGAGGACAAGAGGGGTATAGTAGTCCTCGGGGTAGGTGGCTCGTATGGTGCGTGACTCGCCGTGGGAGGAGCCGCGGTGGTGGAGGAAGTCGTATTGCTCAAGGAGGAGAGTCTTCTCGCCCCGCTTCGCCGCCTGGTAGGCGGTGGAGCTCCCCATGACGCCGGCTCCGACCACTATCACGTCAAATGTCGTTGTCGTTTTCGCTTTCGCCGCCGGTTCTACGACGGAAGATTCCATGTGTGTTTTTTGTTAGGGGGTGTGAGTGTGTGGGGAGGGGGGTACGAAGAAGGCGTCAAGTCTAGTGGGTTGAGGGATTTTTGTTGTTTTTGTTTGCTCGGTTGTAAGAGTGTTGGTTGGGGGGTTTTGGTTATGTTGTGAATGATTTGTGTTGAGTTGTGATGCTTTGGTATTTAATGGGGAGTTCTCGTGACTAGAAAACCACATTTGGATTTATTTGTTAATGTTTATCAATTTGAGAGATAGATCCACATGAGATGAAGACGTAGAAAATTGTTTAGAGGTATCCAATGTTAAATATCATTATTAATAACAGACAGATTTTATTTAAAAAAAAAAGACTCATTTTCTATCAATGAGTGATACTTTGTTCAACACCATTCATGTATTGACCATCTTCAATATATTGGTTTATGTCAATGTTTTTTTGTTTGTTATAAAAGTGTGAAAATAATATTATATTATTTGTACTATATCTATTTTTTATCACCATTATTGTAATAATCACATAACAGAAGTCAAGCCAACAACCAATGAGAATCACATGTTAAATTTGATATTGACTATACTTTGTGGTAAATTTATCACAAAATTAACATATGACAAATCGGCATCAATTATAAATCTCCATCGGAGAGCACTTTTTCATCAAAATGTTAAAATTTATCATTGACATAACATTTTAGCATTGCATTAGAGATGCTCTTAGTATTGATTTAAGAAAAATAGTTCATGGTATCAATGATATCAAATAATACAACTAATAAAGAGGAAGTGTCACTAACGGATCCATATTATAAGATCCACTTTTAATTAGTGTAGTGTTGAATATAGTTCTTGTCATTTAACACTGTTTTTATTCAAGGGGATATAGCTAAAAAGAAAGTTAAAAACCTAACATTGTTTTTATTCAAGGGGTATAGCTAAAAGAAAGTTAAAAACCTATTTTTTTAAAGGGGAAATTTCATTCAATTCAAAATAGAAATTACAAACATATGCGTCTGACTCCGCATTATAGAGATATAACCCTCAACGAAAACCAGTACTATCGGTATATTTTGATGACACACAAAGGGAAAAACGGAAGTCTAAGGCCTAGGAAATGGGATAGTACCTCGACATATCACCATCGAGCACGTATAAGACTCTTTTTGATAATTCATCTACAATTGATGAAAACTCTAAATTGATTGATAGGCTACAAACTGTAACACAGAGGTCACCATTAAATCCGTCTATATTGATATCTAACGAAACTAAAATATATTTAGATTTGGTGTATAACAAACTAATTTAGAAGGTGGGGAAACCACCACCATTATTATAAACCATAATATAAAAGAAAACACCAAAGTATTAAACCTAAAAAGCGAAGACATGCTATTATTAAATTAAAATCTTACAAAAAACAAGAAAAATCTTACCACCATAGATACAATCATCGGTAACAATTAGGCTACTATATTTTTCAAGATCAAGCCAAACAAAGTCATTAAAAAGAAACTTGCTACTGAAATACTAAGCACCCAACAAACTCTCATCTTTTACATGTCATATCTATCTCAAAATGATTTTATATAGTTATACCATAACCCAAATCTTTCCTATGATTATGAGATCTTCTCTATACGGGCCAGGAATTTGGAGGCCAGCTTGAAGGCGCCGCTGAACTCAAGCCCCAAAAAAGAAGAGGGAAAGCTGCAAAACTCTAGAACAGAGAGAAAAGTTTAGAGAGAGAAAGAGTTTTCTTGCATACAAGTCCGAAAGTTAAAAAACCTATTGCACTTTATGTTTTTGTCACGCAATAAAATCAAGGAAGGACAAAGGGTTTGGAAATTGGCACACTTTGGTTATTTTTGTAAATTCACCAAAAAGGGCAAAAAATAGGGGGCAAAAAAAAAAAAAAAAGGATTTGACGTTATCTGTCCTAGATGTCGGCTTTTATAGAAATAAATTCCTCGTGCGTCATTGAAGGATCAACGTGGTATGCCGGTAAAAGATTCGTTGTACTGGATCGAATCCACCGGGCACTTCTTTTTAACCATCATATTTTTTTAAAGAGAATTTTACTGTAAGGTAAAAAAAAAAAAAAATATATATATATATATATATATACACACTCTATCATAATAGGATTCTATTTTAAAAAATAATATTTGTAATTTCTGTAACTTTTACATATTTTTGTTTAATTTTAATTTTGTTCGGATCCAAAATTCATAACATTCATAACATGCATATCACTAATGTAGAAAGTTCTTTTTTCATTTAAGGTTAGGTAGTTTAGAATATTATTTTTTTACTATTTGACGTTTATTTTTGGATTGAAATGTCTTTATTATCCTTTAATTAGATTAGTAAATTCCAAATTACGCCCTTGTAAAACAGTAAAAAATCTCAAATCTCAACTATTAAAAAGAATGACGGGTAATCTTGTGAAATCCTTAATGAAATTCTCTAATACCTTTCAAATTTTAGTTTCAAAATGTTAAAAAACTTTGGGTAGTGGAAAAGCTGTTTGGGTGTAAAGAAATGAAATAGAAAGAAAGAGAAAATCAAAGGGTTTGAGCCGTAAAAATTACTTTCCTCAAGATTTTATTTGCCCCACTACGAACAGTTTACTATCGGGTGTTGTGGTAAATTACTTGCAAGAGACAGCTAACACACGAATTTAATAAGTAGCTGATAAATGAGCTTTTACTCACTTATTTAATGTCCTGAAATTGGATAATTTGAAAAATCTTAAAGTTTTTTTAGGTTGGTTTAATGTGTTTGTGAGTGTTTCAGATAAACAAAGAAAAATTGGATCACTTGGAAGATAAGGAGATGAAAATTAAAAAGAACATCAAGTTTTGAGCCCACAGTAGAGGCGCGGACATGCTGCTAAGGGCGCCCTCGCGTGCCCACTTGACCAAGTCAGAAGGGGGTGCGTGCCTGCGCGACCCCACCTACACGCACCTATGTGCTCTAGGCTTGCCCTTCGAATGCAAAGCGCTCGGCCGCGCACTCTCAGGCATGTTCTCGTGTGCTGAGGCACGCCTGCCCTTCTCTCCACCTGAAGCCCCCAGGAACTCAAGAATAAAAGAAAATGGTTCGAAAAAGAAGAGGAGTTTTGGAGACCAAAAAATACCTGAGACGAAAAAAAAGAGAGAGAAAACTTCTAGGTTTTGAGGGCTTTTCTTGGAGATTCAAGGAGATTGAAGACTTAGGAGCTTGTTCTTCAACTAGTTCTTCTTCTTTCTACTTTCCTCTCTCTTTGTAGTTCTTGAACTTGCATTTATTGTTTGATTTCATGTTTGAATATGGGCTTGAAATTTGTTTTAGATTTTGTTATGGATTTGAGAATTTTGATGTCTAGCTAAACTTTCTAAACTTGAGGGAATAATGTAACTTGATGATGACTTTGTTATGATAAATTTAATGCTTGTTGATTGAATCTCACTCCGAATTGTTTGTGTTTCTCTGTGCTTTTTTCCTAATTTTATTTACCGTTAAATTAGAGTTTTTAGATATGTGAAATTGGGCTTGAGAGAGTTAATTTCATATGATGGGAATTGGGAAATACAACCTATAGTAATATTAAATTCAGGAGACTAATATGACTTGGGTAATTACTAGAGTAGGGTTACGTAATGAGTGCTTAATTGGTTGAGTTAGTAGGGATATTAATTTGATTAAATTTTGTATATTATTTTACTCGGCACTCGGGAGAGGGAGTGAAATTAAAATTTATCGCCTATGATTATTGATTTGAATGAATTCTATTAACATACCTTGAATTGGTTAAGCAAAGTTAAGTCAAGTGAAATCAAAACCCCCTAGCCTTACACACCATCGAGTTCCCTTCAATCCATATTTTCAATTACTTTTATTTTGCTTAATTTAGTTGCTTGTTTCAATTCCCTTTAATTTTGATAGTTTAGATAAAATTGAGTCATTTTAATTGTGATACTTAGTTAGTTTTCTTAATTTCAATCTCTGTGGGATGATACTCATTATTTTATCACTTTATTACTTGTGGCAATTCGTTCACTTGCGAGCACACACGATGATAGACACGCAACAAGTTTTCGGTGCCGTTGCCGCGGATCAAAAATTTTATTAATTCTAGCTAATATTATAACCAAGTGATTCGGTTTTAATTTAGGCATTTCTTTTATTTTACTTGTTTTAAGCTTGTTAAATTTATGTTTGTTACAGTTAATGCGAATAGCTCAAAATCCGAATCTAGTGCCACTTAATCCGGAAATCGAAAGGACTCTTCGGAAGATAAGGAACGAAAGAAGAATAACGAGGCTCAAGTTATGGGTGATCGAGAGAACAATAATAACCAGCAACGGGCTTTGAAAGATTATTTCAAACCCGTTGTGAATGACAACTATTTGGGAATCCAAAGGCAAGCTATCAATGCTAACAACTTCGAGTTGAAGCCGGCTCTTATCAACATGGTACAACAAAATCAATATCGGGGATTATCACATGAGGTACCCGAATGTTCATTTGGGGACTTTCTTGGAGATTTGTGATACCGTGAAGATGAATGGTGTTTTGGAGGATGCCATTCACTTGCGCTTGTTCCCTTTCTCTCTTAAGGATCGAGCGAGGGGATGGTTATTATCGGCGCAATCCGGAAGTATCACCACTTGGGAAGACTTGGCTCAACGGTTCCTCATCAAGTCCTTTCCACCATCGAAGATGTCTCAATTGTGTAGAGAAATTGCTCGATTTTGGCAATTGGATTTCAAGCCTCTTTATGAAGCATGAGAGCGGTTCAAGGACTTCATTAGGAGGTGTCCACAACATGGGTATCAAGATTGGTTTTAAATCCAATTATTCTACAATGGGTTGAATGGCCAAACAAGAACATTGTTGATGTAGCGGCTAGTGGTACTTTGTTGTCAAAAACCACTGAGGAAGCTCAATAAATGTTGGAAGAGATGACATCTAACAACTCTCAATGGCCTAATGAGAGGTCCTCAACAAAGAAAGTTGCCAGAATCTATGAAGTATACCCGTTGGATTCTCTTGTGGCACAAGTTTCAGCCTTGTCTAGTCAAATTTTGGCATTGACTACCAGAGAAGCTTCATCCAGTCAAGAATCGGTGATAGTTGCTAATACTTCTTATGTTAGTGATGGAATTGATCAAGAGCAAGTTAACTTTGTGAACAACCAGAACTATAATTGCCGCCCTAACAATTTGCCTATTCACTATCATTCGATGCTTTGCAACCATGAGAACTTCTCTTATGGTAACCCTAGAAATGCTCTACAACTGCCACCGGGATTTCAACAACCAATTGCCGAGAAGAAGCCATCATTGGAAGACCTCTTGAGTACTTTTGTTATTAAGACTAGAGGAAGATTTAACAAAGATGAGGTGAGACTTGATAATATAGAGACACATTGTAGTAACATGGAGGCAACTATGAAGTCTCTTGAAGTTCAAATTGGTCAACTTGCACACTCCATAAAAGGCCAATTATTCGACAAGTTTGGAAGTAACACAGAGACTAATCCTAAAGCCATTACAAGGCTATCACTTTGAGGAGTAGAAAAGAAGTTGAAGCTCCCAAACCTCGGGAAGCTCAAACTAAACAAGATGAAGTCGTAGAAGAGCAATAAAAAGAGACTAAGAAGCCTAATTCTATCTCTTTTCTGGAGAATCCCCCAATCATTGCTCCCCCATTACCATTCCCTCAGCGGTTTCAAAAGAAGAAGTTGGATACCCAATTCTCCAAGTTTCTTGAGATTTTCAAGAAAATTCACATCAATATCCCTTTTGTGGATGCATGGGAGCAATGCTAAACTATGCAAAATTCATGAAGGATATTATGTCGAGGAAGTGGAAGTTGGAAGACTATGAGATGGTAAAGCTCACGGAGGAATGTAGTACGATTCTTCAAAGGAAGTTACCCCAAAAATTGAAAGATCCCGGAAGCTTTATTATTCCATGCACTATTGGTAGCTCTATGTTCGAGAATGCCTTGTGTGATCTTGCTGCAAGCATCAATCTTATACCACTTTCTATTTTCTGGAAATTAAGACTTGGTGAAGCCAAGCCAACTACCATTTCCTTAGAAATGGTGGATTGTTCTCTCACCTATCCTAGGGGAGTCATTGAAGATGTGTTAGTCAAGGTTGATAAGTTCATCTTTCCGGTGGATTTTGTTGTTCTTGACATGGAGGAAGATCGGAAAATTTCAATAATTCTTGGTCGACTATTTCTTGTTACCGGGAGAGCTTTGATTAATATGTGTAATGAGAATTTGACGCTTCGGGTTAATGATGAAGTGATCAAGTTCAACATCTACCATATATTGAAGTTTCCGGAGGAAAGGCCTACTTGCAACCAGATAGAAATGATAGATTGTAAAGGAGTTTATTCGTGATATTATGCATAATGACCATTTGGAGCATTGTCCATTGAATTCTTCATCAACGATGGATTTCGGTGAGGAGTACTATGCCAAAGATGAAGGTGTTGTAGACTATGCTCTAGCTCTTGAAGCTTTACCTATTGAGGATCCTACGGCCCAAGTGGATAATCTTGATCCGGTGACTATTCTTGAAGCTTCGAAAGATTCTTTGGATATTTCTAGCTCATCTCATGATGGGTTGGTCTTGAAACAATTGCCTGAGTATCTCCGATATGCCTTCTTGGGGGAGAATTCCACTAATCCTATGATTATTTCGGCATCATTGAGTCCGGAAGAAGAAGAGATGTTGCTACTTGTCAGAAGGGGGCGGGTGGGTGCGTGCCCTTAGCGGCGTACCCGCGCTTCTGCTGCGGGCTAAGAACTTGATGTTTTTCTTGATTTTCATCTCCTTTTCTTCCAAGTGATCCAATTTTTCTTTGTTTATCTGAAACACTCACAAACACATTAAACCAACCTAAAAAATACTTGAGCTTTTTCAAATTATCCAATTTTAGGACATTAAATAAGTGAGTAAAAGCTCACTTATCAGTAGCAATCTTATTAAATTCCAAAACAAAATATGAAACTGATATCAGAAACTAGAGTTTAATAGCATTTGTATGTCTGTTTATGAAGTGTTATAACAAATATAACAGACATGCCTTTTAAAATTAAAAGGTGCATTTTAATTCAAAAAATGTATCTTTTTGAACAGACACACCTGTTGGTTATTAGAATTTAATTAGGATCATTAGATTGTAATAATTCAATTAACGGTTTAAATTAAATATGAAATCATTCAAATATGAATGTTATATCGTACCTGATCAAATCAACTGTCCATATTTTTTCTGGAAAAACACCGCATTCAAAAAGCACCCTGAACGCCCAATCACCCTCGTGCACGCGTGTGGTGGTGCACAGCAGTAGCATAGTCTCCACTACACACTTGTAATCCTTATTACTTGTGCTTTTCTAATATGAGACTTTATTATTTTTACTACCCAATAATAATATAAGAGATGTTATAATCTGTCTAATACAAAATGCCTCTTTCATTCGCTCTATTTTTTCTTTATAGAAAATGGCTTATACTAAAAAATGCATATAAATTTAGGAGTATCAAAAACCAATATATAATTAGAATTAGGTCCAACTGGAACCAGTGTACGTAAAATTATACATATATATAGAAGCCTATATATATATATATTATGTAAAACATACACAAGAGAAGACACACACACGTATATACGTATTCTGTTTGTTTTTAAATATATTTGTAATCGAACTTATCTATGCTCTTACTTTAATTTATAAGGCTAATATATCAATTCTAACCCAAACTATTTGTATTTCCTTCCCGAATGATATTTCTTTTTACCACATACTAGTAATCCGTACACTTCATTTATTTTAATTTATATCATTATGTTTACTTGTGTTTTTCCAATGTGAAACTTTTTTGTTTCCACTACCTAATGATAATAGAAGAAATATTATAATTTCTATATCACAAAATGCCTCTTTTTATTCTCTATTTTTCTTTATAGAAAATGGCTTGTCCTAAAAAAATGTATATAAATCTAGGAGTCGCAAAAACCAATATATAATTAGAATTAGGTCCAACTGGGACCAATGTACGTAAAATTATACATATAAATATGGAAGCCTATATATATATATATATATATATATATATTATGTAGACAAACATACCAAGAGAAGACACACACACATATACACGTATTCTGTTTGTTTTTAAATATATTTGTAATCAAACTTATCTATGCTCTTACTTTAATTTATAAGGCTAATATATCACCATTCTAACGCAAGGTATTGTCTATGAGTTACTGGCTCTTTCTTCACGGTCAGAGCCCCGGATTCCTCTTCTTATGTTTTCATGTTGTATTTCCTTGCCGAATGATATATATTTCTTTTCACTCTTCTCTTACGGTATTACTTTATTATCGGTTGCAAGGTAGTCCTTGCTGGTCCTTGTGAGGTGGTCACCCACATGATTACTCCAACTCACAAAAAGTTACAAAGCTTCTTTGCAAATATTTCAAGAAGATTGAACTGACATGAGGTAAGTTCTATGTTTTGAGAAAAATGATTAATAATAAATATAATTTTTTGGTGAAATAAGCTGTAATTTTAAAGCCAACATAAAATTGTGTCTACCATATATATTCGCAATTTTTTTTTTAATTTTTTATTCTTCTTTTTCTTCCACTTATGGCTGTTTGATAAAGTTTTCTAAAAGTTATTTTGACTTTTTGATTCCAAAAATTACTTATAAAAGTGTTTAAATAATCTAGCAAAGTAAAATATATATATATATGTATATATGACTTTCAGTAAAAACTCTTTTAAATATCTTTTAAAACTTGTAACATAATTCGAATTAGACATTATTAATTTTATTTTAATCTTTTTATTACTTATTAAAAAATTTGAAAATTCACTTTAATCTCGTAAGTTTTTTTGTTCCCAATACGTACTAAAAAGTCACAACTTTTACTTCTCTTCTACAGGTTAAAAGCAAAGCAAAACACCCTTAATTATCAATATATGTTGAAATTACTCTTGATCACAATATTGTTGGAAATTCTTTAATTAAGTTTTTAAGTATTTGACAAAGATACGAAATCATCGTGAACCATGCACTTATCTTTACAACTAGCCAAAAAAGAATATCATGGTGAAAAATACTTGATTGTGATTTGTGTGCCCAAAAGGCTGCGATATATATATATATATATATATATATATATATATATAAATCACATATAAGCTATATGTTATAGGCTCGTGCATATAAATTTGTTTGGTAATTTGGCTTATATGATCAATCAGATTAAGCGCTTTGAGTAATTTAGTAAATGGATGTCACTTTCTTTTATTAAATATTATTATACACGATTTGAACTACTTTCTTTTATTAAATAATATTATACATGATTTCACTACTTTCTTTTATTAAATAATATTATACATGATTTGCACTATCTTTAGCCTCTGAATTCTCAACCAAACCTTGGAAAGTGATATGTGATACCGATGCAATATCGAGTAATTTGACAACTCAATTTTTGTCTTTTAATTCTGTCTTTTGTCTTTTGGAAAATATACGCGCGTCCCTCTCATAATCGACTGGTTATAATTCTATATGTATGTGTATATATTACACCTTGATCACCTTGTGATAAATTTGTCACAAAATTAACATATGAAAAATCGGCATAAAATATAAATCTCCATCGAAGAGTACTTTTTCATCCAAATATCAAAATTTATCATTGATGTAACTTTTTAGCATTGCATTAGAGATGCTCTTAGTATTGATTTAAGAAAAATAGTTCAGGATATCAATGATATCAAATAATACAACTAATATAGAGGAGGTGTCACTAATATGGATCCATATTATAAGATCCACTTTTTATTAGTGTGGTGTTGAATACTATTCTTGTCATTTAACATTGTTTTTATTCAAGGGTATATAGCTAAAGAGAAAGTTAAAAACCTATTTTTTTTTTAAAGGGAAAATTTCATTCAATTCAGAATATAAATTACAAACATATGCGTCTGACCCCATATTATATAAATAAAACCCTTAACGAAAACCAGTACTATTGGTACATTCTGATGATAACAAAAGGAAAAATGGATGTCTGAGGCCTGAAATTAGGATAGTACCTTGACATACTACCATCGAGCAGGTATAAGGCTCTTTTCGACAATTTTTCTACAATCGATGAAAACTCTGGATCGATTGAGAGGCTACCAATTATAGTACAGAGGCTACCAGCTGTATTACAAAGGCCACCACTAAATCAGTTTAGATTCATATCTAACGAAACTAAAACACCATACAGATTTAAATCTGGTGTATAACAAACTAATTCAGAAGGTGGGGAAACCACCAACATTATAATAAACCATAACATAAAAGAAAACACTAAAGTATTAAACCTAAAACACTAAGACAAAGACGTTATTATTAAATTTAAAATCCTACAAAAAATAAGAAAATCTTACCACCATAAATACAATCATCGACAACAACTAAGCCACTGCATCTACTAATATCAAGTCAAATAAAGTCATTAAGAAGAAACTAACTGCTGAAAGACCAAACACCCAACAAGGCCTCGTCTTCTATACCTATATCCATCTCAAAACGATTTTGAATAGTCACGCCATAATCCAGATTTTTCTTATGGTGATGAGACATCCTCTATACAAACTGGGAATTCGGAGGCTAGTCTGAAGGCGTCATTGAATCCCAACCCTAAAAAAGGAGAGGGAAACCTGCAAAACTCTTGGACAAAGAGAAAAGTTTAGAGAGAGAAAAAGTTATCTTGCATGCAATTCCGAAAGTTAAAAAACCCATTGCACTTTATGTTATTATCATGCAATAAAAATCAAGGAAGGACAGAGGGTTTGGAAATTGGCACACTTTGGGTTTTTTTTTTTGTTTTTTTTTTGTTTTTGTTTTTGTTTTTGTTTTTTGTAAATTCACCAAAAAGGAAAAACAGTAGGGGGTCAAAAAAGGATTTGACGTTATCTGTCCTAGATGTGGGCCTTTATAGAAATAAGTTCCTTTGTGCGTCATTGAAGGATCAGCGTGGCACACAGGTAAAAGATTCGTAGTACTAGACCGAATTGTTGTTCACCGGGCACTTCTTTTTCCCCAACAATTTTTTCAAAGAGAATTTTACTGTAATTAAAAAAAAAAATATATATATATATATATACACCCTATCATAATAGGATTCTATTTTTAAAAGTAATATTCGTAATTTCTGCAACTTTTACGTATTTTTGTTTTATTTTGATTTTATTCATATCCAACATCCATAACATGCATATCACTGTCGTAAAAAGTTCTTTTTTCATTTAACGTTAGGTAGTTTAGAACACTTTTTTTTTTTTTTTTGAATATTTGACGTTTATTTTTGGAATAAAATGTCTCTATTGTCCTTTAATTAGATTAGTTAATTTCAAATTATACTCTTGTAAAACATTAAAAAATCTCAAATTTCAAATATTAAAAAGAATGACGGGTAATCTTGTGAAATCCATAATGAAATTCTCTAATACCTTTCAATTTTAGTTTGAAAATGTTGAAAAACTGTGAGTGGTGGAAAAACATTTTGGGTGTAAAAAAACAAAACAGAAGAGAGAGATATAAAGCCAAAGGATTTGAGCCGTAGGAATTACTTTTCTTAAAGTTTTATTTACCCCCATTACGAACAGTTTACTATCCGGTGTTGTGACAAATTACTTTCAAAATATAACAAACTCACAAATTTAATAAGTAGCAATCTTATTAAATTTTAAAATAAGATATGAAACTGACATCAGAAACTGGAGTTTAATAACCTTTGATATATCTGTTAATGAAGTGTTACAACAAATACGACAGACATGCCTTTTAAAATTAAAAGGCGCATTTTCATTCAAGAAATGTATCTGTTTCAACGGGTTATAGCTTATTTTTCGTAAGTGCACGAGCCAGTTTAAGTAATAAAGTGATGAAAAGATATCGTTCCCAACGAAAACTATTTACTACTAAGTATCGAATTACTTTAATCCCAATTCTATTTGAAAAATAAATTTATGAGATGCAATAAATTAAAAACAAATTAAAATAAACACAACGCACGAATTTAGCAAGGAGAAATTCAATATATTAGGATAATTAGGGTTTCTGATTTCACCGGATTAATCTTGCTCAAAACACCAATTTTAATCAACCACTGCTTATTTCTATGCTGATGACAAACTTTCCTAATGTAATCACTAATCTTTCTCAAGCATTAGCAAACTACTACAACCAGCTAGTTTTTACCTCTCGGTCTCCTCCAAACGTATCATGATTTATTAAGAACAAGAAATTCATAGTATCCACAAGCCTCATAGATATCTCTATCCTATGATAACCTCATGGTATTTAATCAAAGTCTAATCCAACTATCACTTCTCAGTCACAAATTGAATCACAAATCAACGGGAAAGGACACGCACACTTTCACAAGCATTAAGATTAGATTAAACACTCAACATAAATATGAATAAACATCAAAATTGAATTCAACCATAATGAATTTGAACATTCATAATCCAGCTACATCGTAGCCCTAGAAAAAGAAATTTATTTCCTAATGAAACTAAACAAAATCCTAAATAATGTTCTAAACATGATGAGAAAAAGAAGAACTAGTTAATGAATCGGAATTGCCGCGTTTCGTATCCAGAATTACGACTCTTCTTCTCGAATTCATCAATTATTGTCCTCTCGTTCACACCTCATCTCTTTTATGTTAAAATCTCCTCTTCGGAACCCTAAAAGGATTCTATTTATAGCCATGGACCGAAAGATTTGATTTTTGAATTTCAAATTCGGAGAATCAAAACGAATCCCGCATAATCCCACATCTGGTGCCTAGGCTTTCTTTTTTCTGCACCTAGGCCCTAAACTGTTATGCCTAAATACCCACGATTTGCGCCTAGGCGTAAATTTATCAGCACCTAGGCCCTAAGTTGCGTAGACGGAAATCTCTTTTGGCGCCCAGGCACTACTGAAATAACACCTAGGCCCTAAGCTCTTCGATTTTTATATTGAAAAACTTAATTCAAGCGCGTAGGCCCCATAAAATTGATGAGTAGGCGCTTAGTACCCTTCAAAACACAATCTTCACACCAAAGCATCCCAAATGCTCCATTTTAGCTCCAATCGCGCTAAAAAATAACGAATCCACCTTTTTACTTAAATCCTACAAAAGAAAATAAAACGAAGTGAAAGAACCTAGAAATAAATTGAAAACCAACAAAATAATAAGTTAAAAGTACCCAATTAATTAGTCTAAAACTAACTTATCAACGAGCATATCCGCTGGTCATCAGAATTTAATTATAATTGTTAGATTGTAATAATTCAATTAACGATTTCAATTAAATATGAAATCATTCAAATCCGAACATTATATCGTACTCGATCAAATTAACGGTCCATATTTATTATGGAAAAACATCGCATTCAAAAAGCATCCTAAACACCCAATCACACTCGCACATGCGTGTGGTGATGTGCAGTAGTAGCATAGTCCACAATACACACTAGTAATCCGTATACTTCACTTATTTTAATTTATATCATTATGCTTACTTGTGTTTTTCCAATATGAAATTTTTTTGTTTCCACTACCTAATGGTAATAGAAGAAATATTAGAATTTCTCTAATATAAAATGCCTCTTTTTATTCTTTCTATTTTTCTTTATAGAAAATGGCTTGTCCTAAAAAAATGTATATAAATCTAGGAGTCGCAAAAACCAATATATAATTAGAATTAGGTCCAACTGGGACCAATGTACGTAAAATTATACATATATATATATATATATATATATAGAAGCCTATATATATATATATTATGTAGACAAACATACACAATAGAAGACACACACATATATACGTATTCTGTTTGTTTTTAAATATATTTGTAATCGAACTTATCTATGCTCTTACTTTAATTTATAAGGCTAATATATCACCATTCTAACCCAAGGTATTGTCTATGAGTTACTGGCTCTTTCTTCACGGTCAGAGTCCCGGATTCCTCTTGTTACGGTTTCATGTTGTATTTCCTTGCCGATTGATATATATTTCTTTTCACCCTTCTCTCACGGTATTACTTTACTATCGGTTGCAAGGTAGTCCTTGCTGGTCCTTGTAAGGTGGTCGCCCACATGAGTACTCCACCTCACAAACAAGTAACAAAGCTTCTTTGCAAATATTTCAAGAATATTGAACTGACATGAGGTAAGCTCTATGTTTTGAGAAAAATGATTCATAATAAATATAAATTTATGGTGAAAGCTGTAATTTTAAAAGCTAACATAAAATTGAGTCTACCATATATATTCGCTCGTGTTTTTTTTTTTAATTTTTTATTCTTGTTTTTCTTCCGCTTATGGCTGTTTGATAAAGTTTTTCTAAAAGTTATTTTTGACTTTCTAGCTCCAAAAATTACTTATAAAAGTGTTTAAATAATCTAACAAAGTAAAATATATATATATAACTTCCAGTAAAAACTCTTTTAAATAGCTTTTAAAACTTGTAACATAATTCGAATTAGACATTATTAATTTTATTTTAATCTTTTTATTATTTATTAAAAAATTTAAAAATTCACTTTAATCTCGTAAGTTTTTTTAATCCAAGCATACTAAAAAGTCATAACTTTTACTTCTCTTTTACAGGTTAAAAGCAAAGCAAAACACCCTTAATTATCAATATATGTTGAACTTATTCTTGATCACAATATTGTTGGCAATTCTTTAATTAAGTTTTTAAGTATTTGACAAAGATACGAAACCATCATGAACCATGCACTTATCTTTAAAACTAGCCAGAAAAGAATATCATGGTGAAAAATACTTGATTGTGATTTGTGTGCCCAAAAGGGTGCGATATATATATATATATATATATATATATCACATATAAGCTATATGTTATAGGCTCGTGCATATAAATATGTTTGGTAATTTGGCTTATATGATCAATCAGATTAAGCGCTTTGAATAATTTAGTAAATGGACGTCGCTTTCTTTTGTTATATAATATTATGCATGATTTGCACTATCTTTAGCCTCTGAAGTCTCAACCAAAACCATGGAAAGTGATATGTGATAACGACGCAATATTGAGTAATTTAACAACTCAATTTTTGTCTTTTAATTCTGTCTTTGGCTTTTGGAAAATATTCGCGTCCCTCTCATAATCCACTGGTTATATTTCTATATGTGTGTTTGTGTGTATATATTACACCTTGATCACTTTGGACGGTCCAGGGTACTTCAACTCAAAAAAGTGATCAAGAATATTCATCTGAGTCAGAGATGATTCTTTTTCGTTGTTCAACTTGGATATTCTTCGATTTGACACCACACCTTTTTCTTTTTTTTTTTTTTTTTTTAAAGACAGCTGGAAGCATGGATAATGAGTGATAATTTCAAGAATTAGATGGTCCAATTTTTATATTACCGAAAATAATAAAACAACTGCAAAAAAAAGAAAAAAAAAAACAAGCAAACACGTATGTAGGATTTATATATGTTCATCTTAACACAATATTATATTTATTTTAGTATTATAATAATTTATTATGATGATTAAAAAATTAATTATAAGAGAAACTCGTATACATTATGTGTTTTTTCTTCTATAACCTCTATTACAATGAACCACAGTAATGGCGCCCTTCACTCACAATATTTTTTTTTTCCTTTTTAATAAATAATTAGGTGCAACATTTACAGTCCACATTCAATTTTAAATATTATCAGTGCTAGCTGTCACTTTGGATGTTCCGACATCCAAGCCTACAATTTAAAAAAAAAAAAAAAAAAACTCAATATTCATTTTCTCTAATTAACTGTTCGTATATGCACTTTGAGCATCGATGATAATCCTTTCTTCGTTGATGTGTAGTTACAATTTGTGGATTTTTTATTCACAAAAAGGTGTTTAATTTTTATTTATTTATTTTTAATTTTAAAATTTTCTATTAAATCTAACATTTAGTCGCAATTTGTAACTATATATCAAATCATTATAAGCTGCTTAATTTTAGGGAAAAAAACTCATTATATGGTGATCATGAAGTTTGGTTGCGATTAATAATACTTTATACAACAAAAGAATATTAACATTTTTGGTGAGGGCTGTTACTGAAAAAAAAAAAAAGTAAGCAATAAATCTCAAAATATCCAAAATGTACGTATTCATCAGGTTGAAACAAAATTTTGTGATTAATGCCTTTTTTATTAGAACCAACAAACAAATAAACTTTTTTCTTCAAAAAGATGCTTAATGGTGCGTGTTTGTGAAAATATAAGGTTAAAGTAATGATCCTATAAGCGCGCGCTCACACACACACACACACATATATATATATATATATATATATATATATTGTCGTGAGCTAAAAAAAAAAAAAAAAGAAGTGCCAACGCCATGGTTTTCACCACCACCACCACAACAACAACAACAATAACGACAACAACAACAACAACAACAAATGCATGTTGTCTTGGAATTAGACGTGTCTACAACCACAAACCGATCGACTTGAATTTAAATAAACAACAAACTGGTATAATGAGTGATATATAACTATACAAATCGATAGATAATCGGATTTGGTGGTGTATTCAAAATAGTGACAGCTTCAGCAAATTTAATTGATGGATATGATCTTAATTATAGGTTTTGTTTCGTGTATTGTGCTTGTAAGCTTTATTTAATTGAATATAACTTCCCCTTCTTAAAAAAATAATGACATAAATTTTGGTTGTGAGAATCACCAATAAGCCCAGAGTTGCATGGAAAAGTGTTGCGATCAAAATGGTGGGCGATGTGATCAAAAGTGTTGTGATCAAAATGGTGGGCGATGTGATCAAAAGTGTTGTGATCAAAATGGTGGGCGATGTGATCAAAATGGTGGGCGACTGCAGGACAAACAGAAAAAAGATGGAAAAGACTCAAAAGAGAGACGACAGAGACAAGCGTTGGGAAAAAAAAAAACGGCCGAAATTAATATTATTAGTGATATTTCCACGTAAAAACGAACGATAATCTAACTACAGGAAATATGATATAGCAAAAAAAAAAAAAAAAAAGAATAAAAATAGCATTGTGCATTTTGGATTAAAGCATCCGTGAGAAATTAATTAATATGAGAACCCCTAGCGAGGCTACCACCGAAAAAAAGCTTAAAAAACAAAACTAACGCTAGAACATTCAGCAGTAGTACTGCAGCTGAATTTTAAATTGACTATTTGAATATTTTAATGTTAGGTATATTGCTGACTTGGCAATTTCAATTGAGATTGTATCTAGTTTGGAATCTTTGGATGAACAGAAGGTGTGCGAGGTCCGGTCTGATCCCAAACCATTAGGTTTAACAGACCGGAATGTTTTGAGTGGTCTGAAAAAAAATATAGACTCAGCAGATTGTTTTATGTACAAAGATCAGACCGAGCAAACTAATATGGTTTAAACTGCGGTGTGGCACTTTCCTTGGGCCCAATTTTGAACCAAAATGAGAATGGTCCATTAGACTTTTTAGGGATTTTTTTTCCCTTGAAGAGGTTATGATTTTTTTTAATCAATTTTTATGGTCTTCATAATTTATGTTCAAACCCAATGTCTAAATCAAAAGTAAAGATATTCACAATAATATAAATCTGTTATTCAAATAATGAACAAAACATAAACATAAAGTAATCAAAACAAACATAAAACACATTCAAACTACAAAGTCCAAATTCCAAACATGGATATTTTTGTATTGAAAATTTATATATATATATATATATGTATATATATGAGGAACTATCAAGTTTGGTCTAGATTGTTCCTCATAAATCACAGATCGGACTGGACCGTTTAGAAAATAGTTCAGTTCGGTTTCATATTGTTCTTTAATGGTTTATACATGGAATTGGATCAACTGTTTAAAAATCGCCAAATTGGTTCAGTAAGACAGTTTGCAATTTTTATTGCACAACCAATGCTCAGGGGAAAAAAAAAGAAGAGGAGTAAATGACCAAAATAGTCTCTAAACTCTTTTAAAGGTGACGATGCGGTCCCTATTCTTTTTTTTTTTTTGCCGAGATAACCCTGAATTCTTATTTTTTGGCTATTACAGTCCTTTTCATCCAAAACCGTTAAGTTTTTAATGAAATGAGTCATGTGCAATATACATTATATAATTTGTGAGGGTATTTAGTAATTTATCAAAATGAAATAATCATAAAAACTAATTCTCTCTCTCTCCACTACTGAAAACATTATCCATAACAGGGGAGGGGGTTGCGACGGAGATGGGGGGGAGGGAGGGTGGGGCCTGAAATGCAGAGCTGCGCTGTGGCGGCGCGGGAGGAGGGGCGGTGGGGGAGGAGGGAGGAAGGGAGGGAGACGGTGGTGAGGGGGGGTGGGGTTCGAAACCCAGATCGCACGTCGGCGCAGGGAGGGGATGAACCCAAATCGTGGCGACAGGGGGAGGGGGAATCCAATACTCAAATCGTGGGGGGGGGGGGGGGGGGGTGGGGTTATCCGAACCCAGATTGTGGCACTAGTAGGGGGACAAAACCCAGATTGTGTGGGGCGGAAGGAGGGAGGGAAATGGCCTCCAACTTCGATGTTGGCGACGGATCTCGGATCGTGGGGGGTGGGAGGGGGAGGGAGGGAGGGAGGGGAGTGAGAGAGAGAGAGAACTCTTCTCTATTTTTTTTTTTTAAATATGAATAGGAGTATTTTTCTTCAAAAAAAAAAATACAAAATATGATTCTCACCTGATCATTCCATGAGTTTAGATTAAAAGGACTGGAATTGCAAAAAAGTAAGAGTTCAAAGTTTTCTTGATAAAAAAAAAACAGGGACCAAATTATCATATTTCAAAGAATTCAATGACTGTTTGGTCAATTACTCAAAAAAAATTTTGAAATACAAAAAATAAAAAAGAGCATAGTAGAGATAAATTTTGATACTGCTATAACCCAATAGGTCACATGCAGTCTGTCAATTAATTCCAGGCCTTTGAGTTTTTTTTTTTTCCGAATTTGGTGTATTCGGATGTAAAATTATCACCGTACTCTGCAACCAAATTAGAGTCTTTTCTAAGAACCCTATGCTAGTGTGCATGTCGGGAGTCACGGAACCTTATAGCATTAATATATATTTCTAGGCCTCCCAAGAACTTGATCAGAAAAAATACATACGTCTACTTGAGAAACTTCAGTGAAGCCCACCTGGAAGAACTGCGACACATACTCAACTAAGCGCAATTGATATATTGGTTACATCGCCAATATTGATATATTATGCCACACATATATGTTGTTAATTTGTCAAACGCAAAACGGTTTGCTAAAGATTAGTTATACCATGTAATTAAGGAAGTAATTGAATTTCTCAATCCTCACTGATCAATTTGATATTAACGAACACATGCAGCGATAGAGTCGGAATAAGTTTATCAGAGTAGTATGAGTTAAACCAAAATTTTGAATTAAAATATTGATAAATTACAATCTCTTTTAAAGATTAAACTAAAAAAAAAAATTTATAGACTTTTATAGTAGAATATAGTTGACTCACAGTTTATTTGCTTTAAGTTATTACACTAAAAATTAAAACTTGTGTATGGTCAAAGTTTTTCTCTATCATGCCATATCACACTAATTTTTCTTAAATGTACTGTCCCTATTCAAATCTTTTTCTTACGGTCCTCTAAAATATTATTTTTTTTCAAATGCTACCCCCATAAATACTTATCTTATTTATACGTCTTTTTTCTTGTAGCCCTCTCTATTACTTGGTTTGTCCATAATTTTCTGCTCTTTTTTTTTTCCCCTTACGTTTTACTTTTTTTCTATAGAAAAAAAAAAAAATTAACAACCACATGTTTTAAAAACAAAAGTAACAAATTAAATCTGCAACTTCGTGCTAACAACTAATAAATTTATAAAATTATATCACTTTCCCAACAACGAAATCTGTCATATATATATATATATATACATATATATATATTGTTGCGAAAAATCAAAGAAACAAAAAAAACCAACCACACAAGAGACACCGATTTTTACGTGGAAAACCCTCCAATGCGAAGGGAAAAACCACGGGACCTTAGTCCGATATCAACTTCCACTAATCAACAATAATGGGATTACAAAGTTCTCTCTAGATACAACTAGAGGCTCACAATCATCAAGATAAAATACAATCTTGGCTAAACAACAATGCTCATCTTCAACAAGATGGATTTCAATACATAACATAAAAAGAAATCAGTTTTGGATCTCAAGTGGGTATTTGGGAAAAGCACCTTAGAGACACCAATTCGAAAATCAGAACCGGTAGATGAGAAGAGCTAGTCACAAGGATTCACCACGTCAAATTTGACACCAACGGACACCGTTTCACCGCTCAACCGTCTTGTACAAACCCAAAAAGGTCTACCCCTCTCTCTGTTTTCTCTCTCTGCCTTTTCGTCGCACACCCACAGCAGCCCTCACTTTTCTCTTTTTTCTGCCACTCTAACACACGGCTTGTTCAACAAGCCATTAATACCCCCTTTTGCTTTTAATCAAAAGCTATTGGGCTTTTGGCCCAATATTGTCCAGCCCACAACATGGGGCGGACAACCCAACAATTCTCCCCCTCCGCGTCATGTAGTGGGCTCAACCAAACCCGCTCTCTGCTTGCACGCTTCAAGTTTCTCCTTAGGCAAAGACTTTGTCAACATATCCGATCCATTCTCACTTGTATGAACTTTCTCCAAGTGCATTTGCTTTGTTTCGATAACATCACGAATCCAGTGATATCTAACATCAATATGCTTGGATCTTGAATGGAATGTTGAATTTTTGGAGAGGTGGATGGCACTCTGACTGTCACTGTAGACAATGTACTTCTCTTGTTGCAGGCCCAATTCTTCAAGAAACTTTTTCATCCACAAAACTTCTTTGCAGGCTTCAGTAATTGCAATGTACTCAGCTTCTGTACTGGACAAAGCAACACATTTCTGTAACTTAGACTGCCAAGAGACTGCTCCCCCTGCAAATGTCATCAAGAACCCCGAAGTGGACTTCCTGGAATCAACATCACCTGCCATGTCTGAATCTGTGTACCCTTCTAAAATAGGTTCATCACTGCCAAAGCATAAACACACCCTAGAAGTACCTCTCAGATATCTTAATATCCATTTCACCGCTGCCCAATGTTCTTTTCCAGGATTAGAAAGAAATCGGCTGACAACCCCAACAGCATGAGCAATATCTGGTCTTGTGCAAACCATGGCATACATCAAACTGCCAACTGCAGACGCATAGGGAACTTTATTCATTTCTTCTTTTTCTTTCTCACTTGTTGGACATTGGTTAGAAGTAAGCTTAAAGTGCCCACCAAGTGGAGAACAAACTGCTTTTGCCTTGCTCATATTGAACCTTTCAAGAACTTTTTCAATATAACCTTCTTGAGATAGCCAAAGCTTCCCATTCTTCCTATCACGGGAGATTTTCATGCCGAGTATTTGTTTTGCCGATCCCAAGTCTTTCATTGCAAAAGACTTACTTAACTCCTGCTTAAGCTTCTCAATCTTGCTAGTATCATGGCCAACAATCAGCATATCATCAACATATAGCAGGAGGATAATGAAATCATCACTGGAGTATTTCTTTGTAAACACACAATGATCAGATGAAGTTCTAAAGTACCCATGACTCACCATAAAAGAATCAAACTTCTTGTACCACTGTCTTGGTGCTTGTTTGAGCCCATACAAACTCTTTCGAAGCTTGCACACATGATTCTCCTTTCCCTTGACTTTGAACCCTTCTGGCTGCTCCATATAAATTTCCTCTTCTAAATCACCGTGAAGAAATGCAGTTTTCACATCAAGTTGCTCTATCTCTAAATTCAAGCGGGCAGCTAGACTAAGAACAACTCTGATGGATGACATCTTCACAACTGGAGAAAATATCTCTTCAAAGTCAACACCTTTCTTCTGACCAAATCCTTTCACAACCAACCGAGCTTTGTACCTTAGTTGTGAGCTATTGTTTTCGACTTTCAACCTGTAAACCCATTTGTTCTTGAGCGCTTTCTTGCCTTTTGGTAACCTTACCAAGTTGTAGGTGTGGTTCTCACACAGGGATTTCATCTCTTCCTGCATGGCATTAGACCATTCTTTCTTTTGCTCAAGAGAAATTGCTTCTTGGTAAGTTTCAGGCTCTCCACCATCTGTAAGCATCACATACTCACTTGAACTGTATCTTGAAGCAGGTTGGCGCTCTCTAGTAGATCTTCTCAATGGAGGCTCATCTGGTGGTGGTGGCGGTTCTTGCTCAACTTGTTCAACTGGAGGGATAACATCATCAGCAGGAGGGGCTTCATCATCAACACTATCTCCACCATCTTCTTGCGTGTCTCCCCCTTGATCAGTATTCACTGCAGATGGAGGAACTGGATTCAAATTGACAGGAATCTCAACAGAGGAACTGGTCTTTTCAACTTTATCAGCACCATCACCAAGTTGATCTTCAAGAAACACAACATCTCTGCTTCTGACAATCTTTCTGTTCACTGGATCCCATAATCTGTACCCAAACTCTTCATGACCATATCCCAAGAAAATACACGATTTTGCCTTATCGTCAAGCTTGGATCTCTCATCTTTAGGAATATGAACAAATGCCCTGCAGCCAAAAACTCTCAAATAACCATAAGAGACATCTTTCCCTGTCCAAACTCTGTTAGGAACATCACCATTCAAGGCAGCTGCTGGGGAAAGATTAATCAAGTCGACTGCAGTCCTCATAGCCTCCCCCCAAAAAGACTTAGGAAGCTTAGCATGAGAAAGCATACATCTTATCCTTTCTTCAATG
Source organism: Ficus hispida (assembly GCA_025413025.1). Classification (NCBI taxonomy): domain Eukaryota; kingdom Viridiplantae; phylum Streptophyta; class Magnoliopsida; order Rosales; family Moraceae; genus Ficus; species Ficus hispida. The sequence continues at coordinate 13,216,907 of CM046367.1, read as the reverse complement.
GTCCTGTTCATTCTTTCTGCCACGCCATTTAGCTGAGGTGTCTTTGCTGGAGTTTTCTCAAGCCTGATTCCATGGGCTTTGCAGTAGTTTTCAAATGGTCCCCTGTATTCACCACCATTATCAGCTCGAACTGACTTCAACTGCTTTCCTGTCTCTCTTTCAATCTTGGCATGAAATTCTTTAAAGATATTGAACACCTGGTCTTTAGTTTTCAAAGCAGTAGCCCAAACTTTTCTTGAGTGGTCATCAATAAAAGTCACAAAATAGAGTGAACCTCCAAGAGTTTTAGTTTGCATAGAGCAGACATCAGTATGAATCAAATCAAGAATATTTGATCTTCTAGATGGAGGGTGTGAATGAAATGCAACTCTATGTGTTTTTCCAGCTAAACAATCAACACAAGTTTTAAGAGGTATACCTTGCAAACTGGGGAGGAATTGCTTTCTAGCAAGAATTTGTAGTCCTTTCTCGCTAATGTGACCAAGCCTCTTGTGCCAAAGATCAATACTTGTATCCTTCTGAATAGCATTTATCTCTCCCTTTTTGAGCTTTGCTTGTGTGACATAGAGCGTATTCATCTTCTTTCCTCTTGCAATCACTAGAGAACCTTTGGTGAGCTTCCATTTACTTTCACCAAAATAATTAATGAAACCCTCGTCGTCAAGTCTGCCTGTAGAGATCAAGTTGAGGCGAATATCTGGTACATGTCTGACATCCTTGAGTATTAACTTGCTTCCAAGATTGGTCTCCAAGCAAATATCACCAATACCCACAATTTTAGAGGCACCACTGTTTCCCATCTTGACATTGCCAAAATCACCGGCAGAGTAAGAAGTGAAGAAATCACCATGAGCAGTAACATGAAAAGAAGCACCAGAATCAATCACCCAATCACTATCCTGGCATGCGAGGCTAACACAACTATCATCGCAAACAATGACAACATCACCTTCAGTGGCTGCTGTATTAGTCTCTTTCTCATCTTTCTTTCCTTCACCCTGCTCTCTTTTCCAAATCCTGCACTCTTTCTTCATGTGACCTGGCTTATTACAGTGGTAACACTTGAAACTTTTTCTGTAGTGGGATTTTCCTCGAGGTGTATCCTTTTTGCCATGACCTTGAGAATGCCTGCTTTTGCTTCTTCCACGCCTTTCATGTTTTTCAGAAACAAGTACCTCAGAAGAAGAAGATTCACCCTTTTCCTTTCTTCTGGCTTCTTCGTTGAGCAAACTGTCCTTAACCATCTCCATGGTTAGTTTTCCTTCTGGTGCTGAAGTACTTAGTGACACCACTAGTGTTTCCCAGCTTTCAGGCAATGAGCTGAGAAGTAACAAGGCTTGTAGCTCATCTTCAAGTTTCATCTTCATAGTTGTCAACTGGTTCACCAAGCCTTGAAAATCGCTTGTATGTTCAGTCATACTCTTCCCATCTCTATACTTCAAATTCACAAGCCTTCGAATGAGAGTGGCTTTATTTCTGAAAGTATTCTTCTCATACATTGCCGCTAACTTTTGCCAGAGAGCATCAGCTTTGGTTTCTTCAGCAATGTGATGGAATATATTGTGATCAACCCACTGCCTTACTGTAGCAGCAGCCTTCATATGCAATATCTCCCAGTCCTCATCACTCATTTTTTCTGGCTTTTCCTTGCCTAGAACAGGCCTAAACAAATCCCTGCAATATAGCATGTCTTGCATTTTCCGCTTCCAAATGGAATAATTCGATGGGGTTAATTTTATCATCCCAAACGAATTTTGTTCATCCATCTCAACACACAAGAATTTTTCTCTAGCCAACCAAAAGCTCTGATACCACTTTGTTGCGAAAAATCAAAGAAACAAAAAAAACCAACCACACAAGAGACACCGATTTTTACGTGGAAAACCCTCCAATGCGAAGGGAAAAACCACGGGACCTTAGTCCGATATCAACTTCCACTAATCAACAATAATGAGATTACAAAGTTCTCTCTAGATACAACTAGAGGCTCACAATCATCAAGATAAAATACAATCTTGGCTAAACAACAATGCTCATCTTCAACAAGATGGATTTCAATACATAACATAAAAAGAAATCAGTTTTGGATCTCAAGTGGGTATTTGGGAAAAGCACCTTAGAGACACCAATTCGAAAATCAGAACCGGTAGATGAGAAGAGCTAGTCACAAGGATTCACCACGTCAAATTTGAGCACCAACAGACACCGTTTCACCGCTCAACCGTCTTGTACAAACCCAAAAAGGTCTACCCCTCTCTCTGTTTTCTCTCTCTGCCTTTTCGTCGCACACCCACAGCAGCCCTCACTTTTCTCTTTTTTCTGCCACTCTAACACACGGCTTGTTCAACAAGCCATTAATACCCCCTTTTGCTTTTAATCAAAAGCTATTGGGCTTTTGGCCCAATATTGTCCAGCCCACAACATGGGGCGGACAACCCAACATATATATATGTCTTCATCGAGGTCTAAAAACAGAAATTGTCAAACCATTATCAGAGCATCCATCAATAACTACATCTTGATGATGATGATCAGTAGTAATTTTTCCAACCGAGAAAGCTGGTCGTTCGGGTTTGGGAAGACTCATAGTTTCAGTCGTCAACATTTGAATGACGGACGACATGGTTGGCCTGTTGTTTGCATCTTCTTGGACACACAATAATCCAATATGGACATACCTCATATATTCGTTCGGAGGACAAGAATTTTGCAGAGATTGATCCATTAATTCCAGTGCTTTTCCTTCATTCCACAGTCTCCAAGCCTGAACCCCCGTTTGACAAATATATAATTAACATATATTCATGATAGAGTCAGAAATATATTCCAGTGAGAGCGTACATCAAATTTTATAATTTTTTTAAAGATAAAATAAATTTTAGTGGAGGTTATGTGAGAATTTCTAATTTTAATAAAGGCAAAACAGTAAAAGTATAATATTTTTTTTTTATATAGAATTAGCTTTAATAGGAATTATGTGAGAATTTTTTATTTTTAATAGAAGCAAAATGGGGAATATATGAGAATTTTTTATTTTTAATGGGGATAAATTATTAAAATTATAAAATTTTTGAAGTAAATTTATAAAAAAAATTGCTGCAGGCCACACTCGCTGCCCTCAAAATCCGCCACTGTATATATCTATATATATAAATATATATATCTACAAGCCTGAAACACCTTTTCACAGTATAATTATTTACATTTATGCATATCAGTTTGGGAAGTTCGTAGTTTATGTTAAATATTAAAGCAAGTAGTAAAGTTGTATCATCTTACTTACATGTGCAAGCAAGCTAGATGCGAACCCTATGAGATGAAAACTGGAGTTCTTTTTGCCGCTAACAATCTCAAGCAAGAGTACTCCAAAGCTAAACACGTCAGATTTTATAGAATATAATCCCTCCATAGCATATTCTGGAGCCATATAACCACTTTATGTTTCAAAATTTGAAATCAAAAAGAGGACGTTAGAAAAGATTTTAACTAGTATAAAACATGATCTATTAATTCCCAACACTAAAAACATATATGTTCCTCATAATTGCATATCTTTTAGATAAATATTTATAGTAGTTTGATAATTTAGCAAGAACGAAATACAAGATTTGTAAAGTCGACTCTAAAATTTAAGAATTATAGACATGGAAATCTACTATACTTATACTAATTTCTTCACTCTTACTGGTCACAATTGTATTTATTTAGTGGAAACAGTAACACAATATATATGAACACAATAGAGTCAACACTTTGCAGCAAAATCCGTAAATTTGTAACTATGAATAAATAATCAATGGGCACTTCAGTACTTGAACAAATACGTTGGACGACTAAAGTCCCGTTTGGCACACCGGTTTAACTCAAATTAAACTGTATTTTTTTTGTCTTTTTCTGAAAAAGTTTTTATCTTTTCTAAAAAAATCAACAAAAATTACTATTCAAACTTAAAAATTTCAACTCAACTCAAATTCAACTCATTCACCAAACACCCCCTTAATTAGTGGTTACAGAAATTCTATTAGATTTATGAGGCCAAAATTTTATTATCTAGAATAAGTACTATACCCTCAAATTACTTAGATAATTCAGGTCATACAGTCGATTACTCCTTCAAATTAATTAAGATTAAGGTGAAACTTACACATTACGGTATATTATCTGGGGAGAAAAAGATAAATAACTTATATAATTACGGAAACTAAAAGAAGTAAATAACATATTTAAGAAACAGTTGAAGTAAATAGTATATTTATAAATAAACTTTTTTTTTTTTACTAAGAGTCAATAAACTATTTACCTAGTAAAACTTATTAGTTAGGCATATTCACTTGTAAATATGTTATTTACTTCATAAGTTTCGTAGATATGTTATTTAGTTATTTAAATCTTCATAAACATGCTATATATTATACATTCCATTTTATGTCTTCAAAATTTAACGTTTTGTCAAGTTGGATAAATTGTAGAATTAAGTAGAATTGATTATTTTAATACAAAAAAAGATGAATTGATTATTAATTAAGAAAAGGGTATATTACATTAATCCCTGAACTTTGTGTCGTTTGATCCATTAAATTTTTTTTTTTATTAATTGATCCCTAAGCTCATTAAAAAGGTGTAAGTTAGTCCTATCTGTTATCTTTCTGTTAGAATTTAACAGACTTCTTTTACTTCACCTATTTTTCAGCGGTAATTTAGGAAATTGCTTTGATAAAAATACAAATAATTATTAAAAATGAAAAAAACCAAAAGAAAGAACCAAGATCCGCCGCCATTGCTTTGCGAATTTAGATCCACCACCGCGAGCTTTCACAAACCGTCAGGTGCGTTTCTTCCGTGCGAGATCACAAGTCTCCCTGCGCTCTTCAGCCAAATCAGTAGGATTGTTGGGTCTTCTTCTTCCTTCTTTTTATTTATTTATTTATTTATTTTGAACTTGTAAGTGAATATTTTGTAATTTGCTCAAGTGTTTGTGTGGGACTTTGGTTTGGTGTTGGTTTTTACAGAAAAAAGCGACCAAGGGAGAATAGGGGGGAGGAATTTAAAAAAAAAAAAAAAATATATATATATATATATATATATTTTTGGGGTTTTCTTTTTAGTTTTGAAAAATAATCAGTACATAATTTTTCAAAAAAAAAAAATCAGTATATATATTAAGGGGTAGTTTAATCTTTTTAAAGTTAGTTAACAGAAAAATGTGGGCTTTTAGGCATCCGTTAGGTAAAACAATTAACCAACTTGCACCTTTATAATAAGTTTAGGGATCAATCAATCAAAAAAAAAAAAAATTCATGGACCAAACGACATCTTTATAGAAAATTCAGGGACTAAAGTAGCAATTTACTCTTTAAAAAAATTCCAAATTAAAAAGATAATAGTTAGAATTTCACTTACTAGGTTCCAACAATTCTATTTGTATTTCCTTGAGTTTGATCAATACCAAACATTCTAGCCATGCCAAAATCTGATATTTTAGGATTCATGTCTCCATCTAATAAGACGTTGCTCGCTTTCAAATCACGGTGTATAACTCTAAGCCGAGAATCTTCATGCAGATATAAAAGTCCTCGAGCGATTCCGCATGTAATCTTGCAACATATTGACCAATTTAATTGTCCGTACTTTTCAAAATCTGCACACATCCAATAAAACAAATTGAATAGAAGATTAGTTGTTTGAAATAATTTTTTTTTTTGCTGGAATTATAACATTAAATTAAGAATTATGTGAAGGATTCTAAGAAAATACTATGGCTATTTCACAGTTTTCGAACGTTACACGTCATATTACAAATATATTAGTACTATAAGTTTAACAAAACTTGACTAAAAATCTAATGATCCAAAACTGCATAATGCAGATCATATGTAGGATTTTTTTTTTTTTTGGGTATCTTATTAAAGAAGTCTCTGAATAATAGAGAAGATAATACATACCGAATAAGAAAAAATCAAGGCTTTTGTTGGGTACAAATTCGTAGACAAGTATTGTTTCTTCTCCTTCCAAGCAAAAACCTAAAAGCCTCACAAGGTTCCTATGCTGAAGCTTGGCAACCAATGTAACTTCATTTTTAAATTCTTCTTCACCTTGGCCAGAACTTTTTGACAGTCTCTTCACAGCTATTTCTTGTCCATTAGCAAGTATCCCCTAAAAATTACTTTTAACTATCTAATAAGAATTTGCAACTCATATTTGAGACTAACACATTATATCTATTCCATCCTCTAAGAAAACCAAATTAACAATAGATGAAAAATAAAATATTGGGAAAGGAGGAGGACCAAAAATTACCTTATACACTTCACCAAATCCACCTTTGCCAAGCTTGTACTCTTCAGAGAACCTTTTTGTGGCTGTTTCTATAGTGATCAAGTCGTATTGCAACGAATCTGCAGTTTCTACAAACAAAAGTAGTGTTATGGGGGAGCCTGGAACCTGAGACTATAATTAGAGCGTTAAAAAAATGTCCAAATGGAAGTTTTCTTCTTCTTCTTCTCCTCTCCCTCTTTTTTATTTTTTTAAACTAATATAATTTAGATAGAGTAAATTTGGTGGGGCTATGAACCAGATCTGTTGTCCCATTTTTTAGTCTAAATGACTGTCAACTCAATAGTATTTTAATTACTAATCAACTTATTCAAAAATTTTTAATATTTAACATTTTCAATGTAGCTGAATTTTTAAATTCAAACGATATGATATAACACTATTGGGAGGATAATCAATAAGATAAGAAATCCAGCATAACAGATATTGACACGGGGTTATGGGGATATATGATTAATAATGATGAAAGTTTAGTTTATTTATTTACCATTTTCTTGTCGAGGAACAGCGTACTTATTATTTCTTGCTCTCCCTCTGCATTGCAAATGGCAGCTTCCCAACACCAAAGAGACAACAATTACGGCTATTACAATGGCAGCAACAGTAAGTTTTGAGATTCCACGGCTTTTGCCTACAAATTAATATTGCGTCATTTTGTGACGGAGCAGGATATTTTTAGTAAGGAGACTAAAAAATTTTTTTGGTCAAGTCACTAGATTCACTAATATTTACGAATTTAATAAAACTGTTTTATTTCTTAAAATATAAATTGTTTACCTAATAAAATATGAGTGGTTATAATAAAAGTTTCTTAATATAAACATAGTAAATCTATCATTTTATAAATACTTTTATATAATAACATATTTAACTCTCTCATACACCCACAATTATTTTAATTTTAATTTTTTAATTAAAAATAAATGAACAAATCTAAATAAGAGAAAAAGATAAATTTTCTTTCTCAAAAAGAAAAAATAAAGTATCTCCCAAAAAAAAAAGAGAGAAAATAGTAAAGAAGAAAAAACTCAAATAATGTCTAAATCAAAATTTAAGTAATGTCATACTGGATTTAAAAAAATATATAAATATAAAATCATATAAATAAACATAGCAAGGAAAAATAAATAAAAAGAATACTCATAAAAAAATCACAGAGAATCATTTTCAAATACTCTAAGAAAATAAAAATTAAAAACACATTTAAAAATTAAAAATACATATTGCCATAGTTGTCGGCTCTTCAATCACAGAGAATCATTTTCAAATACTCTAAGAAAATAAAAATTAAAAACACATTTAAAAATTAAAAATACATATTGCCATAGTTGTCGGCTCTTCAAGAGACATTTTTCTTTTATTTTTATTTTACTTGAATTCTCCATTAAAAATTTTCATGTAGTTATACAATTTTCTTAAGAAAACAAATTGATATTTAGAGTTTATAAAATGAACAATATTTTAGAGTTTAGAACAATTTCTTAGGATTTTTTTATTTTTTAAATATTATTTTTATTTATGGTTGTTATAAAAGAATAATTTCATTTATAGGTATATGGGGTAATGAGCATTTTTACTAGTTTTAAGATAATTTTCTTGTACGGTAAAAATATATTAAAAATTTTTATTGATTTTGTGGGGATATTTATCAATATTATGGGTGCAAATAAAATCTCCATAAAATATAGAGAACTATTAATTTAAAGGGGATCAAGACTAATTTATATACATAATTACTAAATTAAAAATATAAAAAAAACCCCCACCATATTAAAATTTTAAAAAAGAAAAAAAGCTAGGGGGCCACCATGTTACAAATTGTTGTCTAATTGAAGGAAGTACTTAACACACATGCCAATTAATTCATGAGTTTATGCAAATTTGTTTGATTTGTAAGTAAAATGACAAATAAAATAATCCTCTGGTTCTTAGCACCAATTTCTCCTGAATTTCAGGTCGGTTGGAATTTTTTTCTTTTCAGGAATATTCATTTTACCAGTGGGCATAAATTCAGGGAATAAGCTCCTAATTTTTATACTGGTGGTTCTATTATTAGCACACTCCTCTTATTTCTCTATATCATTTCTAAATATACACCCATTTTAATTTAGATATAATTAAATTTACCGATTATAAACTCCTGTCTATTACAAAATTAACCCTAACTATTTTTAAAAAATAAAGGATAAATTGCTCATTTAGTTACTAAACTTTTAATCCTGTGTAATTTTGACCCATGAACTTTTTTTTAACAATTAGAATGTTCCTAAACTTTTAAAACGTTACTATAATAGTAATTTTTATTAATTTTTTGAATGAAATCTGTTAAAAATCGATAAGAAAATAGTGCTAGCTAAAAAAAATATAACTCCTTTAAACATTAAAAAAAAAAAAATCAATTTGTACTGACAAAAAATTTTACTCCACCCCATGATTAAAAAAAATTTCAAAAAACTCTTACCACAGATCATTTAAATAATTTTCAAAAACAATTATACGCTTTTAAGAAGATATGCCAAAATATATACAGCCGGACGAGGATATTGATACGCATTAGCCAATTACCTGGAACATAATTATTAGAGAGAGGAGGAGGAGACTCAATCGGCACCGGTGGTTTCGCTGATATTTTGTCAAAAGTGTAAAACAAAACGTTACAATTGGGTTTATGAACTCTTCCACCTTGTTTTCCCTTGGCAAAAACGGTTAAATTTCCAATAGCTTGCCTGAGGCATTCGGTACAATCAGCCCCGGATAAGTCTGGCGTGCACTGCATAAGGCCGTAAATGTATAGATTTCCAGTAAACTTCACCTCTTTCGTCAGAAAACTCTTTGCCCCATGTTCTGCTTCACTCGCAAACTCATCCAGTATGTTCTGCAGTACCTTTCGAAAGTGTTCGGGTTCCGTAACATTAGCCGCATATTGCATCATTAAATAGGGTTCCTCCTCCATGATGTTGAAAAATGATCTATTTGAGTATCGCAACATGCATTCTTCATACCATATCACGACCTCCTTTGCAGTAGGGCAGTAACGTTCAGTTACTTGTTCCGATATGGCCGCCACACAATCTTTGCAAACTCCGTCCTGCTTGGTGAGATCGCCCCGACAAAGGTAGCTGCCGTAGACTTGACTGCCGACGACGTCGCCGACTGGAATTTGGTAGAAATCTTGTCCCAGGCTGGCTTGTGCGGAAAGCTTGAGGAGGAGATCCTTGAGATTGGATTGATAGGGGCTCTGAGGAGTGAAGGTTTTCGGGGAGCAGCTGTAACCGAGGAGGTTACCAGCAGCGAAGATTAATGGAAGAAACATAAGTATGTGAAGGAAAACATGGATGGTCATGAAGATAGTAGAGGAAAGCATTCTCACGAGATGAAACAAAATTAGATTTTCCTGAAATATATGTCAGATTCTTGTAGAAACCTCATTCACTTTAAATAAAAAAATTCTATTATTTACTTGTCACTATTAAAACATTTTAGTATTTTCGTCCTTGAGGCACCAATATATATATATATATATTGGTGCCCATTTTGACGTCCATTAATTTCCAATAAGCTATTATTTAACTCTTATACAAAGTATATTTGGTAAGTGGTGAAACATTTAAATGCATTTAAATAGTTTTCATCATTTCAATGATAATTCAACTCAAATCTAGTACATATTTATTTTAAATACACCATTCAAATTTTACATTTGGATTTAGAGGTGATTTGATTGATCCGTTTGAGTTTGAGTTTGAGTTTTGGAGTTATTTTTATTAGAGTTCAATAGAGTTTTTAAAATTGTGTGTTTGATTGAAAATGTATTATTCGGAGTTAAGAGATAAAAAATAATTGAAATTATTTGATTGTGACAGACCAACTAAACACATGTTTAGACATTCAAATTGAATGTAATTTTCTAAATCTTTCAGTTCAAATGGAGCACCCAGATTTGATTATTCTTCATAAAGTTGTTGTAGTGGTACGAACTTTGAAAAGTCACAGCGGCTGGTAGAAGGAGAAAAAAGGACTGACGAGAGCTAGTCCATGTTGGAATTTCGAAGCAAGTTAACATAGAATTGGCTTCCACTAGTCTAGGTTGACGTGGAAAAAAAAAATTTTAGGGAGGATACGAGTTCGTACTTTTGAGGAGATGTATCCGATAATTATTAATAGTTACTATACTTAGGACCCGTTTGCAGGAGATTTGGGAGATGTGTTTTGATTTGAACACCAGATTTAGTTTTAGAGATATGTGTTTGTGGGAAAAAATTGTTTAGAGTGAAATAGTATATAATTTTAAAATATACTTGGAAGAAAAATATCAATATATTTGGAACTTATTTCATTATTTTTGAAATTTTTTGCACTAAAAAAAATCTCATTTAGAATTAAAATAATAAAATTACAGAGGTTTAAAGTTGGAGTTTATTATAAACATTGGAGATATAAATAATGAAAAGTAGTTTTGAGTTGAAGAAAAAGATAATAAAAAACCTCTAGAAATCAGATAACAGTAGTTCCCCATACAGATCCTAAACTTTATCGAGAAATTATAATGACTTTCTGTTTACAAATATTTTTTTATTAATTTATTTCTTAAATCCTTTACAAATGTATATATATAGGCAAGTAATTACGGCTCATCGATAAATATTTAGATGAAAATATTTAAATGAATTTAAATATTTAGTGCTGTAAAAAAATATTTAAATAATAAATATATTATGTCTTAATATTTAGAATTTTATCAAAAAATTATTAATGATAATATTTACAACACTTCATAATATTTTAAATATTGCCTCCCAAGTGCCAATTTAAAATGATGAGAAATTAAGATATTTGAAATATTGAATAATGATCGAAATAAATGGAGGATAAATTTCGAGGTACACCGTATCTTTAATTATAAAAAATAAAATAAAATAAAACAATATCTATTTTTAAGAAATCAAATTTAAAACTATAACTTCGACAAGATTATTTCTTCAGAAATTAATTGTAGTGGACCCCGACTTTGAAAAGTCATGGCAGAATGGCAGATAGTCTGGTTGAAGTTTCGAACAAGTTAACATAGAACTGACTTCCACTAGCCTAGGTTGACGTCTAAGTCCACGACAGGAATTACTTGGGGGAGAGGCTTTGCTAATTGTTTATAGACCAGGACTTTCGGGGTGATGACTTCTGTCTACAAATATTTTATTTCTTATTATTTTGTTGAGCAATTCTATAGTCGGGTGAGGTTACTTTCTTTAATGATAGGGTATTTTCTTTATTGATGGGTATAATCTAAAGGTCTATATTGCATCATAGGAATAATAATCTAATTATAGATTTTTCATTTTAAGAAATTAAAAAAATAAAATAAAATTGGAAACCAGTCTCTAGTCCACAACCATGAGGCTGGCAGGGTCCGGAGCTGATAAGAGGCATGACAGGTAAGGTAACCATCGGTTGAAATTTCATCTACTCCTTCCTTATAAAAAAAGTATTCTCATGACAAATTTTCAAGAGACACAAATTCAGCTCAGATGGAAAACAACAGTATCAATTCTGACACTCAGAGGTTGGGCTCAAGAATTAACAAAAGCATTGCAGATCAATTAGGTTCTATTTCCATCAAGCTACCTTGTGTTAATAATTATCAAACAGTTAATCAAGTTATGGAGGAATCCAATGCTGTCACAAACATTTTTTTGAGTTGATTAGGTTGTGCAAACAAAATGAGTATTCATATATGTCAAATAGAGAAAACAACGCAGCAACAAACATAAGAGTATGCCATCCTTAAAAGAAAAGTTCCTGCAATATTTGTGTTTAAAAGAGAAAGAGTTTTAAGATATATAGATGACACCAATTTTGATTAAATGCGACTGTTTTTTTTGAAGTGTTGTTTGTTATTGTCTTGTATTTTTTTGGTTTTATTTGTCATTAAGGCTGGATTTTGAAGTTCTTTATTTTTGTTTTTGTTTTGTTAGTTTTTCCCCTTTTATTTCAAACAAATTTGAGTAAGGAATTTAGTTCCACCTCACAGTTTAAAAAAAATGTCTCCAAGGAAGGAAGATTAGTTAAAAAAGGATCATTTACGTAATATTATGTTTGGTTGGTATGATGGAAAAGATGAAGGAAGGTAGGAAGATCGGATCGAGAATAATAATGTAGTTTGTTTAGGAGAAAGGAAGAAATAAAGAAAATAACAATAGAGGGGGATAAAAATTGGAGGGAACCAATTTTTGTTTCTCCAACATTTGGTGGAAAACTTAAATCCACTCAATGACATCTAAATTTACTATTTTGTCCTTTATTTTAAATTCAAATAATATAAATAAGTGAATGAAAAGTAATTATACAACTTTCTTTTTTTTTTTTCCCTCTCTATTAAACAACTTAAAAGAAAACTAAAATCCTCTTTATTATTCTAATTTTTTATTTTTTATAAGTTTTCTTTCCATCTTAACTAACAGAGTGTTGTAAATGTTTACTTAGAAATCCATATTTTAAAAAATGTAATTTTTTTTCTTTATTTGTGAGACTGTCTAAAACAGTGTCTGTAAAAGACAATATTACCCTTTTATAATGAACTGAAATAAAACAGATAAATTAAAGTTAAAAAAGAAGAAACAATAATTGAAAAAACAATCAAAATAATATCATTAATTATAAATATGAAAAAGGTAACCCAAATATTGAAAATATTATGAAAAGCAATAAATCATTAAAAATCCGGTTAATGAAAGTTGATCGATATTAGAACATATTAAAAAAAGGAACACTAATGATCCTTAAAGAATTACGGGTTCGAAGGAGGTATTATCTTAATGACATTAGAAGTTAAAAAATAAAAAGGCATTATCGTAATGCTATGTTGTTATTATCAACGTAAAGAAAGAAGCAGTTTAATACAACTTCTAAAATGTAGAAATAACTATTAAAACAGGACCAATGATGGTGAAAAAAAAAGGTATTATCATGATGATTGTTGATGCCGAAAAAGCTTTCGACTCAACACCCAAGGTGAATGCTCGAATTTGGATGTACTTGCACGGTCGCTCTGCCGGTGGTTGCCTGTAAAAGGAAGCACCTCGGAGGTGTTGGGGACACCGGTGTGGTGTCTGCGATGGCACTCCGATGCTTAAGTCAGTGGGGGAACTGATAAGCAAAAGGAGAGACAGAGTTTTGACAAGATCAAATGTCCGTACCTGAAATTGAGAGTTGATCCTCTATTTATAGGTGTTTCCTCAGGATTCGGGTGTTTGGGTGACCCAATCGGGTTGGTTCCCTAGTATTTCCGGTGGGCAAATGGGCCTTAGGCGCACATAAGCTATAGGTCCAATAGACCGGTACCATGTGTCCCCAGTCCGGTATAGGGACTCTAGGGTGGGTTGCCGCCAGTGCCACTAGGCATAGCCTCAGATGGTGCAGGTGACGGAAGTTAGCGATGTGACATATGTAGTAGTAGGTGGGGGAAATTGACTGCTGATGTGTACAGTGAGAGGCCTCACATAAGATGTTTGGTGGTGGATGGAGTGTTGTGATAAGTATCACGTCAGATATTAGGTGATGGATAGTTGTCTGGAGTGGTTGTATCATCCCCGGGCACTAACTAGCCCGGGTATACGGCAAGCCTCAATGAGGTGTAAGCCCTAGTCGGGTAACTGTGTTTCCTGGGAAGGTTTCCCTGGTCGGATTGGTGCGGGTCGACGGAATTCAGTTCAAGACAACGGATATGTACACCTCCACATGACCGGACTACTCTCGGAAACAGGATTTTATGATCGAGGTGGATTATGACATCAACAATGATATTATAATTATCATATAGAAGTAAAAAGAAAAAAACATTATCATAATGATATTATTATTATCATAAAGAAAGAAGCAATTTCTTATAACATATCTAAACTTTAGAACTAGTTATTAAAACAAAACCAATAATAATGGGAAAAAAACATTATCTTAATTATGTTATAATTAGCATAACCTAAATCATATTTACAAAAGAAAATCTTCGCAATTTAGACCTCATTATAACTTATATATGAATTGCTTCTTATGTGTCACTATATAAGAAGCACTATATATCTATATATAGTGTTGGTGAGTTATCCAAAACTCACCAACACTATCTCTCATCTCCAACACCTCTATAACCCCCTTTTTCCCTCCATTTTCAAGCTCGAAACAACCCAATTACTAAGTTTAGAGAAGTGTAAAGTGGAGTTAAAGGACATGTTACTAAAGGTAACCTACTGGTTCTCTTTGTGATTTTGTTATTTTTGGAGAACTAAAGCATGTTATGTAGTTAGAATCTTAATGCTAGATTTTTTCTTACCTAGAAAAAGGTTTTGAGAAGAATTTTAGTGGTCCAAGGTCTTAGATGATCCACGGAGTATTTCGGTAAGATCTACGAACTTTATTAGAACTCGTGGATGTTGTGGTAATCTAGTATAAGTTAGAAACTTTTGTATAAAAAATAAATTTTATGGTAAGATTCTTAAGAAAATAAGCTTCATTTTGGACTTTCAAATCACTTAGTTTATTTATGTATGTCTCAAATTACGTGCATTTGAAATTGTGACATAAAACTAGAAAGAAAATTAGGGTACTATAGTCACAGTTTATGAACTCCGAACCCATTAAACTCAAAATTTTAGATTATAAGTTATACATCAAAATTCCAGCTACATTTGTATGTTTTAGGTAAGGAAACCATAATTTTTTCTAAATTGTTTTTGTTGTATAAACTAAATGTTATAAGCTTTCCAATGACATATCTTTTGTCTTATTTGAACTTGTGAGTGATTATTATGATTTTTCCAAGTTTAACCACAAATCTGGTATGTGGTACATATGTGGGACCACCTGTAACAAAACATTGTTATACGGTCTGTGGATCTCAAAAAATTAAGAAAATAACTTTATGGCTGTAGATTAGACATCCCAATTTTTGAAATAAGTTATCATACATTTAAAATGGATATGTACATTATTTTTAATAAATCATATAAAATAAGTTTGTAATTTAGTATACTAAGATTTTACTATGAGACACTATAGAATACATCTATATTAATATTTGAAGCCATTAAAATCTTGGAAAACAAATTTATAAGGGCAAAAAATAGATACCTCAACCTTTCCAATGAGTTATCAAGTGTTCAAAACAGAATTATACACGAATTAAAATAAATTTTACAATTTAAAATCTCATACAAACAAAATGATTAAACATTAAAAATGTGACCTAAGGGTAAGTCATAACATATGACATGAAAAAATTGATGAAATGAGTTGGTATTAAGTGTATGATCAAATAAATGTAAAAAATACTAACTTTATGAAGTTGAATCATAAGTGTTTAAATGGGCTAAATAAACTAAATTAGATGATTACTAGACATATACCAAGAGACCACCTTAGTCCAACTTAATGACCATGGCTAATGAGATTGGGCCTTACAAGCCCAATGCTAATTGAAGACAACTTACTTAGGAGTATCCACTTAGGTGACTTCTTGTCACCAAGATGGTGTAGATTAATTTACTAATTAATAAATAAATTATTAAACTAATAAATATATAATAAAATATATTTATGTTAAGAAAATTAATTATTAATTAATTATAACAGCTATTAAATGATTATTAATTATCTAAGCAAGAAGATTATATTGAATAACTACAAATTTAAAATGAGTGATTAATTAAAGATTAGTTAATAATTAATTATGAATATAATTACTAACATAATAATGGATAATTAATAGGATATTAATAAAATATTATTTGATAGTATAATCTAATTATTAATTATTAATATAAGAATTAATAACTGATAATTATTTTATGAGAAATAATATTTAAGCAACATAATTAATGATATAATTATTAATTAGTCATTAAAAAATTATGTAATTTATTTATAATAATTCAACTAAATAAAGTAATAATTAAGTATTACATAATTAATTAATTAACCAATTAAATTAAATAAAATTAGATTAATCAAATAATAATTAGTAGAAATTTATTTAATACTTAATAATTAATATGAATTAATTATTAAGGTTAGTTATGATGCAAGTAAATTAAGTTCACCTTAATTTATAAAATATATATATGTATATAATCATGATTAACTCTAATATCAAGATGTTGTTAAATCAGGACAATTCCCCAAACTTACGTAGTATGAGATATAATTATGAAAATTTAAACACATAAGACAAGTAACTACAAACTGCACTTACAACATAGAACAAAATGTTTTTTTTGTCAATGTTATGTGTATACTATGATTTGCCTTGATGGTGTGTTGAATATATAAGTTATAACAGGCTAGAAATATAAGTTATATATAAGTTAATTGTGATAATATGTAGATTTACATGTCACTATATATCTATCACTATGGCATAAATATATGTGAGGCATGCCGATCATGTCAGTGCAAGAGGAATTTATGCACATCAAATACTTAATCAAAGCAATACGTATAACTCATATACTCATCACATCATCAAGTTAAATCATAGCAAACGTAAAGCATCAACAAAGAAAAACATTTTATTCCGTACTGTATGTGAGGTTTGTACTTACTTGTCTTATATACTTAAGCTTCCGGAGTTGTATCTCCTACTATGCCAATTTAAGAAATTGTCCTGATTTAAACAATATCTCATTATTAGATAGAACTATAGTAATATTACTTTATTCATTTTATAAACTTAATTTACTTATATTATAATTAACCTTAACAATTATTTTTTTATTAATTATTAAGTGTTAAAATAAATTTCTACTAATTATTATTTAATTAATTATTTTGATTAAGTAATTAATCAATTGATTAATTAATTAGTTAACTAATTAATTAAGTAATAGTTAATTATTATTTTATTTAATTGATTAATTATAATTAAATTATATAATTTTAATTGACTTATTAATAATTATCTTGTTAATAATTTAATTATGTTACTTAAATATTCTTCCTCATGTAATAATTATTAATTATTAATTCTACTAGTAATAATTAATAATTTGATTAATCTAATAATTAATGTTTGGTTAATCTCTAGTTAATCATCCATTATTATTTTTGATTATTATATCAATGGTTAATGATTAATTAATCTATAATTAATCATGTATTATAATTATATAGTTATTCAACTTAAAAATCTTGATTATTATATGCTAACTCTTATCATTAATTAATTAGTTATTAATTAATAAATTGTTTTATTAATTACATCTCGTTATGTATTAATTAATTAATTAATTAATTAAATAATTAATAAATCAATCAAGATGACAAGGAGTCACCTATGGGTATACATCTCTTTTATTATTAGGCTAGCCCAACCCCTAAGTTATGTTCATCTAGTTGGGTTAAGGTAATCTCTTAGTATATGCTCGGTAGCCATCTAGTATACTTTATCTTGGCCCATTTAAAACTTGTGATTTAATTTTATAAAGTTAGGGTTTCCACATTATTTAATCATATAATTAAAAATCAACTCATTTCATAACTAAATATGTTCATATGTTATGACTTACCCTTATGTCATATTTTAAATGTTTAATCGTTTTATCGGTGTAGGATTTTAACTTGTAAAATTTATTTAGACTTGAGTGTAATTCCATTTTGGACACTTGATGACTTGTCGGAAAGCTTGAAACATCTAGTTTCTGTCTTTTTAACTTGTTTTTCTAAGGTTTTAAGTATTTCAAATATTAATGTGGACGTTTTTCTAAGTGTCTTATGGTAAAATCTCATATTACCAGATTACACTTTATTTTAAGGGATTTGTTAAAATTAATATACATATCCGTTTTAAACACATGATATCTCCTTTTGAAACTTAAGATGTCTACTTTACAGTGTTAAAGTTATTTCCTTTATTACTTGAGTGACTCAAATCATCAACTTCGGTTTTGTTACTGTGGTTTCACATTTGAAACATAAATCCAGATTTATAGGTAAGATTAGAAAAATCATAACAATTTACTTACAAGTCCAAATAAGACAAAAGATATGTCATTGCAAAGCTTATAATGTTTATTTTGTATGATAAGAACAGTTTTATAAGAAGTTAAGGTTTACTGACTCAAATATTACAAAACCCATAGCTAGTATAGGATTCCAGTAAGGATTTTCAGTTCGTAGTCCAAATTTATAAAATTCGTAAAAAATTACACATTTATCCGTTCAAGGCGTAAGGTACCTTGTTGGAAAGCTTGAAGAATATAGTTTTTAGATCTATAACTTATAATCCAAAATTTTAAGTCTAAAGGGTTCGGAGTATAGAAAACCCGTGGCTGGTCTGTACCCAAAGATCCATTCTCTCCCTAGTTTTAGGACACAATTTCAAACGCACATAACTTTAGACATATAAAAGCAAATCAAATGATTCCAAAACCTAAAATGAAGCTTATCTTCTGTAGAATAATAATATATAATTTATTTTTCATACAAAAGTTTCTAATGCATGCCATATTACCATAACTGCCACAAACTCGAACAAGGTTCTTAGAACTTACCGAAATGCTCCGGGAATCCTTTAAGATCTCGAACCTTTCAAATTCTTCACAAAACTTTTCTTAGGTAAGAAGAAGTCTAATATTAAGATCATAACTAAACATCATGCTTTAGTTCTCCAAAATTGACTAAAACATAAAGAATACTACTAGGTTACCTCTAGTAAAACGTCCTCTAACTCCATCTTACACTTCTTCGATCTTAGAGACGGGGTTTCTTAGAGCTTGAAAATGGATGGAGGAGGGTATTAGAGATGTATTGGAGGTGGAGAATAGTATTGGTGGTTCTTCTTTTGTTTTGAGCTTAGTGGTGGTTAGAGAGCTAGGGTTTGTAAGTTTAATTTGTGTGAGAACAAAATGAGGTATTATGGGTTTATTTTCAGCTAACTTTTACCCTAAGGGGAGCTGTATTTTGAGGGGTGAAATTGAAAATTTTTGGTTGAAACAGCCCTTACATGGACGCCACTTTTGGGAGGGGTTTTTGGGGTGATATTTGGTTCAATAAAATGGAGATAAATGGTCACTTTCACTTCTCATTTTCTAAGGTCAACTTGCCTAAATAAACCATGCCATTTCTTATACAAGGTTGCATGCATGCAACACTTCCTTCTTTTCTCATTTGTTCAGATTTCCCCTTGCTTTGTAACCCACAAAACCGATTCCCTCTAGTCCTAGTCAAATTTTATTTTGTTTTTCTTTCTTTCAATTTCCAATTCTCATCCATTAGATCTACCAACACACTAATCCTTATTCTAAGTTCTTATTGGCCACTTAACACCTAAAGTTTGTTCATTGATTTGTCTAGGATTCTCTAGCATTAAATCTACACCATTGATTTCAAATCAAGTATAATTTTGATCAATTTTCCACCTTTTGATTTCCTAAGAGTGAGTATTAATCAATCATCTTCTATCTATGTGACACATTAATTCCCAAACATGCTCTCAAAGCTTGACTATTGATATGATCAAAATAAATACTAAGATCATTAAATCGACCGATTAATAAAATCGGGGTTCTTCTCAAAAATTATCATTATACCTCTAATACGACATAATAAAATTTCCGCATAAATTTATATGTCATTCAACTCATCTTTTCTGTATTTAAAATTTCTCATTTAAATAGAGAAATTCAACATCGTTAAATCATCGACATCATCACATCGATAGTAGATGTGCAGTCGTTCATGATCTTGAAATTTGATATTTATCAAAATAATTTATTGGAAGCATATTAATGAAGGAATCCATAATAATAATCCATGAATCCAGCTTATGAATTTCTAGGGCATCACAGATATCCAACCAATTTTTAATCGCATCCAACCCTGTGGGTGTAATCTCTAATTACTATGAGTAGAAGAAAATATTTGTTTATGCGATTTCAAATTTATAAAATCAACATGTAATGTTTTGTAAACTCTCAGATTTAAAATTAGTTAATTTTATAAATGGCCCATGAATTATATACCAAATCTTATGTTGATCTCTGATTTTTAATTTTACACACATCACACTTCTCTAAACTTTTCTATTATTATGTCAATGGTCATTCTACCAATATTCTATTTAAAAATATATATATAGATCATATGAGCTTTATTTAGAGGTAAAGTTATAATTAAAAATTTTTAGGTAAAAAAAATGAGCATCAATCACAGATATCTAGTGCAAATTGTAACTTAGTTAAATATTTATAGTGTCATAAAACTATTTTGGATATACAATTACCCTCCCAAAAATATTAATTATGATTTAAACCTTAATAAAAATTCCATGTAATCTAAATATATTTTAGTTTCATTCAGTTTTTGTTAGAATACCGGTATAGGGGTTGTTTTCGAAACAGTAAAAAAATTTAAGATAGTGTAACGTATAAAATAAAAAGTCATAGATACTAGATGTAAAATTCAAGCGACCATAACTTTGATTGTATTTTGCTACATTAAACTACAAATTTTATCTTTTTAATGACTTTTTGAGCATTTTATTTGAAAATTTTCCAAATAACATTAGTAAAAGAAAAATGCTTTGGGTATAATAACATTAAACACAATAATTAATAGATAGTATGTCCCATCTGGATATCCCATGTTGTGAAACTCATCCTTCATTTTTATTATTATTGCTATTATTATTATTATTTTGAAAGAAAACTCATCGTTTATTAGTAAGTGATATTAACATTACCAAAGCATTTAGCATAGTTCTTAATAAAATTGCGTGAAGTTGAGATAAATTTAAGAAAATGACATAATTTTTTGGCGTTCATGAACAAATATATGAGTTGCCAGAAAAGGCTATATCAGAGACAAGTTAATATTATAATAAGGCTAAAAAGGAAGAAGAAAAATAAAAGGCGATTAAACATTACTCTGAAAATTATCTTCCTATTTCCTCTAACATTTTCTCATTTTAAAGATTTAATACAAGTTAAGACCCTTCCATAAAAACAATATAAATAAGGTAAGACTCTAATCCTGTCTCTTGTCTATAAAGTCTCTCCAATCTTGGTGAATGCTACATCACTTACTCCAAGTTCTTAACATATACTTTGAATAAACTCGTCCAAGCACTTGAAAGAAGATCCACCAACTTGGACTGCTCTCTTTGCAATCTTTCCCAATTCAATTGCATTCTCTCTTGCTTTCCTGCCCCTCTCTCCTCTCATCAACTCCTTCACCCCTCTGCTGATTTCCTCACGGCCCACAACTTTCCCATCTTGGGCCGAACCGTTCTCGAGCCCGATTCCCGCCTTGAGAACCTCCACCAAGTACTTGGCATTGAGGTGCTGCTCAGCCTCCATGGGGCAGCCCAAAATCGGAACCCCGCTCGCCAAGCTCTCCAGTGCCGAGTTCCACCCGCAATGGCTGAAGAACCCGCCGACGGCCCAATGGGCCAAGACCCACGTCTGGTCCACCCATTCTCTCACAATCAAGCCCTTGGTTCCTTCACTAACCACATTCGTTGGATTTCTCCAAGTCTTTGAACGGACGACCCAGATGTAATCCTCCCCTGACAACTCCAATCCATATGCTAACTCATCAAGCTGCTCATCACACAAGTGGTCCTGAGACCCAAAAGACACATAAACGACAGAGTTCCCTTCACCACGGCGGTTCATCCATTCGGCCCATTTGACAGATGGGTCCGGCCCATTAGGCCCAATTCCATTTTGACAACCCTCTATTTGGTCATACAAAAACAAAGGGCCTACGCAAAACATCCTAGCTCCATTCCCATACATGGACTCCAAGGACAAAACATGGTCCTTCTCCAACTCGACAAAACTATTGGCAATCACACCAAAACTTCCCAAATCTGATCTCTCGGCTTCCAAAATGAACTCAGAAATGGCACAATCCGAAACCCTAAGTGACCTTGGCAAATCCCTCCTAAGCAAGTGAAAAGAAAGCTCAACTCCTTTTACGTCCACAATGTCCTCATCATGTGTTGCACCCTTGTGCGTTTGGTGAATGGTCAAGGCTTTCTTCACGGCCATTGCGAAAACCCCCATGCCATTGAAAACCAAACGAGGGACACCAAGAGAATGGCACGACGTGTTGGTCCATCCGAGGAAAGAATCGGATATGACACATGTAGGAGGAGGATCTCCATGCTGGGACATCTCCTTAAGAGTCGCCTCAAAGGGCTCTCGGAGGAGTTTTGTCGCGTTCAAGAATGCAAGGAGATGGTCCGGGGAGGAAGTTTGGGACATGTTTTCGCAGCCATTGGGAAGGCCTTGGGTTTTGGGGAATGGGATTTCTCTGAGGTGTATGTTGGAGTGTTGGGAAATGTATGGTTTTATGGAAAGAGCGTTTGAAGGAGTAGTTATGATTGTAATTTTGAGGCCTCGACGAGAGAGTGTTTTTGAGAGGTCAAGAAGTGGGATAGTGTGGCCTTGAGACATGAAAGGGAAAATTACTATGTGGGATTTCGAAGCATCCATTTTTGTTGCGAAGATTTTCTTCTTCAAATCTATATGCTATACCCAATAACAGAATTTATGTTGGGACATGGGAGTGAGACATCACACACATACACACACGTATATATATGTGTATGTAATTATGTATGCATCTTTAAAAGGTGGCGTTGACTATTTGTAGGGAAGTTCTTTGATCGTGGTCCACTAATTTTTTTTTTTTTTTTCCTTTCTTAAATGTTGAGGTAATGTATCCAGTATCCTATCGATTAGGAAACTAATCTAGAAATTAGGGTAAAGATTTTCAAATTTATAATTTTTCCTTCTGTATCACATCCTCTTTTTCTAATTTTATATGTATAATATGGATTCTGGAGGATTTTTTATTAATTTATTTCCCATAATTATGTGTAGCAAATAGAAGGGATTTGAAATTCCAAATTTTTGAAGTATAATATGAGTTCAATAATTCTACTCTTGCTAAAAAAAAGTAGAGATTGGTCTAAAGATTTTGAGATAAAGTGAAAGAACTTAGGAGAAGAGACACAATTATTGATGATAAAAGAAAATTTCTTATAAACTTCATATTCGAAATAAAAAGGGTTTCAAGTTATAAAGATAAATCTAATTATAATTTGGATTTGTTTGCCTTTTGTAAAAATTGTTTCATTTTAATTTATTTTTTGTTTGGTTTGATCGCTGAATTTTAATTTTTCTGTAGGTTCATTTATTTATTTATTTTCTTTATTCTTATTTTATTAAATTTGAATAAAGGCTTTAGTTTCTCCTCTCCATCTATTATTTAATTAAAAATAAAAAAGTGTTTACGGACATATCCACACTAAATAACTACAATACATTAGATTATCCCTATTTTAGTTCAACACCCCCCCCCCCCCCCAACCCCCCAAAAAAAGACTCTTATTCCTTTTTTTTTTTTTTTTGAAATTATTCATTTTTATTATTGTTTCCTTTGAATTCAAAATTTGAGTTGGTACTCAAACATTAGAGTTAGTTTTTTTAGTATTTTTCCTATCCATGTATAGATTAGTTTCTAGAGTACTACTTTTAATTACTCGTTAAAAAAAATTCAACATCCAAATTCTTTTTGTTGTAACATAAAAATGTGTTTTAGATCTGTTTAAAAAAAAAATTTAAAAACTCTTTCTCTTTCTCTTTCTCTTTCTCTTCCCTTTCTCTCTCTAATGCGTGAGGGTTATCATCGTTTTTCTCTCTTAGGGCCGAATTCCGGAGGCGGCCATTGGTATGTCTCTAGTTTCTCGGCCTTAGAGATAAATGTGAGAATCATATGGTGAGGGTCTTGGTAGAGGCAAGCCCGTAGGAGGAGGATGGACGTTGTGGAAAGGAGCAAGGCGTGAATGAGATAGTTGGTAGAGGTGCGTGATTGTCATGTGCCGAGGAGGTCCTGTAACAGCTCGGGTTTGGCAACCTAGTTTATCCCGATGATGTGGTTCGTTTTATCGGTAATGACTCTTTCCATATAATTTTTTTTTTTGTTTTTTGGTGTCTAAGTTTGTTTATAATAATGACAATATCTTCATCGTCTTTTCTTTAGGTGTGTTTTTTTAATTTATAATAATGGAGATGATTTCTCAATTTTTCGAGTTAGTTGTTTATCTGTTCGATCTGAATTTTGAAGATGTTTTGATTCTGTTAGAGTTACTTCTATACAGAGTTAGTGGTGGCTTTAGTACTACTGAGCCTTGGCCCTCGATTGATCAAAAAAATCCATTGATTGTCAGGGTTTTACCAAAGAGAGCCTTATATGTACTCGATTTCAGTGTGCTAATGTATATTCTCGTTATCGGGTCTCAAGTATATGTCTTTCTCTTTGAGCATCATCAGATTTTACTGATGGATCCGCATTTGTTGAAGGGTTGTGTCTCATATTATATAGAGTTTCTTAAGTTTGGTATTTTTGTATCTCTTTAATGAGTTTAATGAAATTTTCCTTTTCAAAAAATAAAAAAAGAAAAAAAAATGTCTAGTAGGTTTTTTTTTTTTTTTTTGTGGTTACATATATGTGTGTGTTGATATTCAAATCCTCGTACATTATGTACATTTGGTAATTCATTTTATTTTATTTTTTTATGAATATAAGGCTTCATAAAAGCTCTTGTGGTGATTTCATCGTTGTTTCAATTTCAGTCCCACATAAGCAATCAATTTCTTTGGGTATAACAAAAAGAAATAGATCCTTAACCAAATCTTTTACCGTCGTCGATTCAAACTTTATCTAAAATATCACCAATTTAATATTATCACAATTAAAGTTTGAGCGAGAATAATACGGGAGTTTAATGAAAGTTGAGCCAGATGAACGAAAAAAGAGACTTAGAAAGACACGTCTATCTTTATCAATCTATCTATTCCTGTGAATGTCATTTGGTCATTTATTATATTCCGATGGACCATCCCTCAGAAGAGCTAATTATAGGAATATACTTTAAAAATATATATATATATATAGAGAAGAGAGAGAAGAAAAGCTAAGTAGGTGGCAGAAATAAGCTGATCGGTGTATTAAAAGACGAGAACAAACTTGCACCGTTGAAAAGCGACCAACGACTAAATGAGACTTAAATTTCTGCCAAATTATGGATACCATCTAGCAGACTAAAGAGTAGCTGCTAAAGTAATTCTAATTGGGTAGAATAATTTAAGTTTGAGAGCATGTGTGAATAATAAAGCAGCTGTAAAATCCCCTCCGGCTAGCCCAACAAATTCAAAATAATAATTAAGGATATTAGATTTCACAATCGAAATTTGAGAAAATAAATAATACAGATATCCATTGAACTTTGTACCAATATGTATATATAAAGTAGTGTTTTTTTTTTTTGGATGAAAGTATATATAAAGTAGTTGAAAAAGTGCCTGCTAATTCAAATAACATAAGCTGACCTTTAGTTTTAAAAAAAATCTATATTCATCCATAAATCATCAATTTTTAGTCATTGACCAAACCTTCTACGAAAAAAAAAAGTTCAATAGTAATCTGTCAAAATATATAAAGAGTTCGAAGGCTATAATATCCCGATGCTTATAGTTTCTAACAATAGTATAGAAAAATATTTTGTACATAAGATAAAATTTTTGTAAAATTTCAAGTTATTATGATAAAACATGGCATGATTATTTCTGTTAATTGTAATAAAAATTTATCATCCATTTTATAGTCAATTACCAAACCTTCTAGGAAAACTAAAAGTTTAATAGTAACCTGTCAAAAAACAAAAAAAACAAAAAACAAAACAAAAGAATTCGAAGGCTAGAATGTTAATATCCTTATATTTCCTTCATTAATCAAAATAGGCCCATGAATCCACCAAATTTACTCCCAAAAAGAGAGAGAGAGAGAGAGAGAGAGAGAGGACTTCCGTTATAGAATTTTTTTCCTCTCTATGCCTACTCAGCTGGCTCCCCGTATTAAATTATTAACGACTTTTCTTTAAGAAAGTGTAGATTCGTTGCAGTGCGACTTGATCACTAATATAAAAGAGAATTAAAGTTGGTTAAAAAGCGTTGTCAAATTGTTTTAATGTCGGTGAGAAAAGTACGCGACATTAAAACGATCTGTCTTTGATTTTGGTTATAAGACTTATCATTATTAGAATGCGTCGTTAAATTTCACTTATACAATTTAACATTTTTCTTAATAAAATAATGTGATTTGAGACAAATTAAAGAAAAATGACAACTTTACGGATTCACTAATATCTCAGTTAACATTAGTAATTGCCACAAAAGGCTATATATTTTGTAGCCACATGTACGTATCATAAGGCTTAAAAGATAAATGAAAGAGAAGGCTATTAATGTAAGTCTACAAATATTCTTCCCATTTTCTCTAACATCTTCTCATTTTAATTTAAAGGTA
This sequence comes from Ficus hispida, assembly GCA_025413025.1. Taxonomy (NCBI): domain Eukaryota; kingdom Viridiplantae; phylum Streptophyta; class Magnoliopsida; order Rosales; family Moraceae; genus Ficus; species Ficus hispida. Next base: position 13,190,213 of record CM046367.1, on the reverse strand, counting down.
CAATATAGGTAAGACCCTTTCACAAAATATAAATGCATACATGAATATATGTGTACTTACTTGTAAGGTAAAACTCTAATCCTTTCTCTTTTCTAGAATAGTAATTTTAAGAGACACCAATTTTAATATCAACTTTTTAAATCCCAACTCACATATCATATTTTCAGCGATAGATACAATCAATTGATGTGTAGTATTTTAAACACCTATTAATAAAATAATGATAACTCACATATCATATAAGTTGATATTTAAAAATTGATATTAGATTTGATGTCTCGAGTATTTTTCTTCAAAAGGTCTCTCCAATCTTGGTGAGATCACTTTGCTCCAATATACTATGGACGAGGCCTATCCTATACTTTGAATAAACTCGTTCAAGCACTTGTATGAAGACCCACCAACTTGGACTGCTCTTTTTGCAATCCTTCCCAATTCAATTGCATTCTCTCTTGCTTTCCTGCCTCTCTCTCCTCTCATTAACTCCTTCACCCCTCTGCTGAACTCTTCCCGGCCCACAACTTTCCCATCTTGGACCGAACCGCTCTCGAGCCCAATTCCCGCCTTGAGCCCCTCCACCAAGTACTTGGCATTGAGGTGCTGCTCGGCCTGCAAGGGCCAGCCCAAAATGGGAACCCCGCTCGCCAAGCTCTCCAACACCGAGTTCCACCCGCAGTGGCTCAAGAAACCACCGACGGCCCAATGGGCCAAGACCAACTTCTGGTCCACCCATTCTCTCACAATCAAGCCCTTGGTCCCTCCACTAACCACATTCGTTGGATTTCTCCAAGTCTTATTACGGACGACCCAGATGTAATCTTCCCCTGAGAGCTCCAATCCATATGCTAGCTCATCAAGCTGCTCGTCACGCAAGTGGGCCTGTGACCCAAAAGACACATAAACAACAGTTTCCCTTGGACACGGCGGTTCAACCATTCGGCCCATTTGGCAGATGGGTTCGGCCCAGTATGGCCAATTCCACTTTGATCACCCTCCATTAGGTCATATAAAAACAAGGGACCTACACAAAACGTCCTAGTTCCATTTCCGTACAAGGACTCCAAAGACAAAACATGGTCCTTCTCTAACTCCACAAAACTATTGGCAATCACACCAAAACTTCCCAAATCTGATCTCTCGGCTTCCAAAAAGAACTCGGAAATTCCGCTATCAGAAACCCTAAGTGACCATGGCAAATCCCTTCTAAGCAAGTGAAAAGAAAGCTCAACTCCTTGTACGTCCACAACGTCCCCATCATGTGTTGCACCCTTGTGCGTTTGGTGAATGGACAAGGCTTTCTTCACGGCCATTGCGAAAACCCCCATGCCGTTGAAAACCAAACGAGGGACACCGAGAGAATGGCACGACGCGTTGGTCCATCCGAGGAAAGAATCGGATATGACACATGTAGGAGGAGGGTCTCCATGCCGGCACATCTCCTTGAGAGTCGCTTCGAAGGGCTCTCGGAGGAGTTTTGTGGCGTTCAAGAATGGGAGGAGATGGTCCGGGGAGGAAGTTTGGGACATGTTTTCGCAGCCTTCGGGAAGGCCTTGGGTTTTGGGGAATGGGATTTCTCTGAGGTGTACGTTGGAGTGTTGGGAAACGTATGGTTTTATGGAAAGAGCGTTTGAAGGAGTAGTTATGATTGTAATTTTGAGGCCTCGGCGAGAGAGTGCTTTTGAGAGGTCAAGTAGAGGGATGGTGTGGCCTTGAGACATGAAGGGGAAGATTACTATGTGGGATTTTGAAGCGTCCATTTTTGTTGCAAAGATTTTCTCCTTCAAATCTATATGGTAAAGAATAGTTCACAATTTTTGTAGGACATGGGAGTGAGACATCATATACTTATGCATATATATATATATATATATATATAAATATTACACACACACATATGTTTTAAAACGTGGGGTTAGAGGGAAATTCTTTGATCGTGGGCTACTATTTATGTTTTATATCTAGTATCCTATTGATTAGGAAACTAATATAGAAATTAAGGTACAAAATTTCAAATATATAAATTGTTTTAACTTGGACTGAGAATTTGAACTCTTCACCTTATATCGAGCTAGATGTGAATTATCACTAGGTTTTTTCTATCACATCATCATTTTCTAATTTGATTTTTATATTAATTTGCTTGTCATAATCATGTGTAAAATAAAATGGTTGCAACATAATTTCACATTTAACCATATTATAAAATGTAAAGTATGAATCTCTCACTCCAATATATATATATATATATATATATATATATATAAAAGAGGAATTTTTGAATTGTAAATTTTCAAAGTATAATAGGTCTTCAGAAACTGATGGGGTGTTTCTGGACACATCGAAACTAAAGAATTATATTCAGAGGGGGCAAAAAAAAAAAAAAGTATCCCTATCTAGTACTCTCTAAATAAAGACTGTTATCCATTTTCATTATGGTCTTTTTTGTTTTGAGTAAAAGACGACTCATTCAAAATTAGACACGGGAGATAACAGGTGGAGTTGTATTCTTGGGCAATTTATATATATGTATATGCTTATCAGTATGACATTTGCAAGTTATACATATATAAAAGACAATATTGATATCCGAAAATAAGATAAGAATTAATAACAAACCACGCATGAAAGAACAATCGACCATGAAGTAAGCCTTCCAACTGTGATCACCCAACAAAACAACATGTGGATGTACTAGAATTTATCTGTTAGCATTATTATAGAAAAGAGATAATGCCTCCCATTTCGCTTTTTGTACTTCAATCTAGGGGTATGTTTGATTTATTAAATTTTCTTTTTACATCTATACTTCAACATAATTGCTTGCTTGCTTAGCTTTCATACTTTTTTTTTTAAATAAATATAATTTTCAAATAGTTTTCTTTTAAATATTTTTTTCTTCAACTTGCCTCTAAAAGTTATGTTCTCATGTGTATTTTACGCAATGTGCTCTAAAATATTAATTTCTGAAATAAAGCCTTAAGAAATACCTTTTTCCCCTAACCATCCACTTAAACAATTTTTCTAAATAAGTCCGAAGAATTTTAAAAATTGTTATATTTACTATTTAAGTGTTACATCCAAAATGCATATTTTGGTTTTCGTAATGAGTTTTGTTTTGGATTATTTTTAATAGATAAGAGTTACATCCACTTTCATTCATATCAAAAGCCTTTAATAACAAACGAGTCAGATTTCATGCCTCAATTTTTTAAATTTCATTAATCTTTTTTTGAATCCCTATGTTATATGCTATATATAGAAAAAGATGGGGTTTTTTTTTTCTTTCAATTTTTATTGTTATTCAACTGGTAGAAAACTAAGAATCAATTTAGGAATAAGAAAAAACTAGGGTTCCTTATTCCAAATAATGAATCAAAATAATACATCAAAAGAGATTTATATATACTAACTTGAAATATATATATATATATATATATATAAAAGATTAATCTACCCTTAATTGTTAAAAAAAAGAAACCTAATAATAATAGGAAACTAGTAATAAAAAAATATAAAACTAAATAATCTAATATCTCCCCTCAAACTCATGATGTTGCTGTAAGTAGCATTGAGAGTTTGCCAAATAAAAAATGGAAACGCAAAGCGGAAAGCACCTTGATAAACATGTCAGCAATCTGTATGGAAGAAAAAATGAAAAGCAATGTGATGGTGCCAAGTTGATAGTGATGTTGAATGACATGACAATCAATCTCAATATGTTTGCTCTGTTCATGAAACACTGAATTGCGGACAATCTCAATAGCACTCTTACTATCACAATATAAGGGAGTAAGTTGATAAATAATAATACCCATATCTGCAAGCAACCGATGTAACCAAACTATCTTACAAATAGTAGAAGTCATGGTATGATATTCTGCTTTGGTGGATGATCGAGAAATAACATTTTGCTTTTCTCTTCCAAGAAATAAGAGAGTCACCCAAAAAGATGCAGAAACCAGTGGTGGACTTATGATCTGTCGGATTGCTAGCCCAATCAACATCAAAGTAAGCACGTAGCTCTAAGAATGAAGTAGATAAAAATAAAAGACTCTGAAATTGAGTGCCCCTAAGATACCTCAAAATGCGAAGAACTACAACCCAACGAACTGTAATAGGTGCAGTGACAAACTGGCTAAGTATCTGAACCATATGTGCAATATTTGGTCGAGTGATAGTGAGACAAACCAAGCTGTCAATAATAATGCAGTATAAACTAAGATCAGGCAAATGAGGACCATCAGAAAGAGAGTACCAAGCAACCTAAAGCGGTAAACCAAATATCTACTATAGGCCAAGCAGCTAAGAAGAAGTGTAAAGAATGAGGAAATTGCATATTGGAAGATCAATCGGCCAAAATAACCATAAGAAGCTATAAGATTATAGGTTTCTTCTAAAGAGATGTATCAACAATCTTATTATCAGTAAGCGTGTACGCTCAAATATATTAGCTATGTGCTTTGATTGGGAGAGAAGATAACCTTTCGGAGAATAGACAACATCAATGCCTAGAAAATAACGTAATGAGTCCAGATCTTTCATGGTAAAATAATAAGGTAACTCAATTTTCAATGCTATAATCCGTTAACATCATCATCAGTAATAACCATATCATCAACATATAAAGACAGTAGAATACGACCTGTAACAGTACATCTGATAAACAAAGTTGAATCATGATGACTAGAGAGAAAGCCAAGCCAAGTAATTACCATAAAGAACTTGTCAAACCAGGCTGAGTGTTGTTTGAGACCATAAAGTGCTTTTCTGAGTTGATAGACTTCACCAGGTTAATAAGAAACATCGGGAGGAAGTACTATGTAAACTTCTTCATAAACATCATTCATAAAGGTATTTTAAACATCCATCTGAGATATGTACCATTGACGAATAAAGACAACTGTAATGAGAGTGTGGACAGTAGTCATTTTTGCAATTGAGATGAACGTATCTTTATAATCCATACCATACTCCTAAGGATAATCTTTGGCAACAATTTGAGCTTCGCATCTTTTAATAGAATCATCAGACTTGGTTTTGATTTTATAGACCCAATGAGAACCAGTTGCTTGTTTACCTGGTAGTAAAGGTACTAAGTCACACGTATATGTCTGATGCAAAGTAGTAAGTTCCTCAGCTATAACATCCTACCAAAGTGGATTACAAATAACCTTTATGTAGGATAATGGCTCAGAAAAACGATGCATAGAAGCTAAAAAAGAAATGAAAGAGCTAGAATAACAAGAATAAGCAAAATCTGGTTGCTTAGTAGACTTACGAGAACGTGTAGAGTGACGAAAAGGAGGAGGAGGAGGAAGATGAGCCTCAGTCTTAGAAGGTGCTTAGGCAGCCGTAGGAGGAGAGGGATTAATGTAGTATCAAGAGCCAGAGTATCAGAATCTGTTGAGCTATCAATGGGAACTTTATAAGAAACATTATCTGAAACTGGAGAAGGACTATCAATTTGTGGGACTGTGTCAGTGTCAAGAGTGAAAGGATCAATATTTATGATATCAGACTTGATCGCATTATAAGAACTAGTAGGAATATCAAAGAATGGAATATGTTCAAGAAACACAACATGACGAGAAACATATAATTTTTTACTAACTTGATCAAAAACACAATATCCTTTTTAACATGCACCATAACCTAAAAAGACGTACATAACAAGTCACGATGACAATTTACAACACTCGACATGAGGACGAATGACAAAATAGGTGGAACCAAAAACACATAAGGAAAAATAATCATGAGCATTTCTGTTCAACTTTTCAAACTATGACAGACTTAAATTGTGAGAGGTTGGAATCCTATTAATCAAATAAGCAGCAATAAGAATTGCTTCTCCCTAAAATTCACTAGGAACATTAGTAGATAATAAAAGAGAACGAGCAATTTCAACAAGATGCCTATGTTTCCTTTGGGTAATACCATTTTGTTCTGAAGTATCTATATAAGAAGTTTGGTGAACTATTCCATCGAAAGCAAGTAAATTAAAAAAATCATTAGAAATATATTTTCCTCCCAAATCATAATGAAAACACTTTATAACAGCCGTATATTGAGTTTTTATAAGAGATTGGAAAGTATTGAAAATAGTAAGAAAATCATAACGACGTTTTATAAGATAAACCTAATAATATCGAGTGCAGTCATCAATAAACAAAACATAATATCACGACCCCTCTTTGTGAGCATAGGAGAAGGTCCCCACACATCAGAATGAACAAGATCAAATAGTATAAGAGAAAAAGAAATATCTTTACTAAATGGTAAAGCAGAAAATTTTGTCAGTTTACAAGCACTACATTCAGAAATATCATGAGATTTTAAATTACCTAATGCTCCTGTAGAAGATAAAAACTATAAATGAGACGCTGAAACATGACCAAGACGAGAATGCCATAAATAAAAATCAGAACATGAACGACTCAAATGAAAATATGACAAGTCCACACTGGAAGTTGCAACTTCTGGTACTTTGAGTTCATCCAAAACATAGAGTCCCCCTTGCCTACAGCCTTTCCCAATCAGTTTCTGAGATTGCAGATCCTACACGGAGCAAGTGGAAGAAGAAAAAGAGACTAAGTATCATGACTTATATAATTGACTAACAGAGACAAGATTTAAAGTAAGACTAAGAATGTGATAAATAATAAAAAGAGACATATAAGGTGTGACAATCGAACCAACACCTATTAATGACATAAGAATATCATCAGCAGTCATAACTAACACAGATGAATTAGGAGAGAAATAAATAAAAGATGATAGATTAGGGGACATATGAAGAGAAGCTCCAGAATCTAAGATCCACAAGGAGGAAGATATACTTGAATAACTAGAGGATGACAAACCTATATGAGAGAAGACAAACTTAACTTGTGGCTGTGTGGTAAGAAATTTATGAAACTGCTCGAATATAAATGGATCTTATGACAATGCAGCCATTGCAGGATTTGGTTGAGGTGGTCTGTATGTTCACTGCCGATTATCAAATTTCGATGAAGAGACAATAATCACCAAGAAAAAAAGAATAATACTACGATGTGAAATCAAACCCAGAAACAATCAAGACATGCAGAAGTGAACAAATAGAAGCAGAGATCGATTGTACAGGTGATCTGGGAAAAACGACACTACAAACGGGTGGTAATGTATGGACAGCGGTGGATTGCGGTTGTATAGACGTGTACGGACAAATCAACGAGGAATTCAATTAGTAAAAACTTTTGCAAAAAATAAACGTCCTTCAACAAGATTAATCATAAGATGATGGCTCTGATACCATGTTGAAAACCAAAAAATAGTTTGGCAACAAGAAAAAGCTAGTGTTTTTTATTCCAATTAATGAATCAAAATAATACATCAAAAGAGGTTTATATAGACTAACTTGAAAAATATATATAAAAAATAATAATAATCTACCCTTAATTGTTGAAAAGAATGAAACCAATAATAATAGAAAACAAGTAATAAATAAATATAAAACTATTATCTAACACAACTATCATTATGCACAGTATAAATTGTTAATTTTTTTAGCTAGGTTAGTTATATTGTTTCACATGTTGAAGTTCAACTAAAATTAACAGGTTGAATTAGTATATTTACTTATATATTTTCACAATAAACAAGTTCTTCGTTTAGAGACATTAATAATCATACTTATTAATTTTAGATGAAATTTTTGCAAAAATATATAAATATATAATAAATCACATAATAGAATACTACCAATAAGAAAGAGAGAATCAGATAAAGCTTTCAAATCAACTTGCCAAAAGCTTCAGCGAAAACCCAGTTTTTAACATATAATTTAGAACCGTCGATAAAATAGAACTAATAAGTGGAATTTGGCTCCAGATTTTATTCACAATCTAATAAAAGAAATGTTTTTCAAGCTCAAATTATTACTTGAGACGCTTTTAGCATTCTTTACATGGGATAATCATGCCCTTTTTATTTTCTTCCATTGAATTTTCTGGATATTAAATTTTAACGGGGCCTCTTTTTTTAAAAGAGTAGATCTTTCGCATCCTCTTGATTTCCAATTGCTGTTTTGCTTTTGATGTCCTCGTGTTTTTTATTTTCCCATTCGGGATTGACTTTTGTGGAATTAATCTCTTTTGTAATTTTTATTTAAAAAATGTTTGAGATGGGCAGATGTGTAAAGGGTGATGCCGACTAATTAGAAGAAAATAAATATAAAAAGTCAAAGTGATGACAAAGGCCAAATGTCCATTTCGTGGACCCCATGCATGAAATTAATGAAGTGGCAGCATGTAACTCTTGTCAACTTTTGGATCCAAGATATTTCTATTTAATTCAACTTTAAGTTTAAAGTTTACGCTTCATTTAGACGTCCCATTCAATTTAAAATAGATGTATTTTAAAATGTATTTAGATGTTCATTTTAATCATTTTAATTAAATAAATGTGTATTTATATTTTTTATATTTGAATAGTTATTCTAATAATATTGGAGAAAGAGATAGTTTGTGATGTGATTAGTAAAAAGAGATAGAAAAGAAAATTGATAAATTTAAAATGAGAAATTATACTATTTAAATAGAGGTGTATTTAAATATAATATTATACAAAAACTAAATGCACCTTATATTGTATTGAAATTAAAGGGTGATCCAAATAATGTATAATTGTATGTTTAAAAAAAGAAAATGAAAAAAAAAAAAAAGAACATTTACAGGTTATTGTTGTCAAATTTTTAGTTTGTACTCTTATTCGTGGACTTTGAGTTGTTGGAAAGGTCATAATCAAGATCATAGTTACCTTAAGAGCTCTATCTTGACGCCTTGTTTTAAATGTGTGTTTCAAATTTTTTCTATAATTCTTTTATCAAAAAAATTTAAATTTACTATTTGAATTGTGAGTTTAAATTTATGAACCAACCGTGTCTAATTAATTAAATATATAGACTTGAAATGACATTTTGTGGAACACTTTAAAAGTTTAAAACTTTCTTATTTCAAATCAAAATGAGATATTTATTATATCTAAATATTCACAACGTCGAGAGTAGTGCACTTAAGATTTTTAGGTTATTTTAAAATTATAGTTTATTTTTAATTTATATTTTAATCATTTTTTATTATTCACTCTTTTATTAATCAAAGAAGAAAAAAACTCCAAATTTCTAACTCTAATGGCTGTTCCAAACATGCCCTTAATTCTCGGCTAACTCTTTGAAAGTTGATCAATGCACAAGGAGCCAAATCCGGACAATAAAATGGTTGCGGAAATATATATAACACACACCCCCGACAACAATAGTAAAGAGCTCGCAGCTTTGCCTAATAATAATCAAAATCCGAGGACATTAATTGACCAAATCAAAGTTTATTAATATTTTATAATTGACTATTGGTCCTCGTACTAGGTCGCGGATATTAAATTTGGTTTAACGTCTTTCAAGAAGCGCGACCAGGCCGGCCTCTCACATGGTGGGGCTCAAAGTCGTTTGAGGTTTCGACAGCCTGCAACAGTGCAGCTAATTTAGTACTGTGTACAAAATATATATTTCCTATATATTTATAAGGCAGCACTACGGTAGAGACCCTTTTAGGGTCTCTATCGGTAAAGTCTTTTTTTTAAGCCGTTAAAATTTAATTAAATGATTGAAATATTATTGGTGTACTATACTTATCATATATCTTACCTTATATTACCCTTCTCACCCCTAAGTTTCTCCGTCGTCAGTGACCTTTTCGCCTCCAGTGACCCACCTACGGCCCTGTCCACCACCGGCCCTTGGTACCACCCCCCCCAGCCCTCCCCTGCTGGCCCCCCAGCCCCAGGTCTCCCCTCCTCCGCACCTCCACCCCAGGCCCCCCTTCCCCTCCCACCACACCCACCCTCCCCCCCCCCCGACGAGGACCCCCCCACCCCCCTCTCTCTCTTCATGGCCTGCCCCCACCCCCCCCCCCCCCAACCCTCCCACACCCCCAACGTGAGAAGAGAGAGAGTGGGGGATGGGGGCTCCTCGTCAGGGGTGGGGGGAGGGGACGGGGGCCAGGAGAGAAGGGAAGAGAGAGATAGGGGTTGAGGGGGGGGCGCCAGAGGGGGGATTAGGGAAAGGCCAGGGGAGCGGGGCCTAGGGTGGGGGTACCGGGGGAGGGGGGACCTGGGGTGGGGGGGGGGGTGCCAAGGCTCCTGTATGGGAGGGCTGGGGGGTGGTACCAGGGGCCAGGGCTTGGTGGGGGGTAGCCGGAGGGGTCGCCGCGGAGGGAAGGTCACCGACGTCGGGGGGGTCACCGGCAACAGAGAAGACTTGGGGGTGAGATGGGTAATATGATGTGAGGTGTATGATAAGTATGATACACTAATAATATTTCAACCGTTCGATTAAATCTCAACGGTTTAAAAAAGAGCTCTACCAATAGTTATTCTAGGAGAGATTCGATCACAGCCTCTCCCATATCTATATCTTTCATCATTTTTTAGGTTTTCTTGTCAACATATTGTGAGTATGCATGTTTTTGTTTTCACCATTTGTCCATATCAAAAGATGGGAACCACCGAATAACCATATGGAGTGATAATTTGTTTGCTCTCTTTATTACAGATATCTTGGATTCAAATCATTACCGTCGTGATAGTTGGGATATATATGCAATCTATTTCAAAAGAAATCATGACTCTCCTCCTTCAAAAGTTATCTGGATTCACTATCCTCTATCTTGAAACTTTTTTTTATTTAAAAAAAAAAAAAGAAAAGAAACCTGTCATGTATTTGATAAGAGGAATGGAAAATAGAAAATAATGAAGAATAAAATATTTAAGTGAAAAAATGAAAGAAAATTGTGCAAATGAAAGAGAAGAAAAGAAAATGTTAATCAAATTTAGTGTATTTTACAATTATATGGTTACATAAAATAAAAAGATTAATAGAGATTGAGAACAAAATGCGTTGTGTTATTCTATTTGGATCTTTGTAATTGTTTGAATGCTATCTATATTTTCCTTTTTGAAAGAAAAAATTTTGTTCGGAGTTTGCATCTGTTTTAAACGAGAACGTAAAATATATGCATGCAAAAGTGGTAGTGTAACATTTTCACTTGTCAATAGATCGAATATTCACAAAGCGTGTGTGTGTATAGCCTCTATATATATATTTATATATAGGTTGATTTCGTTATATTTTTGCTTGACTTGCGTGTAGCAACTACTGTTCGAATCCTTATGTCCCATCGAACATGTGACTTTCGGATCTATATCCTCTATCTAATTTTTAATGATCAAAATGATATATAATCAATAATATTACGTCAAGTCATGTTAAAAAATATAAATACTTTAAATTGATTTTTTTACTTTAAGTTAAAAATTAACTTCTTTTAACGACGTATTAAAATATAATTGATTAGACATCATTGGACTGAGAATGTTGATTCGTGATATTTTTCATATTTTTTTAATGTTTTCATCACGTGCACGTAGTGAATCGAGATAAATAAATTGTAATGACAATATTTATCCAAACAAACACGAAAGGAAGTCTCGGGCGGGAGCGAGTTGGTCGAGTCAAAACCGACGGCTCTTTTTTTACGTACACGGACAGATATTACTAACAATTAAACAAGAAGTTCCAAAATTACAAGAAAAATAAAATAAATTATTGTATATTTTATCTACGAGTAAGTCACTGAAAGCCAATGGTTTTCTAATATTCCTTATTGTTGCCAGCTGGGATCCTCCAATGATATGTTGGCTTTTTTTTTTTTTTTGTTCCTTTTTTTTTTTAATTTTGGGCAAAGATTCTGGACTCATTTGACATTTCTAGCTAATAAAAAAAAAATTGCATTAATTTTTTGGGAGAATGAGTGATTTAGCATAATGGATTACATGATTTTAAAATAATAGCAGGAATGAAAATATTATAACCAAATGGCATAAGTAGCTTAAAATAGAAAGATGAAAACTCAAAAATACCCTTGAATGGAAACCCTCAAATCAACCAACCTCCTATCCTCTCTCTACCTCTGCAGACCGTCGCCGACAGTCAACATCATCATCGACTGGAATCCACCACCATAGTCGCTGGCATCGTTTCTTCGTTATCGCTATCACCGACGACGGCTCAGCTCCATCACCAGAAGCTTTGACATGTTGCCCGGAAACTTCATGATCTCCGTCGGATCGTCCGTGTAACTCGATCTCCTGAGGATCCTCTCCAGCTTCCTCCTCTCAATTTTCCTCTTGGTCTTCTCCATCGTTGGACCAAGATTTGCGCAAACCCTCCGGCGAGCATCCTTGCGGCTCCGTCTTTGCATTTTCTCCTCTCGCTGCCGTCCTTGTGATTTCGCGTAGCCCAACTTCGATAACGCTCAGAAAACAGCGTCGCCCAAATCTTGTAGGACGGACAGCTTCTCTGACGACGGCGAGACAGTAAACAACATGGTTTGGCTTTGGAAATTATGCGAATCAGGGGTATAATTTTGTAATTTTAAAAATTTTAGGCTTTTTTTAACAAAACGATAATTGTTTTATAATTGGAATTAAAAATAATTTCTCTCTTTATTGAATTTAGTAAATAAGTTATATACTAATATTTACACAGTATATTCCTAATATTTACCGATAAATAGTAAAATTTTTACCTAATTTGAAGATAGCATATCCAATATTTAGTTGGTAATTCTATTTTATTTAACTCAGTAAATCTAAATATTAACATATAATAAATAGATTTATCGAATAAAATAAAATCAATTTATTAAGTAAGATAAAAATTAGTAAATCCAATAATTTTATCGGTAAATCTTGTAAAAAAAAAAAAAAAAGACAATACACATATTATTTACTAATAAACATGAGTGATGTTTACTTGATTTGAAAATAGTAAATCCAATATTTACTTGGTAATCCATTTTATTTAACTCAGTAAATCCAAATATTAACGGCTAAATAAAGAGATTTACCAAGTAAAATAAAATCAATTTACTAAGTAAGATAAAAATTAGTAAATCCAATAATTTATCCGTAAATCTTGTAATAAAAGGTAATAAATATATTATTTACTACTAAATAGTGACGTTAACTTGATTTGAAAATAGTAAATCCAATATTTACTTGGTAATCCATTTTATTTAACTCAATAAATCCAAATATTTATGGGTAAATAATTGGATTTATTTAGTAAAATAAAATGGATTTATTAAGTAAGATAATTACAAATCAGTAAATCAAATTATTTACCCATAAATCTTGTAATAAAAGGCACTAAACATATTATTTACTAGTAAACAATGATGTTTACTTGATTTGAAAATAGTAAATCCAATATTTACTAGGTAATCCATATTATTTTACTAAATAAATCCATTTATTTAGCCGTAAATAAATGGATTTACTAAGTAAGATAATTAGAAATTAGTAAATTCAATTATTTACACGTAAATCTTATAATAAAAGACAACAAACATATTATTTACAAGTAAACATTGATGTTGACTTGATCTAAAAATAGTAAATTCAATCTTTTCAGGCAAATAAATGGATGCACTGAGTAACAAAAAAATGGATTTACTAGTTAAAATCAATAAGATGGATAAAAATCAGTAAATTCAATTATTTAACGATAAATCTTTAAATTATTTCGTAAATGTCAATATTTCCAAAGTAAAACTCATATTTCCATACAAACAATTGTAAATTCATTTACAATCTGGTGGAATCAATATTAACTAGGCATGATCTATAAGGTAAATTCGCATATTCACCCTTCAATACGATATTTACTTTGTTATCAAATTTTCAATTTACATGGTAAATATATTCTCTACGTAAATTCAATATTTACGAATAAATATTTAACTTGTTTTTTAGATTAATGGCCCGTTTGGTATTACATCTTAGACTCACATTTTTCATCTCAGTTTTTGTCTTTTTCTGAAAAGTCAACAAAAACTATAATTAGTTTTTTAAAAGTCAACCAACTCAAACTTAAAAATTTTAAGTCAAACCGTTTCACCAAACGGACCCTAAATATTTTCATCAAATTATTCACAATTTAGAAATACCAACATTATTTGTTCCAAATAAAAAAAATAAAATATTTTTTATACAAAAATGCATATAAACCCCAAAAATCTCAAAAAACCCCAAATCAGCCCCAAATTTCCAAAACCTAACCTAAATACCCAAATCCCGCCGGCCCACCGTCACCACCAACTAAGCAAGACCGACTAACACAACACCCACCAATGGGAGGAGGGCAGCCACCAACCTCGAAGAAGTACCTACAAAAGGAAAAAAAAAATCCAATAATGATTTGCAAAACGAAAACAACAACCTCAACATAGTTGCTCTTCATTACTCGAGTCGGATCTCGAACGTTGCCAGCGACGGAGAAAGAGGAAATAGATGACAAATTCCGCCATCGTGTGCAACAAAACAATGGCAAATCAACAACACCAAATAGCGAAAAGTGTGCAACAAAACGACAGCGACATAGCAACCCTGGCTATAATCACACTCTCCCGACGGTAATACGTGGCAGTAGGGGTGACAATTCGTGTCACGTGTCGGATTTGTGTCATGTTAGATCCGTTTTAAATTTTTTCTTCCCCAACCCGAACATGACCCGTAACACGAAAACGACTCGAAACTGCAACATAAACCCGTAACGGGTTGACATGACACGAACCGAACTTGAACCGCAACACGAAATTGACCCGTGACATGAAATTGACACGCAACACGAAATTAACCCGCAACACGAAATTAACACAAAATTCAGGTTGGAACCGGGTCATATTCGGGTTGGACTCGAAAATGACATGAATTGACACGACATTTGATCCGAAATTGACACAAAAAAAGGTCATCTTCGGGTTCTATGGGTCCAACCTGAACACGACCCGTTTTTTCTCGTGTCAAATTCGGATGACCCGAATTTGACCCGCATCTTATTTTTCCCAACTCGAATCCGCGAAATTCGTGTCGTTTTCAAGTCGTGTCATTGTGTCGCGATTCGTATTGTCACCCCTACGCGACAGCATGATTTAACAAGAGAGGAAAGAGGAGAGAGCAGGAAAGAGAGAGAGGAGAGAGAGATGATTTATGTGGGAGAGATATCTGGATCTAAACAAGAAGGGTAAAGTTGGAAAACAATAATTAATTTTAAAAGGCATAATTAAAATATGTTTTATTTTATTATGTTTTCAAGAAAAAAAAAAAAAACTACCATATATAAATGACTTATGTTATTTAGTACAATTTTCCTTATTTTTGGTAAATAAAATTGCAGTATTTGTACTCTAGCTTCTATAACGCGGAAATAGATGCCCTTTTTATGACAAGTTGATGATAAAAGTTCAATATTCAATTAGCCGCCTATCCAAAAAAAAAAAAAAAGGAATGGCCGAAATTAATTGAGCATTTCCTTTTAAAATACATATGTGATGCTATTTATGTCATATATTATAAGTTTTTTTTTCTTTTAATGTCTCCAAAACTCATCTTACAGAAATTTTCTTTTAGAATATGCAAAATATTTATAAAATCATTATAGCGAAAATAATATTTAATTTACAAATTCATAACAACCATTTAAAAAAAAAGTGTGTAACTGATCTAAGATTATTTTTTTCATTAAACATCTCCAAAACTATTATTTTACAGAGATTTGTTTTTAGAAGAATCAAAGTATATACAAATCATTGTAGCGAAAATAATATTTAATATAAAAATTCAAAACTTTAATTTTTTTAACAATGTCTTACAACGTAATGTAGAAATAATTTATCTGATTATACTAAAAGATGCAATGTTTAAAATCTTTTCACTTTTAAGTAAAGAAAATAGATAAAAGAAAAAAGAAAAAAGTGCTATAGCAGATTGTAACCTTTCAAATTGTATTTTTTGAAGAAGGCATAGACTATAGTATTACATACATATCTAGTACTCGGTTTCAAAAAAATATATATTCATATCATTATTTATTTATCAAAAAAGTCAGAATGCGACAAAATGTGAAAAGTCTTCGCATCTATTCGATTCCAATAAATTATAATAACATTCAACTCCTATCCAAAAATTGAATGCCGTCAAGCAAATAACATCCAGTCATTAATGGAAGTGGTTTTTTTTTTTTTAAGCAAATTGTCTGTACATTAAATTATCCTATTTTATTACCAATAAAGCATTTCAACTTTTTTTTTTTAAGGGATAAGATCACATCATTTCAACTTCTGATAAATTATAATATCTGAAGTCCGTAAATTTTTCACTAAATTTTGGACCGAGTTAATTACTCTGATAACTAAAGAACGGAAAATAAAATGACAACACATCGTAGTCTTATAATGATCGAAGTTTTGAAATGGATTTTATTATCAATAATTGAATGTCTGCTCAGAAAGAGATAAAATTGTCATTTCAGATTTTTTTGAAAAAATAATTAGCGGAGCTTGATATTTTGAGAAGAACACTGAACAAAGAATGTAAAGAGAATTAAATCTCTTACAAACCTAAGGCTCGTAAAGTAAAGAGTTTTAAATTGAGAAAATTTTAGCGATTTCTCTTTGATTGTTTCTTTCTTGTGTTGTTTGATTTTGATTGTTTTTCAGTTTTAAAATTGTTTTTTTTTTTTTTTGTTCTAGGTTTGTAATAACCTTTAATTTATATACTACGTATAAATTTTGCTTATTTCAAAAATGTCATAAATCGGTAATTTAGTAATCATAGGCGTAATTTAATAATAATTCACATATAATTACATAATTAGAGTTCAAATCTCCTATCTGCTCCCTATTAACAAACCATCTTAAATTAAATTTTATATTTGAATTGATAATCTAAATGGAATGTGTGCATTGTTGGGGTTGGGGAGAGGGGGGACGGTGAAGAAGTATGACATGCATTTCAAAAAAGTGAAAAATGGATTTAGATTTGAAAAAACTGAATTATGGGATTTAAGGCAATATGCAAAATATACACTTATATTCTGTTTGGAATACCTATCATATTTGGTATTGAATTCAAATATAATGTATATATTATAATATGTGTTTAGATGACTTCTTAAATCATTGAATTCAAATATAATGTGTTTTTCGATTTTTTACATTTGAATAATTCAAGTTGAATTTTTACCTTATAAAATATGTTTGGATCCCCACTTTTTGTATTGTGTATTGTGTATTGACATAGAAAATTGTGAAAGGAAAATAATGACAATTACTTCAAATTTGGAAACAAACACAATTGACCAGTTATAAAATATGTTTATAATTTTATTGCTTTTGCCCTCCACTAAAATTAAAAATTCTCACATAGTTCTCAGTAAAATTTGTTTTATCTTGAAAAAAAATTTTGGTGTACGCCCCCACAGGAATATACTTTTGGCTCTACCCTTGATTGCATGCAACATGGCAATGACCTCGCTGCCAATGATAAGGAATTTGCATTCCATTTTTTCGTCTGTTTATTGTCGTTTTTCTATTGTGGATCATTTTCCTTCCTAGTCTAGTGCCAATCAAACAATAGTGCAAATGACTAGAAGATAACAATTAAGTTCATTTCTTCGTAGGATCCACAATATTCTTAGTCAAAAAGGAAAATAATAAAAAATAAACACCGGTCGACTTTTTAAATTATGCATAGTATGTTATCGATAACACATGTTTTTAAATGTTAAACTAATCAAATTCACTATAAAAATAATATGTAAAACCAATAAATTTTAATAGAGATCTGACGATCTAGAAATAACTATATCGATATGATATAATTTTGTACTCGATCATAAAAATTGTCTATATTTGATAATTTTTAAATATGATCTAAAAATAGAGTCATATCAATAGGGTCTATTTTATACTCTATTTAAGTGGAAAATAAGAGATAGTTGTGAAGTTGGGTTGATAGAGGGGCGAACATGTTGGAGGAGTGAAAAATGCATAATTGTGGATGTGGGCATAAATATAACGAGAAATGACTAGTCCTTATGATATATGATGATCCTTCGCAATCAAATACACACTGTAACTTGTAATGGACACACAGCACTTGTTAGGATAGTTGACCGCTCAATCACATTGGTGATGCTTGTGATCCAACGTTAATACCCGAATTAATATTAATACGTTATGGTCAAAACACATTTAATTCAGTAATTAATTGCAACTATTTAAAAAAGAATTATTGTTCAGATTAACACGGAACACAAACATCAACGCAAAAAATGAAATAATTCTGTGATATAAAAAAAACACAACGTTGAAAAAAATATAACCGTCGATTATGATCGATTGTCTGATAAAACTCAGTGATAAGGATATATTTTCGCTATTATATCATAACAACTATTGAGGGAAAAAAAAACGATCCTTCCATAAAAAAAAAAAAAAAAGGTTAATAGAGACAAATCAATTTATTATGCCTGCAGCCCAAGTGGACCAAATCAATAATATTGGTCAACACCCATCTCAATAATTTTTATTTTTTTTTCCGTGTTTGTTTTAATTATAAGGCAAACAGATCGGTACATCAGTATTTACACTTTATATATAGAAACCCTTTCCTTTTCACCGGTTAAACTGACACTTAGGATGTATTCCTCATGTTATATATATATATATATATATATATGTGTGTGATTCATGTACAAGCATTTCACATATAGAGATCACAAAATAGTTTGTGATAATGGCACCACCGTCGAAACCCCACGTAATGATCTTCCCTTTCATGGCTCATGGGCACACTCTTCCACTTCTAGACCTCTCCAAAGCCCTGACTTCACAAAACATCAAAGTGACCATCGTCACAACACCATCAAACGCCAAATCAATCCTCAAAACCATACCAAACAACACTATTCACTCCAACAACATCCATTTATCGGAGCTTCCCTTTCCGACGAACGTAAACGGCATCCCAAACGGCTGCGAAAACACCTCCCAACTTCCCTCCATGGATCTCCACCCCGCTTTCGTCCTCGCCACCAAACACCTCAAAACCCCCTTTGCACAACTCTTGCAACGCATGAAAGAGTCCCGAGACCTTCCTCTTTGTGTCATCTCCGACTTCTTCTTGGGCTTCACCCTCAAGGTCTGCGAAGATTTCGGCATCCCAAGGCTTGTCTTCCATGGCATGGGGGCTTTGTCCATGGCCATATGTAAAGCCTCCTGGGTTCACAAACCCCGACTGACCGCGAAGTCGATTTCCGACCCCATAGACTTGCCCGGTGTCAAGCTTCCTTTCGTTCTGACGGTTTCGGATCTGCCTGATGATGTCAACAATTCCTCAGATGTCGACAATCCGACGTCTAGGTTGTTGGAAGAGATCGGGGCAGCCGACGTTAACAGCTGGGGTGTTATTGTCAACACCTTTGTTGATCTCGAAATGGGTCAAGTTTCGGCTTTTGAGTCTTTCTACAGAGAAGGAGCTAGAGCTTGGTGTGTAGGCCCTCTTAATTTGTACGATGAGGTTCATCACGTCCAAAACCAATCGTCCGATTATGCGATGAAGTGGCTTGATGATCATGACCAGTTATCGAGATCCGCATCGGTGATATACGTGTCGTTTGGGACTCAGGCTAACGTGTCTGATGCTCAGCTGGATGAGGTGGCTTATGGACTGGAGGAGTCAGGGGTGTCCTTCATTTGGGTGGTGAGATCCAACACCTGGACCCCACCAAATGACATAAAAGAGATGATAAACGACAAGGGTCTAATCGTGTCTGGTTGGGCCGATCAACGACGGATACTGTCGCATAATTTGATCGGAGGGTTTCTCAGCCACTGCGGGTGGAACTCGGTTCTTGAGAGTATATCCGCCGGGGTGCCGATCTTAGCGTGGCCGATGATCGCCGAGCAGACGTTGAACGCAAAGCTCGTCGTTGAAGGGCTAGGAGCCGGGATTAGGGTTAGGAAAACGAGTGGTATGGGGTCGGAAAACATTGTCGTTTCGAGGCAGGCGATCTGTAAAAGGGTGAGGGAGTTGATGGGGTCAGGGGAGAAGGGAAAGAGGGTTAGAGAGAGAGCAAAGTCCTTAGGAGCGGTTGCCAAAAGATCGGTTGAAGAAGGTGGTTCTTCGTTCCAAACACTACATGAACTCATACAAAAACTACATGGATGAGGCCCCGCGTAGAAAATTTTTTGGAGACATTAATGATATTAAATATCGCAACTAATAAAGCCTAAGTCGTATCGTGGTTTTATTATGGGATCTATTATTATGATGTTAAACGCCTTCGGTTTTTTTTTTCCCTTCCTTGTCTCATATTCTTTATGAATCTCTGTTTCTATGGATTAGAAACGGTAAATTATCAGTTTGACCAGTTAGGAAAACTCTTTTAACTTTTACAAGGAAAAGGAATTATGCACTCGATCGGGAATAATAGTATATTGGTGTAAGATTGTGTGAAGCTTGTATGTTTTTATGTGAGTAGCATTGTGTGATTTGGGAAATTATTTGTATTGCTAAGTAAAATAATTAGTAGCATATCCGTGGATGATTTTCACTTATTAAGTAAATAAATATCCTTCAAACCGGAAAAAAAACAAAAAGGGAAATAACTCTCAAATTTTTATTTTTATTTTTTTGAAAGTAAAATATCTCATAACTAATATCAATAACTCTCAAATTTCAAATATAAAAAGCTCATGTATCTAAAGTTTAAACCTCTCTTTTCTTTCTAGAAGGAAAAAAAAAAGAAAAAAAAATATTTTCTTATCTATTACGTAGATATAAGAGTTCATACCTAAAATATATTTAAAATATAATGGATCAGCTTTGGACGTCGAATTACAACAAATAAATGCGTGCACTCAAAAGGTCAACAAAAGCTTATAAATGATCAAATAAATACACTTTTATTCAAATCTAAATTTGCCAAGTATTCAATCACTAATTGGAGCAATAAATACGAAGACATTTTATTTTCCTTGTCCCATATATGTATAATGTAATGCCTGTATGTTCGCTCTCTCTTCATTGATGAGTATAGTTAATATAATTAATTATTTGGTCAAAGTTTAATTTATATAATTATTAATAAGATTGTGGAGTCATCGGGTCAAAGTGAAAACCTGTAATTGCCAAAATTATGGCAAATTACACCGTCTCAACCATCGGTTTTTTAAAACCAGGGAAATTGTTAAATAGATCGGTTTGATTTTCAATCTAAACAGTTCAATTCAATTCATTGTTTTATTTATTTATTTATATATTTTAGTTGTTGGTTTGTTTGTTGTTATATAAATGAGGCATCTTGCTTGGTTACTAGTTGATACAGTGTGAATGTTTATAAAAGACCTGCCAAAGATAATTATTAAAAATAACTTGCAGTCTTATGAAATTATGTCTTATATGATAACTTTTGCTTCATTTTTATTTTTATTTTTTTGTTTTACATTAATTTAAAGATATTAAACCAAAAACACAATTAATTAAAGGATTCTTCTATTTAATTAAGCAGAGAGTTTCCAAAGTTGACTAATTTTCCAACAGCTTGCAAGTTGAAATTGATGAAAGCTGCCGCCTGACAGCTTTGTCCACCTTGACGTCCAGAATATTTGTCCTTGCCCTCGTGTGTAGCTGACTTTTCGCTGGTTGGATAACAAAACTACATATATCTAGCCTAAATTTTTGTAAATACAGCTTAATAATTATCAATTATTTCACATTTGACTAACATATACATAAAATCTCACTCCCACGTTCAATGTAACCAACAAATTAATTTGTATATAGCAACGCAATATTCGGATGAGATTATAATAAGTTCATGTTTGCCATACACATATTATTTGGTCATCAAATATTAATTACTTGTTTAAAACTATTTCTTATTATATATTACAGGGGTTTTTTAAAAATATCTATAACAGAATTGTCCTTGTTTAATTGCTACCGATCAAAGGAGTACACTGTTGAGAAAAACTTTAATTAACTATCATCCAATTCTAAATCTTATATTAAATCATCAAGAGAAATTAATCAGAAACGTACATGAATCTATGAAGACAAATTAGAGAAGGATATAGTCTTCTATAATCCAATCTCCTTAGATTCTTAAGATACTCTATAGATTCTTTCTCTTATTGAGGAAGGAGTAGAAGAGCAAATATTACGTATTATATTTGAATTAGGAATCACAACCCTTGTAATGACATTTATTTACTAACTTAAATTAAATTTTCATCAACCTTAATTTAATTAATATTGGGTTTCTACATATTAAAACACATACCAAATATATATTTCTAGAGCCCAACTAATAGATCACTTATTTAATCATATCAAATTAGATAGTTTATAATATAATTGTCATTTAATATGTGAGCTCATAATTAAAAATTAATAAAATCCCTAACATACACTTGTTGAAGCTAATCAAATTATTAGATGAATTATTAATGAGACGGTCACTTGACTCCTCAGTTTGCAAGCATGAAATTGCCGGCCTCACATGGTGTGGCTCAGAATTAGAGGCCACAGCCAGATTCAGTGTAAAGTATATAGACATAGGTTAACATACAATATTTGTATGAATGTATTATTTTTTTTATCAGGTAATCCAATTAAAGTTGAAGATCAAGTTTGTTTCACATGATTATCCTATTATATTAATTAGTTATTAGCCGTCACGGTCTTCGGGATTTTTGGTAACCGAATTCAACCATGTGGTGTCGAGACTTTTGGTACGTTTAGAATAAATATTTGAGATAAAATTTTTATATTAGAATTGATTAATTTTTTAAAAATTAATTATAATTTTATTGATTTTTTGAAAAAAATAAACTAATATGAAATATTTAAGTCCACCCGCTCTTGTGCACATCCATCCTGATTTATTATTCCATCGGGCTCTTGCCCAAGTATTGCATAAAAAATTAATTAAAATGCATCTAAACCAGAACAAAGAAAGTTTAATTAAAAGTAATTTTGTTGTCGGTGCGAATTAGCCATTGAAATGAAAGCCAGTGTTTTCCAAACTGTCACGTCTGGGCCTTGACCAAATGATTTTGGAAGTACTCGTTTTTTTTTTTTTTTTTTTTTTAAATCAATTTCAAAATGTGAGTATCTTTCTGGATTGATATTTGTGAGAGGGGGGAAAAAAAAGTACGTTACAGATTTAGAAATAATAAAAAATTTTGAGTTGAGTGTATTTTTTAAAATGGATTGGATTCATAACTATGTGTCAAATAAGAGCCAAGCATCCCCGTGCCTAACCAAGGCTATCATGCCTTCATGCTTATCGCGTGCAGGAGCGAAGACAAGTGGGCACGAGTGGAGGTTGTAGCCTCTATTAAATTTTTTGTTATTTTAAATTTATCCTAACAATTTAATAATTTTTATAATTTGACCCCATTAAGAATAAAAGGTTTTCATATAGTTTATATTTTTCCCCACTAAAATAAAAAATTATCACATAATTCCCATTAAAATTAAGTTTAAGTTTATAATTTTACTATTTTACCCCCACTAACGTTAAATATTCTTACATAAACCCATTAAAATTAAAAATTCTCACATAGTCCTTACTGAAAGTTATTTTATCTTTTAAAAAAAAAATTAGTTTACACCCCCATTGGAATATACTTTTGGCTCTACCCTTGGTCCTGTGCACCATGGCAATGGCCTCGCTGCCAATGAACTCTTAACAATTTTGATAAAAAGTTCCACCATATTCGTCTGAGACTGAACCTGGAGCACTTGTAGAATCCATGGAGAAAAGAGTGTTTCTGATCTCCATACTCAGAAATAGCCATTAGCATCAAATTGTCTGCATCAGAAACGACTCTCAGGATTGTGGCATGACCGCACAAAAATCTTTAAGATTTCAAAAGTGGAAAAAAGTGTTGTATATATAACAATCAACAATACGCTGCTTAATTATGGTCATGTCAAGAATCAAGATATCTTAAATTTTCGTTGTAGGAGATATAGAACCTTTTGCCTTCTGAACTCTCAAAATGCATGATAATAAGCATTATAAGTCCCATCCCTATCTCTTAAAATTTTATTTGGATCCTAGCACTTTCTCGAGCTTGTTACGAGCAAAATCTTCATCACTTAATCTATATCAGAGTATCCCGAATTCTCGGTCTCCATCGAGCATTTTCAAGCTTTCCTTGGCAACATCAACACTGTTAAAAGTAATACAAAAATCAGAGTATCTAATCCTCGTATTTCAAACTAAGCATCTTGGTTACGCCCAAATGTGTACAAAAACAAGCGGTCGATTATAGCACAATTAGGACGGTCGATCCCACGAGAAGGTGATAAAAACAAACAAGAAAAGATTAGCGGAACAAAAGCGTTAGAGGAAAAAGTAATCAAAGAAAGAAGGAAAAGAAATATTTTTGTGATTTTTAAAACAATTTTTAAAACACCGTAATTTAGAAATGAAGAAAATTCAATAATTAAAAGGTGGTAAAGCATCGAGAATCCCCTATATGTTTCATGTACCTAATTGGATTTTGATTCATAAAATAACTCAATTGAAAGTTTCACATCCCAAACAATCAATCGGAAAAATAAAGATTTGAAAAACTTATGGATTAAAATTTATTTAAGTGAATAAAATTCTTATGTGAAGAACTAATAAAAATTATCTTATAAGAAATCCAAAAGCGACAATATACCATAAGCAATATTGCAGTAAAAGACTACTTATAAAATAATGCTATCAATATATTTTGTCATGCCACAATTCACATAAAAAGAGCTTGACTAGATTTATATAAGAGCTGACAATAAAATATATTGAAATGAGAAAGAAATAGGATAAAAGAGAAATTATTCACTCTAATGTATCAACTTTAGAAACCATCGGAGAATCAAAACCCAAATAAATTCACTACACATCTAGGATCATCTCTAGCCTCACCAAAGAACTCTAGCCTAGTTTGCAATTCATCTCACAAAGTTCTAACAAGAAAATATGAGATGAAAAATAAAACAATACTAAAAACTCAGCTAAAAATTAATGGAAAAACTATATCTTCGTCCTCTTGAGGAGCCCTCATTATATAGGCTCGAGTCCAACATGCTGGGGCGGATTTTTGGCCAACAAATCCGCTAACCAGGTGGTTAACTACGTGGAGATTCGCAGTAAACCAGCTGGATGCAAGGATCTGGCCTTGATTTTGTGCCACGGGCTTGGCTGAGAATTTGGCCCGAATTTGCGTGCAAGTGGAGGAGCAGATGGGACGCGCACGTGGGCTTGGGCGAGATTCTCGCGGGCTTGGTTTGCTGTTGACTGGGCGTGGAGGAGGCAGCTGCGCTTGGGCTGGGATTGCAGCTGGAGGGAGCAGCTGAAGGGCTGAGCTGGAATTTCGGCCCGTAGCTCGCACTGGGCCTGGTTTCTCGGGCTGGAGTTGACTTCGCGTGGAGGGAGGAGCATTTGGTGGGCTGCTGCACGCGTGGAGAAAAGAAGGAAAAAGGAAAAAGAAAGGAAAAATAAATAGGAAATAATCAAAATAATTAAAATAATAAATATTTCTAAAGTAAAATATTATGAATTAATATTACGAAAATCCTTATTTAAAATGTGATTTATTTAATAAATTATATAAATAAAAATATATTTTTGTGCATTTATCACAACCCCCAACCAGCTTATTGCTAGTCCCTAGCAATTCAAGCGTAAGAAAAAAATCAAGTCAACCTAAAAATTCAAATCAAAACCTGCAAAATCATCCAAGTACTCAATCAAAATATCAGCAAGAAATCAGAAAGTACTATCAAACTACTTCAGTCATTACTCCAGAGTTGTGTATGTGTGCACCAAACCGTATCCTTCTTACCACAATCCATAACACAAATAGCATCGAAAAATTCATCAAGAAAAAGTCTCAACTCCATTACCTCACGGGTGTTAGAAATGTTTTAGTGCAGAGGTTTTCACTCATGGAGTTGGAAAGAAATCACTCAACACTCAAATGAGAGAAGGCATTTTAAGGACAAGCTAATAAACAAATATTGATCAAATGATAGGCGACTCAAATACTCGGAACATTACACCACTTACATCATAAACTAGCTTTTGGGATTTCATTTGGATAAAATAGAAAATTACATAAACAAAGAGCCATACAAGCAACTCTCTCTCTTCTTCTTTTTTTTTTTTTTTTTTTTTTTTTTTTTTTTTTAGATAAACAAGAGACATCATGCTTAATGGAACAAGTATAGTAAGGAGTTCTTTTGACTGCTATGCAGCACCATATGAGATCAAACTACATGAATGATGTAAGGCTCTATTACAAAATATTAATTCTATCTAACCAAAAATCATCCTTCTATCAAAAGTACAAGTTAAGTAGTGGTGTTCCAAATAGTGATTATACCAATTCGAAAGATCAATAAAAGTTAAAAAAAGCTGTTTTCTCAACTCTCACAACTCACCAAAATAAAACACTTAAACTCGAGAATTTTTTCAACTAAATATGTTAACAACCATCTTACCACAAGGTTTAGCATGTGCACAAAAAGAACTCTGAAAATCATTTCTTAATAGTTGAGATAACAAAAACTGACTCAAACCGAACATTTTGAAATCACACTTAGGTAACTTTGTAAAAATTTTGATCCAAATTCTAAAATGACCGAAATTAAACTCACGCATGAATATGCTCACCACCCCCAACCAAAAATCAGACAGTGTCCTCAATGTCTAAAAAGATGTACAAATGTGAAGAAGACAGGGAAAGAGAACACCTGGTTGATGACGATAAGAACAGAGATGAGCAACCTGATCTGATTCTTCAAAACACACAGACAAATATAAAAGCACATAAAGACAAACTGAAAATAAAAGCACATAAAACACACATAAAAAGAGATAAACAAAACAAAAATATGATACAAAAAGAGTTGGAAGCAAACTACTTATAAACTGGGGCCGCAAGAATGATATCTTCAGCCTGGCTTACTCGTTCAATGTAGTGCTTCAATCTCTGACCATTGACTCTGAAAATTCTCCCATCGCTTGGGTCCTCGACTTCAACAGCACCATTGGGAAAGACTTGTTTCACCACAAATGGACCAGTCCACCGCGACCTTAACTTGCCTGGGTGGAGATGCAGACGGGAGTCATAAAGGTGCACCCTCTGATTTGGCTCGAAGTTCTTCCTCAAAATTTGCTTGTCATGAGCCACCTTCATTCTAGCCTTGTAGATCTTGGAGTTATTGTATGCATCATTTCTTAACTCCTCAATTTCCGACAGCTGGAGCTTGCGATGTATACCTGCAGCACTGAGATCAAAGTTAAGGGCTTTGACAGCCCAATAAGCCTTATGTTCAAGCTCTACAGGTAAATGACAGGCTTTTCCAAAGATAAGCCTGTAAGGAGACATCCCAAGGGTGGTTTTGTAAGCAGTGCGATATGCCCAAAGTGCGTCGGAAAGGCGCATGGACCAATCTTTGCGGTCGGGGTTTACCGTCTTTTCTAGGATATACTTGATCTCTCGATTTGCCAGCTCAGCTTGACCGTTTGTTTGGGGGTGATAAGCGGTTGAAACTTTGTGGATCACACCGTATTTGCGCATCAGGGCCTCGAAAGAACGATTGCAGAAATGTGTGCCTTGATCACTGATGATAGCGCGGGGTGTACCAAACCTAGATAACACATTCTCTTTCAAGAACTTCACAACTGTCGCATTATCATTGGTTCGACACGGCACGGCTTCTACCCATTTTGAAACGTAATCCACAGCGAGGAGAATGTAGAGGTAACCAAAAGAAGATGGAAAGGGTCCCATAAAATCTATTCCCCAACAATCAAATATCTCTATTACAATAATTGGGTTCAAAGGCATCATATGGCGACGGGACAAAGCACCTAACTTTTGGCACCTTAGACAAGAACGACAAAATTCATTAGTGTCTTTAAACAAAGTGGGCCAATAAAGACCACACTGTAAGATTTTTGCAGTAGTCTTCTTCACGGAGAAGTGACCACCACATGCATCATTATGGCAAAAGTGTAAAACATTATGAATTTCATCGTCAGGAATGCATCGCCTTATGATCTGGTCGGGGCAGTATTTGTAAAGGTACGGGTCATCCCAGTAGAAATTACGTACCTCGACCAAGAATTTACGCTTATCTTGAGCACTCCAATCAACAGGAAGTTCCCCAGTCACCAAGTAATTGACGATGTGAGCGTACCAGGGTAGCTTGGTGACAGCGAATAGATGTTCGTCGGGAAAATCATCTCGGATGGCAGGACCGTCGGCGGGGTCACTAAATTCGAGTCGAGAAAGATGGTCCGCCACAACGTTTTCGACTCCTTTCTTGTCCTTGATTTTGATGTCAAATTCCTGCAGCAAGAGGATCCACCTAATCAATCGCGCCTTGGCATCCTTTTTGGAAAGGAGATACTTAAGAGCTGCATGATCTGTGAAGACGGTGATGGGTGAACCAATCAGATATGCACGGAACTTGTCAAGTGCAAACACAACAGCGAGCAACTCTTTCTCAGTGGTTGAGTAGTTCAATTGAGCATTATTCAGAGTGCGGCTTGCTTAATACACTACAAAGAACTTCCCCTCTCTTCTTTGACCAATGACTGCCCCAACAGCATGGTTGCTTGCGTCACACATAATCTCAAATGGTAAGCTCCAATCCGGTGACTGAATAATGGGGGCAGTAGTCAACTTTACCACAAGCGTTCGAAAGGCATCCTCACACTCTTGTGTCCACTCAAAAATGGCATCTTTGGCTAGGAGATTACATAATGGACGAGAAATCACAGAAAAATTCTGTATGAACCTCCTATAGAAACCAGCATGCCCGAGAAATGACCGAACTTCTTTGACTGACTTGGGAGTGGGCAATTTAGAGATAAGTTCAATCTTAGACTGATCGACCTCAATCCCTTTCTCAGAAACAACATGCCCCAAGACTATGCCTGATGGTACCATGAAATGGCATTTCTCCCAGTTAAGCACGAGTCCTTTTTCTTCACATCTTGTCAGAACAGCTTCTAAGTTGAGAAGGCACAAGTCAAAGGAGTCGCCGAAAATGGTCAAGTCATCCATGAACACTTCCATACATTTCTCGACCATGTCGCTGAAAATGCTCGTCATGCACCTCTGAAAGGTGGCTGGTGCGTTACACAGTCCGAATGGCATACGCCGGAAGGCATAAGTACCAAAAGGACAGGTAAAAGTAGTCTTGTCTTGGTCCTCCAATGCAATCTCGATCTGATAATATCCGGAGTAGCCATCAAGAAAGCAGTAGAAAGGATGACCAGCCACACGTTCTAGGATTTGGTCGATGAACGGAAGCGGAAAATGATCCTTGCGGGTGGAAGCGTTCAGCTTTCGGTAGTCAATACACATGCGCCAACCCGTAACTGTCCTTGTGGGGACAAGAGCCCCTTTCTCGTTCTCTACCACTGTCACCCCTGATTTCTTGGGCACTACCTGAGTTGGACTAACCCACTTGCTATCGGCAACCGGATAGATGATACCTGCATCCAGAAGCTTCAAGACCTCATTCTTCACAACTTCTTTCATCGTTGGGTTTAGTCTCCTTTGGGGATCCCTTCGTGGAACAGCCCCGTCTTCCAAATTGATGTGATGGGAGCAAATTAAGGGGCTAATACCCTTAATGTCAGCAATCGTCCAACCTAACGCAGCTTTGTGCTTTCGCAGCATGTCGACTAATCGCTGTTCTTGTGATGCGTCAAGTTTAGATGAAACGATAACAGGAAAGGTATCACCAGCTCCCAGGAAGACATGTTTCAGATCCTCAGGCAATTGAGCGAGCTTAAGTGTTGGGATCTCTTCAGTGGATGGTTTTGGCTTTTCTTTTTCTCGAGGAAGCTCTTCAAAACGCGGTTGCCAAAACTTGGTTCCTATGCCTTGTGCGTCTTTATAGATGGTAGCGTTGTTGGTCAACTCACAAGGATCGGAACTTTCAGAGTCAGAATTGTGAAGGAGTTCATCAAGATTATTGGAATCACTGTACAGTTGAACCTCCTCCGAGACGAGTGTGTCGATCAGAAATGTTTGGTGACACTCGTCATCATCATGTGGCTGCTTCGCAATGTGGAAAACATTTACTTCCAAGGTCATGTTCCCGAAAGATATCTTCATGAGACCATTCCTACAGTTAATCAAAGCATTGGCAGAAGCAAGGAATGGTCTACCGAGGATGATGGGAATTTTGGATTCCATGCTTACCACAGATTGAGTATCTAGGACAAGGAAATCAACGGGGTAATAAAACTTCTCAACTTGAACCAGAACATCCTCAATTATACCCCGAGGCTTCTTGATCGAACGATCGGCCAGTTGCAAAACCACAGATGTGGGCTTAATCTCTCCAAGACCAAGTTGCGAGTAGATGGAGTAAGGCATGAGATTGACGCTCGCTCCAAGGTCGAGCAAAGCTTGGCCAAATTCCTGAGTCCCAATTTGGCACGAGATGGTGGGACAACCAGGATCTTTGTACTTAGGCGGCGCCTTCTGCTCGATCACCGCACTCACTTGTTCCGTCAAGAAGGCGGTCTTCTTAACGTGGTGCTTCCTTTTGGCGGTGCATAGATCCTTAATGACTTTGGCATAAGCCGGTACTTGCTTGATCACATGAAGCAAAGGAAGATTAATCTTCACTTGAGTCAAATGCTCTAGGATCTCACTTTGACTATCCAGAACTTTCTTAGCAGATCGCAGAGCTTGGGGGAAAGGCACTTTACTGGAAGTTCAATTGACTCAGCTATCTTGGGGACGACTTCTTGACTACTTGAAGTGACAGTAGTTTTTGATGGTTCATTTGAAATCTTGCCACTACGAGTGGTGATGGCATTGACCTCCTTGATGTTTTGACCTGCAGAGTTGGAGGTTTGTGCCATGTGTTGCCCCGTGAGATTGGATTGAGCTTGCGAAGGAAACTTGCCTCGTTCTTGAACAGTCAGGGCGCCAGTCAGCTTTGTGATTTGGCTCTTCATCTCTTTACTTTCTTCCACCATTTGCGTGAAAAATGATTCGAACTTTTGGTTCATCCTAGTCTATGCCTCCATGAAAGATTGCAAGGTATTCTCGAGAGAACTCCTCGGCAGTTGTGCAGGATATTGAGGTGCAGAATTCGCCTTTGGTGGTTGTATTTGATTGGAATCTCTCCAGCTGAAGTTTGGATGGTTCCTCCAGCCAGGATTGTACGTGTTAGAGAAAGGCTTGTTGTATGCCCTAAGGCATTACATTGCTCTTCGTAACTCCCTCTCATTTCACTATAAACAAGGCAATCCTTAGCTAAATGTTCCAACCCTCCACAAACGAAGCATGGCTCTTGCGACTCTGCCCTTGCGACCATGTGGATTCCTCTACCTTCCTTGGTTTTGAGGGTCTCAATCTGTCGTGTCAAAGACTCGATTTGGGCCTTGAGGTTATCCTCTTCCCTTAGTTGGTAGACTCCAGCAGGTCGAGAACGACTAGTGCTGTCAGTAGCACTTGGTCCAGTCCATGTGTGGGCTTTCTCTGCTAGCTCGTTGAGATACTCGAAAGCCTCTTCGGGATCCTTCTGGAGAAACTCACCATTGCACATCATCTCCACAAATTGACGCTCTCGGATTGTGAGTCCTTCGTAGAAATAGCTGACGAGGCGCCAACTCTCGTAACCATGGTGGGGACATTGATTCAACAAATCTTTAAACCGCTCCCAGACTTGATAGAGAGTTTCATTGTCCTTCTGAGTAAAGGTCGAGATCTGTCGTTTAAGACCATTAGTCTTATGGTGTGGGAAATACTTGTTGAAGAATACAGTTGTCATCTCTTCCCATGTTCCAATAGACCTAGGTCGCAAAGAATACAACCAGCTTTTGGCTTTGTCTTTCAGAGAGAATGGAAAAAATTTTAATCGCATAGAATCTGCAGCTTCGGCTCGGTTGTGGAAAGTGGCCACCACCTCATCAAACTCCCGAACATGCACGTACGGATTTTCACTTTCTAACCCGTGAAATGTCGGCAAAAGTTGAATCATACCCGGCTTGAATCAAATTCGGCAAATGAGGTGGAAATATTATGCACGATGGTGTGGCCGTACGCGTAGGGTGAAGGTAGTCGTTCAACGTCTTTTGCTGGACCTCCTCGTTTTGAGCCATCGCAAATGGATTTGGAATTGCTAAAGCGTTTGGAGATGGAGGAAGGCTAGACGTAGAAGAAAAACTTCGCTAGGGTTTTCAGGTCTTCTTGCGAATCTCCCTAGTTCGTTTCTATAACGATTCATTCACCTTGAGCGTTTAATTTTTATGGTTATTTTTTTTTTATTTTTTTTTTTAAATTTTTTTTATTTTTTTTAAATTAAAAAAAAAAAAAGCTTTTATAAAATAACAATAGTGTAAACCGTGAATCGCAATCCCTAAGAATGCTCCCAGGAAAGATTGGTGGGGCGAGGCCTTCCTTAAAAACCAACCTCCTAGACAAACTTCCTTAGTTCGTACTTTCAAACGTTTCCACACAATTGCTTGCAAAATTTATTAAATTTTATGGTGTATTTTATGAGATGTTAGATGTTAGATATTAGTATCCTAAGTTAATACTATACTAAAATAATAATAATAATAATAATAATAATAATAATAATAATAATAATAAGATGAAAACTAACAAACTGATCAACTAGATAAAATTAGAAATAACAATAATAATGATAATAATAATAAGTGGAAGAAAAAAAAAATGAACAGTAAATTTTTATTTTTTTTTAAATTAATTCGAAGAGAAGTAATAATATATATATAAATATGTATTTATGAAATCAATAAATTAGAGAACTGACAAATGGTTAAAATTAAAGCAACAATACTACAAAAACTAACTAACGTGCGAAAAAAAAAAAATAATAAAAAAAAATAATAATAATAAAATAATAATAATAATAATAATAATAGTAATAAACGTGAAAATATAACTCTTACGTAATGATAAAAAACAGTGAACAGTTTTTATTTTATTTTTTATTTTATTTATTTTTTTAATATAATTTTTTTATTTTTTTATACGTAAAAAGAATAAAAACTCATGAAACACTAACGGTAAGTTTTTTTTTTTTTTAAAGAAAAAAAATATATATTTTTTTTTTAAAATATAAAAATAATAAAGAAAATAAAATTACTTACCTCTTGGCAAAATATCTACTGATCAATCTTGCTTCTTGACACCTCCGACAACGGCGCAAAATTTGGTTACGCCCAAATGTGTACAAAAACAAGCGGTCGATTGTAGCACAATTAGGACGGTCGATCCCACGAGAGGTGATAAAACAAACAAGAAAAGATTAGCGGAACAAAAGCGTTAGAGGAAAAAGTAATCAAAGAAAGAAGGAAAAGAAATATTTTTGTGATTTTTAAAACAATTTTTAAAACACCGTAATTTAGAAATGAAGAAAATTCAATAATTAAAAGGTGGTAAAGCATCGAGAATCCCCTATATGTTTCATGTACCTAATTGGATTTTGATTCATAAAATAACTCAATTGAAGTTTCACATCCCAAACAATCAATCGGAAAATAAAGATTTGAAAAACTATGGATTAAAATTATTTAAGTGAATAAATTCTTATGTGAAGAACTAATAAAAATTATCTTATAAGAAATCCAAAAGCGACAATATACCATAAGCAATATTGCAGTAAAAGACTATTATAAATAATGCTATCAATATATTTTGTCATGCCACAATTCACATAAAAAGAGCTTGACTAGATTTATATAAGACTGACAATAAAATATATTGAAATGAGAAAAAATAGGATAAAAGAGAAATTATTCACTCTAATGTATCAACTTTAGAAACCATTGGAGAATCAAAACCCAAATAAATTCACTACA
Organism: Ficus hispida; assembly: GCA_025413025.1. Lineage (NCBI taxonomy): Eukaryota > Viridiplantae > Streptophyta > Magnoliopsida > Rosales > Moraceae > Ficus > Ficus hispida. The sequence continues at coordinate 13,156,396 of CM046367.1, read as the reverse complement.
CATCTAGGATCATCTCTAGCCTCACCAAAGAACTCTAGCCTAGTTTGCAATTCATCTCACAAAGTTCTAACAAGAAAATATGAGATGAAAATAAAACAATACTAAAAACTCAGCTAAAAATTAATGGAAAAACTATATCTTCGTCCTCTGAGGAGCCCTCATTATATAGGCTCGAGTCCAACATGCTGGGGCGGATTTTTGGCCAACAAATCCGCTAACCAGGTGGTAACTACGTGGAGATTCGCAGTAAACCAGCTGGATGCAAGGGATCTGGCCTTGATTTTGTGCCACGGGCTGGCTGAGAATTGGCCCGAATTTGCGTGCAAGTGGAGGAGCAGATGGACGCGCACGTGGCTTGGGCGAGATTCTCGCGGGCTGTTTGCTGTTGACTGGGCGTGGAGGAGGCAGCTGCGCTTGGGCTGGGATTGCAGCTGGAGGGAGCAGCTGAAGGGCTGAGCTGGAATTTCGGCCCGTAGCTCGCACTGGGCCTGGTTTCTCGGGCTGGAGTTGACTTCGCGTGGAGGGAGGAGCATTTGGTGGGCTGCTGCACGCGTGGAGAAAAGAAGGAAAAAGGAAAAAGAAAGGAAAAATAAATAGGAAATAATCAAAATAATTAAAATAATAAATATTTCTAAAGTAAAATATTATGAATTAATATTACGAAAATCCTTATTTAAAATGTGATTTATTTAATAAATTATATAAATAAAATATATTTTGTGCATTTAT